>CM040127.1:6988045-7332215 GCA_022559845.1 Amorphophallus konjac
GGGCCCTTTTTTTTTTGCTATTTCCGTTGGTTTGATCCTGCCTTCATAGTGCATGTATTGTGCTACCCGTTTCCTCCGTTCCTCCGGTTTCGTTCGAGGCCACCACATCAATGTGACGCCTCCCCTTTAAAGCCTGGCCTTGTGAGTCCTTCATTCACTTCCAGTAACCCTTCCTCCTTTTCTTGAACAATCTACAAGCCCACACATCACTTGGGCCCTTTTAATCCTTCGGCAATGCTTCATTTGGCCCCTGACCGACACACTTGCCTTGGCCCTCAGCGGCACACCCAATAGCCCTCAGCGTACACCCCTATTGGCCCTCAGCGGCACACCTTGTCCAGCCCTCAGCGGCACACCTCATTTGCCCCCAGCGGTACACTCCTTTCTGCCCTCAGCGGCACACCCACACTCTGTTAACCCTAGCCGGCACAACCCCTTGGCCGGCATACTCCAATTGGCCCTTGGCCGGTACACTCACCTTATGGCCTTTAGCGGCACACCCTTCAGCCTCTCAGCAGCCCACTCCTTGGCCTCGCCTCCGAGCCCTTCCTTCACATTTTCCCGAGGTTCTATAAAGGTGTTGCTCACTCCGGGGGCCCACCTCCAGTTGTCGGGTTCCGCCACTCCATGTGGGCGCGCTCCCTTTATCTCCCTTACGCCCCGGGTCAAGGGGAGATGCTGCCGAATTTTCGTGAGAATTCAATGAACGATTAAAGAGGCAAAAGGAAACAATAAACGAATAAGAACGATCACAATGAAGCCTTCCATTTTATCAAATCACTGCCGGCATCACAACGAAAACCGAACCGAACTAATTAACTACCCGGTAGCCCGAGTGTCCGACCCGCAAGAAAAGAGGCCGAACCAAACAAAACAAAACAAGGGAGGAGTTTTATATAAAACTACACAAAAGTTAAGATAAGAAGAAAAGAAAAGCCTTAAAACAAATAATCGAAAACTGATCGAGCCCCCATTGGCCTTCAGCGGTACGCCCCATTGGCATTCAGCGGCACGCCCTCATTGGCCTTCAGCGACACGCTCCCCTTTGCCTTCAGCGTACACCCCTTTCAACCCTCAGCGGTACGCCCCTTTTTAACCTTCAGCGGTACACTCCCTTGAGCCCCAGCGGTGCGCTCCATTGGCCTTCAGCGGTACGCCCCATCGGCCTTCAGCGGTAACGCCCTCATTGGCCTTCAGCGGCACGCCCCCTTGCCCTTCAGCGGTACACCCCCTTTAGCCTCCCACGGCAACCTCTCTGCCCTCAACGGTACACTCCCGTTTTCCCCATTTGCCGGCACACTATACATATATGCATATACAGCCTGATAAGGGCATTAATAATAGCAAATAAATTAGTAAAAATTACGCTGATTAAAGGATTCCGAATGCGCAATATTAATCACAATGAAGAGGCGGGAGGGGTAATAAAAAAATAAACAGCAAATGAATGATAATAACAAGAATAGTCATGAATAAAAAGAAGAGAAATCATCCCGGACAAAGGCACGAATAAACAGTAAACATCAAATCAGAAATCCCAGAAGATACGACTAAGAAAGCCCCAGATAAAAGATGCTAATGCCCACACTGCAGCTCCCTCTCTCTCCCGGGACCCGGGGTAAAAGGAACAACGACGCCGCCTTTCAGTCGAACTCGAACCTTGGGAATTATCCCGATATGGCCAAGTTCTGACCTAATCTTGGGCCGACATCCCAACCGGACCGGATTTGTTTCTCGTTCCGGATACCTTCCGAATCCTCATTAAAATTGCCGCATGCTCGGCAGACATTTGAAGGGATCCACCCCGGTTTTTTTTTTCGCTGTGTCTCTGCCACGGACCTGTGTCCGAATACTAGAAGGTCCACGGAGCGACCGACATGGCCGACAGTTTATAGCCCCGATATGACCTTCAGTGTGACCTATCCCTATCTCTCTCTCTCTCGCATAATCAGTGTTACTCTTTTCGGCCGCGGGTCCCCTAATTTCTGCAATTAATCAAGGGGTATTCCCTCGTGTGAGGGATGTAAATGACGTCGTGACCTCTATGGCGCGACGGGATTCGGTCCCGACACGAACCACACAGTCGTCTGACGAAGTCAGATTCGAGCGCACCTTGGGCTCTCCGGAGCCCGAATAAATTGTCACTTCGGTGACTGGCACGCCCACGCACTCAATAAATCGGTGATCGCCCCGAAACAACGGTTAAACGAAAAGCGCGTCCACAGACCTCCAATGCTAATCTTGACTCTACTGATCGAGAGGAATTGGTAGAACCAAGAAGGAGTAAGAGACCAAAAATTGCCAAGGATTTGGGAAGTGATTTTATCACCTATCAGATTGAGGGTGGTCTCCCTACTTTCTGAGATGCTATGGCTTCACCTGAGGCAAGCATTGGCAAGAAGTCATTAAGAGTGAAATGGATTCCATTATCTCTAATGGTACATGGACATTGGTTGATTTACCTCATGGTTCTATGACTATTGGGTGTAAGTGAATTTTTAAGAAGAAATTAAAACCTGATGGAAGCATTGACAAATATAAAGTCAGATTGGTTGCCAAGGGATTTAAACAAAAGGAAGGAATAGATTTCTTTGATACCTATTCTCTTGTTATTATGATGACCATAATTAGAGTGCTTCTTGCATTGGCTTCTGTGTATGATCTCACTATCCATCAAATTGATGTTAAGATCGCCTTTTTAAATGGTGATCTTGAAAAATAGATATACACAGATCAGCCTGAAGGTTTTGTGGCATTTGGTAATGAAAATAAAGTGTGTAAGCTTGTTAAGTCTTTTATGGGTTGAAGCAAGCAAGCCCCCAAGCAATGACATGAAAAGTTTGATAAGACTATCTTATCTTTTGACTTTAGTGTCAATGAATTTGATAAGTGTGTCTATACCAAGGTTAAAGGTGATGCTTGTATCATTTTGTGGCTGTATGTAGATGATATAATATTGTTTGGAACTTCTATTGGGATTGTGAATGAGACTAAGTCCTTCTTGAGTAGAATGTTTGAGATGAAAGATATGGGAGTAGCAAATATGATTTTGGGCCTTAAGCTGATTCGTTCAGTTGAAGGGATAACAAATTCTCAGTCTCATTATGTTGAGAAAGTTTTAGAGAAATTTGGCTATCAAAATTGTAAATCTTTAAGCACTCTTATGATTCATCTAAAACATACTACAAGAACAAGAGTGGTGTACCAGAGTCTCAACTCAAGTATTCCCAAATCATAGGAAGCTTGATGTATCTTGCTAACTGTACTGGCCTGACATTTCATATGCAGTGACCAGATTCAATAGATATACTAGTTGTCCTGATCGTACTCATTGGGAGGGCTTGGATAGGATACTCAGATACCCTAAGGGTATTATATCCTTAGGCTTGCATTATGGGAAGTACCATGTTGTTTTAGAAGGGTATAGTGATGTAAGTTGGATAGCCCAAAACTCAGGGAGTAACAGTGTCTCATGATATGTCTTTACCTTGGGAGGTGACGCTGTTGCTTGGAGGTCTGCAAAATAGACCATTTTGTCTCGGTCTACTTTTGAGGCTGAGCTATGTGCTCTGGACACTACTGGAATAGAGGCTGAATGGATCAGGGGACTTCTTTCTGAGCTCTCACTGATAGGAAAGCACATTCATGCGGTCTCGGTGCATTGTGATAGTATGACTACAATCGCCAAGATCAAAAGTAAAAAGTACAACCAAAAATAAAAGAGACATGTCTAAGTCAGATTGAAATCTATAAGGGAACTTGTGTCTCAAGGTGTGATCGTTGTTGATTTTGTTGGTACCAAGAACAATACAGTAGATCCACTGACCAAGGGACTTGATAGAAATCAAGTTCAAAAATCCAGATTAGGGATGGGACTGAAACCCATTGAGAATTCTACTATGGCACCAACTCACCCTAACTAAGTGGAGATCCCACGAAGTAGGTTCAATGTGGTAACAACAAGCTATAGGGAGAATTATGTGGCACTTTAATATTCGGTTGGTACTAATGTACCAGTGTGTCTCTCTCCTGATAATCTGTTCTAAGTGTCTGTACTACAAGACAGGAAGGGTTTTGTGAAACTCTGAATGGGTTTGAGCCTGTATTGACAGGATGTTTGCAGTGTAAGGTTTCGCACAGCACCTACGGGCGACGCAGCGGATAATAAAAATTAATTTGCCCGATTCCGGTGTTATGGAAAGCTTAATCTGTGCTCTAATCGGTGTTTCTAATACCCTAATTACGGGTTGCGTGTTTCACCTTGCGCGGAACGACGCTGTCCGCTAAGCCCGATGCAGAAAAACCGAGCCGCACAGCTGTACGGCCTTTAGAGATGATCCACACGGATCCTTGTGCAGCGACGGTACCTCCCCGGCACGACCTCCCCGGCTCTATCACCTTCTGGAGAGAGAGAGAGCAAGAGGGAGAAAAAGGGGAGGCTAATCCTCCTCTTAAGCTTATGTGCTTGCTTAAGCTTAAGAGGTTGGAAGAGAAGGTTGTAAGAGTTCGAATGAACTCACGTAGGAAGCATATATATAGAGATTTTGTCCTTTTCTAAAGACCTCCAAAGGACCAAAATTATATATATGACCTTTCCTCTATTATACATATATATTAAGCTCCATTTATACTCCTTTCCAAAAGGAATTAAAAGGAATTAATACATACACTTGTATAATAATAATCCGTCACCCAAGAATCCATTGTGTGTGATCCTCTAGGCCCACAGTCACTCTAGTTTAAGGTCCATTAACTTCTAATTCCCAATTAGAAGTAAATTAAACGTATTCTTCGCTTCTACTAGAGCCGAACAATAGTTTAATTTATTCCGAAAATTTGATCACGTTGGGTCAAGCAAATCCGCGTGATCCTAGAGGACCCCGGGTTTAAACCAACCTGTATGTTACCTGTAAGTCCACAGTTACCGCATCGATATAATCCATCGCTCCTTCTATGAGTCTGGTACGATCGAGGGTATGGTTTCTGTCAAACCCTATGATCGTGCCATTTGACTATGACCTCCTTAAAGTGTATGATGTCCGTCCTAAACGAACTCATACGACCCTGGCCAGGGATTTAACGGAGCGTCAATGTCATGACCCATTAACTGTCTGATATATACCCGACAGTGAGCGATCCCTTCTTGACCATTGATGATCTTCACACGTATCCTGGAGTGGTTAACGACTCGACAACTCATGACTTATGGTTAAAGTCACTTAACTAAATAATTAAACCATTCCAATCCTCGTGTAAGATCCGATCAATGTCTCAGGTCAAAGGACCAACGATGCTACTGTGACCGTTGGATCTTCAGTTGACATTAGGTATAATCAACCATCTGAAGATCCAATAGCGGATCAGTTCAGTGCACATCCTCCAAGGACATACACCTATACATATGTGTTGGTGCCCCGCACCAATGACCATGAGACTGGTCACTGACACATCATGTGTACTGGTCTAATAGGTAATCAAAGTCCCCGAGTGATTACTCTCCAACCAGGAACAGTTTAAGGTATGTGTACATGTAAAGTCAATCTCATGTTCGAGATCCCATCTCGAGCTGACTTTACAACCACATATCCTAGGGACAACGTAAAGTAACACAATCACATATTTACGCTCAAACACCACTTTATTAATGAACAAGATCGTACAACTATTGGGCCTACCCGACCCGAAATTGGCCTGTAGCACACCAACACTAACAATCTCCCACTTGAACTACAGCCAATTGTCCATAACCTTGAGGCCCATCTTATCCCGATGATGCTCAAATACAGTCTGTGTCAAAGGCTTAGTCAGTGGATCTGCTATGTTGTCTTCTGACGGTACACGCTCTACCATCACATCTCCACGATCAACAATCTCCCGAATAAGGTGAAAGCGCCTGAGAATATGCTTTGACCTTTGGTGAGATCTCGGTTCCTTCACCTGGGCGATGGCCCCATTATTATCACAAAATAATGGGATGGGAGCTGATATCTCGGGAACTACGCCAAGTTCCAAGATGAATTTCTTCATCCAGACGGCTTCTCCAACTAACTGCCCCTCCATTCAACATGAATACAAATTCAGACATGGATTTACAATTATCTGGATCTGACTGGAAACTAGAATCTGTGTAAGCTCTAAGCTGTAGGTCCTCTCCTCCATAAAGCAGAAAAAGATTCTTAGCCCTTTGCAGGTACTTAAGGATACCCTTTACTGCCTTCCAGTGCTCTTCGCCTGGATTTGCCTGATATCTACTGACAATGCTCAAAGCATTGGCAACATCAGGCCGTGTACATAGCATTGCATACATGATTGACCCTATCGCCGAAGCATAGGGTACCTTGATCATGTGTGCCACCTCCTCAGAAGTTTTAGGACTCATCCCCTTGGACATGCAAATTCCATGTCTCATGGGAATGAGACCTCTCTTGGAATTTTTCATCCTAAACCTTTTGAGGATAGTGTCTATGTACATGGATTGAGATAATCCTAACATCCTTTTAGATCTATCTCGACAGATCCTTATGCCCAGCACATAGGATGCTTCTCCCAAATCCTTCTTGGAGAAGGTCTTGGACAACCAAGACTTAGTTGATGTCAACATCCCTACATCATTCCCAATGAGTAAGATGTCATCAACATAAAGGACCAAGAAGGTCACTGAGCTCCCACTGACCTTCTTGTAAACACAGGATTTATCTTCATTCCGAATGAAGTTGAAAGATTTGACAGCCTCGTCAAATCTTAAGTTCCAGCTTCTAGATGCCTGCTTTAATCCATAAATGGACCTTTGAAGTTTGCATACCTTATTAGGATGTAGCTTGGAGGTGAATCCCTCAGGCTGTACCATGTACACCTCTTCTGACAGGTTTCCATTAAGAAAAGCTGTCTTCACATCCATTTGTCAGATCTCGTAATCCAGGTATGCAGCAATGGCAAGGAGGATTCTGATTGACTTAACCATGGCTACCGGCGAAAACGTCTCGTCATAGTCAATGCCTTACCTTTGACGATATCCTTTCGCCACTAGTCTAGCCTTGTATGTGTCAACCTGTCCATCTACACCGATTTTCCTTTTGAAAATCTATTTGCAGCCGATAGGGACCTTCCCTTCGGGTACATCAACTAAGTTTCAAACTTTATTGGTGTACATGGACTGGATTTCTGAATCCATTGCCTCTTGCCATTTCTCGGAGTCTACACTATGGATCGCCTCCTGGTACGACTGAGGATCATCATCCTCATCGATACATACCTTAGAGGACCTCTCTGAGACATGTCCAACATATCTCTCAGGTTCTCTCGGTAGTCTACCAGATCTCCGTAGTGTCAGTGTTTCACCTTGAATAGGATCAACTGATACAGTCTCATCTAATGAGTGTGTGTCTATGGGTTGTGGTTCTTGGATCTCGTTCAATTCTATCTGGCTCCCACTATTTTTCTGGAGTAGATATGCTCTTTCCAGAAATACAGCTCTCTTGGCCACTAAGACCCTTTGCTCAGAAGGGTGATAGAACTAATATCCAAACGTCTCCTTTGGATATCCCACAAACCTACACTTATCGGTTCTCGACTCAAGCTTATCACTCTCGTTCTTCTTTACATGAACAGGACACCCCCAAATTTTAATGTGATTAAAATTTGGTTTCCTGCCCTTCCATATCTCATATGGTATAGAAGGAACTGATTTACTTGAGATCCTATTCAATAAATAAGCCGCAGTCTCTAACGCATAGCCTCAGAGAGACAAGGGTAGTCCTGACATAGACATCATGGATCGGACCATGTCTAACAAGGTCATGTTTCTCCTCTCGGATACACCATTATGCTGTGGTGTATACGGTGGAGTCCACTGAGAAACTATTCCATGGTCTTTAAGATAAGAAGTGAATTCATGGCTTAAGTATTCACCTCCTCGATCCGATCGAAGAGCCTTAATACTTTTGCCTGTCTGTTTCTCTACTTCATTCTTGTATTCCTTAAACTTCTCAAAGGCTTGTGATTTATGTCTCATTAAATACACATAGCCATATCTAGAGAAGTCATCAATAAAAGGAATGAAATAGATATAACCTCCTTTTGCTTCTATGGACATGGGTCCACACACATTCGAGTGTATGAGTTCGAGAAGGTCAGCAGCCCTCTCACCATGTCCACCAAAAGGAGCCTTGGTCATTTTCCCCATGAGACACGACTCACAGGTATCAAATGACTTGTATTCGAACGAATTCAAATACCTATTTGAATGTAAGTGAGAGACTCTTTTCTCACCAACATGACCAAGTTTGTAATGCCATAGATATGCAGAATTCACTTTATCAGCATTGGAAATTTGCATAACATTAGAACGTGTATCTAATACATAAAGACCATTGACTAATGAACCATTGGCTATAATCAAACCATTATTCATTATAGAGCACCCAGTGCTATTAAAAGTCAATGTATATCCAATGTTATACAAGCCAGAGATTGCCCATCCTCAGTTCAATCTCCTTTTTGCCCAATCGCCTTCTATTTGTCAGCACCTGCACAGAATTGCAGATATGTGATGCACATCCAGTATCCAATACCCATGATGTGGATTCCATATATGACAAATTAAGGTCTATGACAAAAATACCTTCATTTAGAATTGCCTTGCAATTCCTTTTCCAATGCCCAGTTTCCCCGCATCGAAAATAGTTGTCTTCCTTTTCATTCTTCTTGCCCTTCCCTTTGTCAACTTTGGCGAGTTGCTTACCCGTGGCCTTTTTCTTTCCCTTCCCTTTGTTACTCGTGGTGGATATTTGAGAGGCCTTCCTTTTCATGTTGGCCCGACCAACAATCATTACAGACGAAGATGGTTTATCTTTCTGCATGGTTCCTTCAGCACTCTTTAACATATTGAGCAGCTCTGGGAGAGTTGCATCAATTCTATTGATGTTAAAGTTTATGATGAAGGAAGAAAAGGAATCGGGCAATGACTGGAGTATAAGATCAATGCACAGTTCAAGATCCAACTTGAACCCCAGTGCATTGAGTCTCTCTATCCACTCCATCATTTTCAGTACATGAGCCTGTACTGAAGAACCCTCAGACATCTGTGTCCTGAAAAGCCTTTTGGAGATGTCATACCTCTCAATCCTACCCTGCTCCCCGAAGAGCTGGCGTAGATTGAGAAGTATACTTCTACAATCAGTCTTTTCAAATTGCCTCTATAGCTCGGGAGCCATAGAGGCCAACATGTAACATTGGGCTAGGGAGGAGTCCTCAGACCACTTGGCATAAGCCAGTAACTCGCCCTCGTCGACATCAGGAGCTGGCTCAGAATGAACCGTGTCCAACACGTACGCAATCTTTTCGGTGGTAAGGACTATGCGTAGATTACGCAGCCATTCCGAGTAATTCGGTCCAGTTAATCTATTTGCATCCAAGATGCCGCGGAGGGGGTTGGACGATGACATTGTAATCTGGATAAGAAATAAAAGACAACTTAGCATGTGTTCAAATTCTAACTTAGATGTGGTTTTCTATCTTAGTTAGTCCCACTATTTTTCGATCGGACTATATAACCCTCAGTATATAGAACGGGAGATCAGCGAGATCTACCTAGTGGGTCGGAATCCCAACGAAACTGATGTACGACCTTGTGGAAAGCACAACAAGCCATACACCATCTCAAGGGCAGTCAACAGGCACTTGCATCTAATGCAATATCCGATATTCGGCCCCCGAGAAATCATCCCCTTGTGGAAAGCACAACAAAGGATATTCTCGGTTAGATCTAACAATCATTACTACATAGCAATGAGTTCATGACCCGACCCTTGTGGAAAGCACAACAAAGCCGAGTTCAATTCCTCACCCCATTGAGGCTGAGCCTTGGAGTTTAATCCCGCCCCCAAACTCATGGACCTTGTGGAAAGCACAACAAATCCATGAAATGAAGACGTTCATTCACTCCATAATGATGGAGGGCCACGACGACTCCTAGAGCCACGCTTACCAGATC
Source organism: Amorphophallus konjac (assembly GCA_022559845.1). NCBI lineage: Eukaryota > Viridiplantae > Streptophyta > Magnoliopsida > Alismatales > Araceae > Amorphophallus > Amorphophallus konjac. Next base: position 6,998,037 of record CM040127.1, read on the forward strand.
TAAAATTTAAACGCGAGGGAATTTAATTTTATCTTGATCTTACCCTAGGTGGTAATATAAATATATCCAATATATTTACCGTACCTAGTAGTTTGCACAAAATAAATGTATCCAATGCAAAAATAAACGTAAGTGATCATGGACTTTAACCCTAATGTAACTAAGACATCCGGCCCGCTTCCGAAGCAGCTGGATCGTCCTCGTCGGGTGTGCTCCGCGCTTTCAATCTCCGACGCCGCATTAATTACAACTTTTACACGGCACGCAGGCCGAAAAAATTAAATTACATGTGACTCAAATTCCAGCAGCCCCTAGGGCGAGTACAACAACGGAGGAAGATAGAAGTACATTAGAATTTTAACAGAGAGAGAAAGGAGGTTCGCAGACCCCAATTAATTACATTAATCCAAGTCCATGATCACTTGCCAACCCATTCAAATAAAATCAATCAAGGTTTATTTTCTGAAAATAATCCTTACTTTGAATTTAAAAATGGGATGTGCAAACAAAAACATGCTAGCTTTGTTTAATTTTAAAAATCAAAGCATGATTAACTAAAATTAAACATACAAGCAGGCCAATACAAGGTAAATAAAGTAACGCACGTAAAGAACCATCATTTTCTACAGGGGCATCTAATTGAGATAATTAATTAAATTTAAATTTAAATTTAATTATCCAATAATCAAATTTAAATTCAAAATTTAAACATGCCAATAATTTAAATTTAAATTCAAACTAATTATCCAATAATTTTTGTTTGAAAATAAATTTAAAATAATGCAATTATCCTCAATTAGTAATTTTCTAAAATTCAAAATTTGAATTTAATAATTATCTAATAATTAAAAATTCAAATAATTGAATTTTTCACATTTATCTTCAATAAAATTCAAATTTTAAATTTTTTAATTATCTAATAATTAAAAATTTAATAATTAAATTTTACTGAAGTAACTTCAATTATTACTATTTTATCTCAAGGTAAATAGTAAATATCTCACCTCGGTAAATTCAATACGGTTAAATAAACATTAACTTTTGACATTTACCAACGAGATAACACAATTTAACCTACCAGATAAAATCTAATTTAATTTACTGAACATTTTAATATATATATCTAATATATATATTAATATATGTATCAATAAATTAAAAATAAGCAAATTTTTTTTAAAAAAATAATAAAAAATACCCCGCAAAGGGGGGGGGTGCGGCCGCCCACGCGGATGGCGTGGGCGCGCCCGCGCCCCCCCGCACGCGGGCTCCCGGGTTGCGGGCGCCGCCTGCGGCGCCCGCCGCGTGGCGGGCGCGGCCCGCCACGCGACGCGCCCGCAAGCGGGCGGCTGCGCTGCGGGCGCCGCCCCGCCCGCCCCCGCGGTCAGCGCCCGTGGGCGCTGACCGCGGCTGCCGCGTGCGCCGCCCACGCGGCGCACGCGGCGGGCGCACTGCGCCCACGGCGCAGTGCGCCCAACGGGCCCTTAAAATTTTTTTTTTAAAATTTTTTTTTTAAAAAAAATTGATGTTTGGATGCCCAGCATCCTTGAAGAACAGAGACGCCTAGATCTCTTTCAACAAATAATAATATAAGATTTTATTGCCCCTAAAGCATGGTTCTAAACGATGCTAAAACACCGACCAGAGCGTAAAACTGGCTCTGATACCACTGTAAGGTTTCGCACAGCACCTATGGGCGACGCAGCGGATAACAAAAATTAATTTGCCCGATTCCGGTGTTATGGAAAGCTTAATCTGTGCTCTAATCGGTGTTTCTAATACCCTAATTACGGGTTGCGTGTTTCACCTTGCGCGGAACGACGCTGTCCGCTAAGCCCGATGCAGAAAAACCGAGCCGCACAGCTGTACGACCTCTAGAGATGATCCACACGGATCCTTGCGCAGCGACGGTACCTCCCCGGCACGACCTCCCCGGCTCTATCACCTTCTGGAGAGAGAGAGAGCAAGAGGGAGAAAAAGGGGAGGCTAATCCTCCTCTTAAGCTTATGTGCTTGCTTAAGCTTAAGAGGTTGGAAGAGAAGGTTGTAAGAGTTCGAATGAACTCACGTAGGAAGCATATATATAGAGATTTTGTCCTTTTCTAAAGACCTCCAAAGGACCAAAATTGTATATATGACCTTTCCTCTATTATACATATGTATTAAGCTCCATTTATACTCCTTTCCAAAAGGAATTAAAAGGAATTAATACATACACTTGTATAATAATAATCCGTCACCCAAGAATCCATTGTGTGTGATCCTCTAGGCCCACAGTCACTCTAGTTTAAGGTCAATTAACTTCTAATTCCCAATTAGAAGTAAATTAAACGTATTCTTCGCTTCTACTAGAGCCGAACAATAGTTTAATTTATTCCGAACCTTTGATCACGTTGGGTCAAGCAAATCCGCGTGATCCTAGAGGACCCCGGGTTTAAACCAACCTGTCTGGTACCTGTAAGTCCACAGTTACCGCATCGATATAATCCCTCGCTCCTTCTATGAGTCTGGTACGATCGAGGGTATGGTTTCTGTCAAACCCCATGATCGTGCCATTTGACTATGACCTCCTTAAAGTGTATGACGTCCGTCCTAAACGAACTCATACGACCCTAGCCAGGGATTTAACGGAGCGTCAATGTCATGACCCATTAACTGTCTGATATATACCCGACAGTGAGCGATCCCTTCTTGACCATTGATGATCTTCACACGTATCCTGAAGTGATTAACGACTCGGCAACTCATGACTTATGGTTAAAGTCACTTAGCTAAATAATTAAACCATTCCAATCCTCGTGTAAGATCCGATCAATATCTCAGGTCAAAGGACCAACGATGCTACTGTGACCGTTGGATCTTCAGTTGACATTAGGTATAATCAACCATCTGAAGATCCAATAGCGGATCAGTTCAGTGCACATCCTCCAAGGACATACACCTACACATATGTGTTGGTGGCCCGCACCAATGACCATGAGACTGGTCACTGACACATCATGTGTACTGGTCTAATAGGTAATCAAAGTCCCCGAGTGATTACCCTCCAACCAGGAACAGTTTAAGGTATGTGTACATGTAAAGTCAATCTCATGTTCGAGATCCCATCTCGAGCTGACTTTACAACCACATATCCTAGGGACAACGTAAAGTAACACAATCACATATTTACGCTCAAACGCCACTTTATTAATGAACAAGATCGTACAACTATTGGGTCTACCAGACCCGAAATTGACCTGTAGCACACCAACACTAACATGCAGTACATCCTTGGAGAAGCCCACCTATGTGAGTGTGACTGTGAGGCCGCAGTTAAGGGAAGTGGGTTCTTCCTTATCAACACTCATGAATCAAGATAATGGTGCATGGCCGTTAAGCACCAACCCTTAAGATGATAACCAGCACTTATATCTTGTTGTTCCTAATAAAAAACTCTCGTAACAGGAGCCTAGTTCAAGACTTAGTTCACTTCGGTTCCGTGGGGGTTGAAATTAGAAACCCATGTGATGGTTCAAACCCGAAAGGTACCCTCACTGAAAGCAAGATATACTCTTCTTATGTCAATCTTAGTTTTCTCACAAATTCCTTTAGGTTTGTGGGGGAATGTTGGAGAAATTATGGTTGTTATCGGGTTTTATTTTTAAACCCAAAGACTTTGTGGGTTTTTCTTATAAATATCCTGAGATGCGTTGTACCCAACGTAAGTATTTATCGTGGGTTTGGCTATTCGGTGATCAGAACTGTGTTGAAAACGGTTTTTCTCTGGATAAAAAGTTACGGTTGCGTTTCGGGGGCTGAGTGTTTTCCTTTGGAGAAGAAATCGTAACGTTCTTTTGTACCAGGACGAGAGGACACAGAAGATCTTGGCAGAGGGATTTTTGTTTAGAAAAATTCTTGTACCACGGTTTCTCACAGATTGACGAAAGAGTACGTGTTTCTGAGGTTGTCATCGAGGAGGGATTATCTTCGTGTGGAGATACGTCAATGTAACCGTTCTATCCTGGGGAAAGATCGTACGCTTCGTCGCACTGATACGATGGGGGCGATAACTTCTCTAAAGGTAGTTCTTGCGGGCGACTCGGCTAAGTGTTCTAAACTGATCTTTTTATTCTTTATTTGTTGCACTACCATGCAAGTTATTTCTTTTTAGATTTAGATCGGATCTTATCTATTATTGTGAGACGATGTGTAGATAACATTTGTGACTTCGTATCTTACATATGTTCATGTGATTATTTATTTCATAATTATTGTTATATTTCCAACACGTGTAGATGGAGAAAGAAGGTTTAAGACTGGATGCCATCGCCGCCCACCCTCCATAAATACCGCTGCGAGCAAGCCCTTGCAGCCTCGTCCAGCCCTCCTCCTCCTCCTCACTCCCAACGACAGTCTCGGCATCCCCCGCCGCCGTAGCAAATGGCAGCCCTCCTCCGTGCATGGCATCTGCCGGCCGTCCGCTGCCAGCCCCTCGGGCAGCTCGGCCGCCGCCTCCTCCACCACGACCACCGCGCCCCCGGCCACGCCAGAGTGACCTCCGCGGCGCGTGTTGCCTCGCCAGCAGTATTCAAGCTGCCGTCTCGCAGCGTGGCAGCCGCGGCAGGGGGCGGGGTGGCGACGAGGGGGACCGAGAAAGTGAACGAGGGGTTCCTGGAGTACTACGACGACCTGATCTCGGCGTGGGAGAAGCTGTTGGGAACCCACATCCACCAGGGCTTCTACGACCCCGGGGCGACGACGACCCCCGCCGACCACCATAGCGCCGTCATCCGCATGATGGAGGAGGCCGTCAGCTTCGCCGGCATCTCCGGTAAGTATCATTTTGGTCACTAGTTAAGTGTTAGTTTGTTTTGCTATCTATCTTTACTCCTGGAATCACGGGTTTTAAAATTGGTGTGCATTTTTAATTTTAAAATCGACTATTTTGATAATTGTAAAATAATACAATATATTTTATAAATTTGCTGCGGTACTTTTAACTCATTTTTTCTTTAATTTTAATTTTATTTTTCAGAAAGTGTGGTCCTTAAAATTAATCGATTGAGTTTCATGTTCCCCTTGGCAGATGATCCAGCGAAGAGGCCCAAGAGAATCTTGGACGTGGGATGCGGGATCGGGGCCGGCACGATCTACTTGTCCAAGAGGCTCGGCACTCAGTGTGACGGCATCAACATCAGCCCTCCCCAGATCGAAAGATGTCGATCTCTTGCTACCGCCGCGGGTGTGACAGACAGAGTAAGCTAATAAAAGTCTGCAAATTAATAAGACTACCTCTCTCCCTCTCATTTCCTTTTTTTTTCTCCATCCGATCCCACCCTAGTTGTCCCTTCTACCTTTATATGGACCGTCTTCCCTTGCATGCTTTTTAAAATATAATTTAGTAATAATATTATATGAAACTCAAAATTAAAGATATAAATAATTTGAGTTCGACTCAAACAGACTAATATCATACTCTATTTTCATGTTCACTCCCCCCCCCCCATTCTATGTATAATTAACTTTGTAAGATTAACTCATGATTGATCGAAACTGCATGCGGGCATGTGGCAGGTGACTTTCCATCTTGGGGATGCGATGGATCAACCATTTCCCGATGGACACTTCGACTTGGTTTGGTGCATGGAGGTTGCTGAACACTTGGCCGACAAAAAGAAGGTACGTATATATTGTTATTAGTTAAATTAACACATTCATGCATCAAAAACCATGCATATGCTCTAGCCAGTTAATTTAAGAGTTTAAATTGCAACCCACCATGCACCGCCCGTCCCCCAACTCACCCTCGTCACTCTTGTGACCATAGCTTGATCGAATAATTAATCTTCCCAAAGAATAAAGCATATACATAAATATAAATATGCATATAAGAAAGCATATTATATAGACATCCTCTTTCAACTACACATGAGAGAGACGTGCATGTCAGTATTTTGAACGGTGGTAGTCTTCAATCGTGTGGTTAATTTTTTTGACTCAGTTCTTCAGCGAGCTTGTACGTGTGGCGGCTCCCGGGGGTACCATTGTCATCACGTCGATGTGCCACAGAGACACAGAAGCGGAGCCATTGACACCCGATGAAGAAGCCACCTTGAATAGGGTCTGTGAATCCTTGCATCTTCGATCCTGGTACTCGGCCTCCGGTTACGCCAAGATGGCCGAATCACTGGCACTCGAGGTGAAGTACACAGTAGTTAGCTGAAAAAATAATTAATAATATTATTGTCTCCCACATGTAGATCAATATATATTGTCATCTCTATTCTTGAATTCGATCCCAACAGGATATCAAGACGGCTGACTGGTCGGAGAACATTTTACCACTCTGGCCTGCCATCATGCGGTTTGCAACGACCCTTGAAGGCTCCACGATGCTTCTTCAGAGCGGTACGTAAACAAGTCTCCTTCCCGCGCAGCACCACGTACATGCATCGCCTTCTTCTCTCTCTTTCTTTCTCTTTTAATTAGCTAATTAATTAAGACAGTAAGATAAGTCTTTCATCGATCGAGCTCACGGTACGGATAGAAAATTTGATTACATGTCGTCACGTACACATGCATATTAATTAGTTCGGTCGCTAAGTAACGGGGAGGGGATCGATCGATCGATCTATAGTGGCGACACCGATCGATCGCGCCTTCTTCTCGTTAGCTTATCAGAGCTCAGTTTAATTAATTAATTACATGGCCCAAAACCGCTTGATCATATATATATATATATATATATATATATATATATAATGTTATCCCAATGTATGCAGGCTCGTCGGTCGTGGAGCTCGTCCTCATGGTGCCAACGGTGGCTGACAACATTACAAAGAAACTGATCAACTACAGCATCATCACCTGCCGGAAGCCACGGTAATTAAGAAGTGAGCAAGAATAAGAACAAGTTGAAGCTAGCTAGCTAGCTGTACCTTCTCCGGATCAACAGCAAGTATGGTCGACGTACGTATAGGCAAATAAGTCCGGCACTATAGCATTATATATGGCTCGATCCGGATTATATATATATATATATTTATACATATTGTGGTTAGTTTGTGATATTATATGCAGATCCTCCTGTGTTTTGGTCTGTATACGTACGCTGCATTCGTATCCATGTCTGATATCGGTGTGATCTATGTATTGAAATGTTGTTAACTTCATTCGAATAAAGTATATATGTACTCTCGTGCTAGCTTTAATTAACGTGGGAAGCAACTTTGTTATTAATCTATATAGTTTCCAAAGGAATATTAATTACGTTCTGATCAAGTTGAAGTCCAGTACAGACAGACATGCACAAATGCGGATGGATAATAAATAATAAGGCGCAACTACACGTGCAAATGTCTTGGATCAACCCCACCTTTTTCTGATTATAAGATGTGGAATAGTCACGATGGTACTTAAGAGGTTAGATCTCGTATCCTACTGCAGACTGTCGGATGTTGGAGGGAAATTGACGATGTAATTACGTCAAAGACGTCTCGAGAGGGGGTCTGCAAGAAAAATCAAAGATCAAAGAGTTTGAGATGGGGATCTCCAGAAAAATTATCTGATACTTAAGTCAACAATAGAGAAAAGTTAAAAGCAAGAGGAAAACAAGGGGAGATTAAAGACACAAGATCGCTCTTCATCAGTTGGGGGTGTAGAGTTAGATAATGCCCGGTGATCTTTAAGGAGAGAGGTCCGTAGGATTAAATAGTCACAAACTTCCTTTCTGATTCCGCAGAGATCGGCAAGTGAGGAAATATTCCTCAGGTCTAGACTCTTATCAATGTGGGACTCTTCATCCTTATCTTAATCCCTTTGCGTCCGCCAATTAACTCCTTTAGTGGGGAGTTCACCGGCGGTTATATCAGATAGGAACTCAGTCCAGATAGGCCTACTTTGGGGCCAGGAGGAAGTCCCATGCGTGTGCACTACATGACAATGCGAATTTTTCGACGGACGAAATCTGTCGGAATTCTTCGCAACTGGGCCCTGGGCTTCGCAACTGGGCCCTGGGGTTCTCCCCCCCCCCCATCGGCCTTCTCCTTCCCGCAGCTGCCTCCCGCCGATGGAGCCCGCGTCGCCGCTATGGTCAACGCCTGCGTCGGTGGAGTCTACCCTCCTTCTCCGGTGACGGCAGGTGACGCTGTGACGAGACTTGGGCTTCCTCCCGTCCCCTCTACCTCCTCTTAGCCCCCCACCACCTGCGATGCTGCAGCTCCTCCAGTGGCGGCTCAACACATCTTTAGTCACTCCCACACGTCTTCTACGTCCTCGTTCCTGACATCGCCAACTCTTGATGGGACAGCTCCAATTTACGATCCCCTATTTTTGCACTGTCCACCTTCAAGCTCGGGTCGGCCACCGCTCAACCTCCGCCCTCTTGTGAGCATGGATGTGTTGCTCCCTCAGCGTCGATGGACGGCTTGTCACGTCCACTACAAGAAAAAGTGGCAATAGCGACCGAATTAGAGACCGAATAAATCGGTCACTAGTCGGTCCCAAATAGCGACCGATATAATCGGTCGCACGTCTAAGACCCATTTTGCGACCGAATTTATTTCGGTCTCTAATCGGTCGCTGATCTTGCGACCGAATTTATTTAGGTCGCGAAGCGGTCACGGATCACTCATCTCCCCCCCCCCCCGCCACCAGCTCCCCCCCTCCCCCCCGCGTCCCCCCCTCCCCCCTGCGGCCCCCTCCCGCCCGAGCCCCCCCTCCGCCCGAGCCCCCCCTCCCCCTGCGGCCCCCTCCCGCCCGAGCCCCTCTCCGCCCTAGCCCCCCTCCCCCTGCGGCCCCCTCCCCTCCCGCCCGATCCCCCCTCCGCCCGAGCCCCCCCCTCCCCCTGCGGCCCCCTCCCGCCCGAGCCCCTCTCCGCCCTAGCCCCCCCTCCCCCTGCGGCCCCCTCCCGTCCGAGCCCCTCTCCGCCCTAGCCCCCCCTCCCCCTGCTGCCCCCTCCCGCCGGAGCCCCCCTCCGCCCGAGCCCCCCCTCCCCTTGCGGCCCCTCTCCTGCCCGAGCCCCTCTCCGCCCGAGCCCCCCCTCCCCCTGCGGCGCCCTCCCGTCCGAGCCCCTCTCCGCCCTAGCCCCCCCTCCCCCTGCTGCCCCCTCCCGCCCGAGCCCCTCTCCGCCCGAGCCCCCCCTCCCTCTGCGGCCCCCCCATCTCCCCCCCGCGACCAGCTCCCATCGGCGGTGGACGGACGACTGCGAGCGGCGTGGCGAGCGGCGGTGGACGGACGACCGGCGTGGCGAGCGGCGGTGGACGGACGACTGCGAGCGGCGGCGGGGACCGGCCATCGGAGGTAAGTGAGGCGGACCCCCGCCGGAGCCCCCCTCCGCCAGAGCCCCCCCTCCCCCTGCGGCCCCCTCCCGCCCGAGCCCCTCTCCGCCCGAGCCCCCCCTCCCCCTGCGGCCCCCTCCCGCCGGAGCCCCCCTCCGCCCGAGCCCCCCCTCCCCTTGCGGTGGACGGACTTTTTATTTTGTTAAACATGTTAAAGTTTTGTGTGTTTACATTTCATTCGCATAGGGAAAATGTCTGAAGATCGTTCATGGATGTACCGTAGAGTAGTTGATCAGGTGGTGTCTATGGAATTTAAAAATGGAGTTGAGAGATTCATTCAGTTTGCTTTGAGAAATCCTATTGAAGCTGTAGATTGTGAGGGTCGTATCCGATGTCCTTGTGTAGTCTGTAAGAATTTGAAGTGGCTGACAACATGGGATGTACAACGTCATTTATACAGAAAGGGGTTTGTTAAAGATTATACAAACTGGATATGTCATGGTGAAACATTGTGGTCCTACGAGCCTGCCAATAGAGGAAGTGGAAGTTCATATGTTGATATGGTCATAGATGCTGCTGGTCCAGAATTCAATGTTCATGAGGAGCATGTACACAATGAAGAACCGCCAAGCAAGACAGCTGAAAGATTTTATCAGCTACTCAAAGATGCTGATGAGCCATTGTGGAATGGATGTCAAAATCACTCTCGACTGTCTGCGGTGTCACAATTATTGAACTTGAAATCTGAATTTCACATCAGTGAGATTTGTTTTGATCGTTTGTTACTGATTATCAAAAGTATGTTGCCACAAGATGAGAAATTACCTGAAAATTTTTATCGTGCAAAGAAGATGGTCACTGACTTAGGGCTTGGATATGAGAAAATAGATGCATGTCCTAATCATTGCATGCTATATTATAATGAGGATAAAAGTAAGGTATCATGTTCCATATGTGGTCATGATAGATTCAAGCCTAAGAAAGGGGACAATTCAAAGCAAAAAGATATACCATATATGTCATTGCGGTATTTTCCTATTGCACCGAGATTGCAGAGAATGTATATGTCACCAAAGATAGCTCAACATATGAGATGGCATGCGGAAAGAGTACGTCGACAACATAATGTAATCAGTCATCCTGCAGATGCCGAAGCTTGGAGTCACTTTAACCGTGCTCATCCTACTTTCTCAAAAGAGTCGCGTAATGTAAGGCTGGGTTTATGTACTGATGGATTCAATCCATTTGGAGGTTCAGTGACTTCCTACTCTTGCTGGCCAGTTTTCGTGACACCATATAATCTTCCGCCAAATATGTGCATGAAACGAGAGCATTTATTTCTATCATTATTGATCCCTGGTCCAAAAAATCCTGGGAAAAAACTAGACATATATCTCAGGCCGTTGATTGATGAGTTGAAATTGTTATGGACTGATGGGGTTACTACCTATGATGCATCCAGAAAACAAAATTTCACTATGAAGGCTGCATTGATGTGGACAATAAGCGACTTTCCTGCATATGGAATGTTATCTAGCTGGAGCACTCATGGAAAACTAGCATGTCCTTACTGTATGGACAGTTCCAAATCATTTGTACTTAAGCATGGTGGCAAGTCATGCTGGTTTGATTGTCATCGACGATTTCTACCAAGGGACCATCCGTTTAGAAGGCAAAAAGATGCATTCTTAAAGAACAGAATTGAATTGGAAGAAGCTGATTTTGAACGGTTGTCTGGTCCACATTTAGCAGCAAGTGTACAGAACTTACCAGATATAGCACAATTGTCGAGCAGCACAAGACAGCTCCCTGGATTTGGGAAGGATCACAACTGGGTCAAAAAAAGTATCTTCTGGGAATTGCCTTATTGGTCAACTCTTCTTATACGACATAACCTCGACGTCATGCATGTTGAGAAGAATGTCTTTGATAATGTGTTCAACACTATTATGGACATAAAAGGCAAAACAAAGGATAATGTGAATGCTCGTTTAGACGTGAAAATACTTTGTAAACGTCCAGAACTGGAACTTATTGATAGAAATGGTAAAACAGTTAAACCGAAAGCAATTTACGCCCTTGGAGCTACACAGATTAAAGAAGTATGCTTTTGGCTAAAACAATTGAGATTTTCAGATGGTTATGTGTCTAACATTGCTCGTTGCGTGAATACAAATGAGGGGAAAATATATGGAATGAAAAGTCATGACTGTCATGTGTTCATGCAGAGGTTGTTACCTATTGTATTTCGTGATATGATGCCGAAGCCGATATGGGGAGCAGTGACTGAGTTAAGTCAGTTTTTCAAAATTTTATGTGCATCAGAGCTCAGGTATGAAGATGTGGAAACTATTGAACAGAATGTGATCACGACAGTTTGTAGATTGGAAAAGATATTTCCACCCTCATTCTTTGATTCAATGGAGCACCTGCTTATACACTTACCATATGAGGCTAAAGTAGGAGGGCCAGTACAATTTAGATGGATGTATCCATTTGAGAGGTAATATATATATATTTTCTCCTCATAATTCAATTAGATGCTGATGTGTTTTTCATTATCTTATGAACATTCTGGTAGGTGCATGCATGAATTGAAAATGAAAGTTCGCAACAAGGCAAAAGTAGAGGGTTCCATTGCGGAGGCGTACATTATGGAAGAAATATCAAATTTCTGTTCAATGTACTTTGAACCTGAGGTACAAACTCGTCGTACTCGGCCACCACGTAATGATGATGGGGGAGACTCCGTTCACTCTGAGCGGCTGTCTATATTTAAGTATCCTGGACGTGCGTATGGACGTTCTTCGAGTCGGATGCTAAATGATAGAGAATTGCACTGTGCAGAAATGTACATCCTTTTAAATTGTATGGAGGTTGAACCTTATGTTGGGTAAGTTCTCTGCTCACATTACATTGTGTCTATAACTTATTATTTTTCATTCCATCTATAATGCTCCAATGGTCGTAATACAGACAATTTGACTCAGAATTAATCCAAAGATGTCCATATCTCACTGACATGGATGTTGAAAAAGAACGAGAAAAATCATTTGCTTCTTGGCTGAAATATCGTGTAAGTATTATTACTACTCTTTCTCCTTGTTAGGCCAATGACAAATTCTGACTAATGTGCTCTCCATATGTAGGTTGAAAATGATTTTATTACTGATCAAAGAATTCGAGAGAGTAGTTATGGCCCATCGAAAGTTGCACGTACATATCCAGCATTTATTGTGAATGGGTATAGATTTCACACTAGACAATATGGGCAGAATAAGTCAACAATGAACAGCGGGGTATGTGTGAAAGGAAGTACATATAATGAAAACGAACGTGATTATTATGGTATTATTGAGGAGATCTTAGAATTGCAATATCTCGGAGATGACAACCATATATTTCTGTTCAAGTGTCATTGGTTTGATCCCAATTCTGTTCGAAATGACACAACATATGAGATTGTCGATATCAGACATAAGTCTAAATTGAATACTTATGATCCATTCATTTTGGCCGCACAAGCCCAGCAGGTCTATTATACAAAGTATCCATCGTCTAGAAATAAAGAAAGAAATGATTGGTGGGCAGTTTGCAAGGTTAAGACAAGGCTTTTCCCGGATTATGAGTTGGATTTGACTGAAACAGTAGAGTTGGATGTGAATGCCGAATTCTTTCAATCAGACTTGGGTGATGATGTAGAGTTGCCTGCTTCTAGTGATGAATCTGTAGAGGCACTGTCTTTATCTAAAGAGAATGAAGTGGAAGAAGTCGATCCAGAACAACCTGAAATACAGTTGGGGGACTCCGAAGAGGAGGAATATATTAGTGATCAAAATGAATCTGATAATGAAGATGTGAATGTTGAATTTGATATATCTCCAACATCTGAAGATGAAATGGAGAATGTTTGATTAATGGTATACAATTTTACCTAAAATTTTAATACTCTGTAACTTTCTTTCTTTCAATATTTGATGAATATGCATGTATTTTATTACCAGTTGAAGATATGGTTCGAGGACGGCGTGGGACTTCTTCAGGTGGGAGGGGAGAGGGTAGCGGGAGGAGATTTACTTCCATTTCTACACCGGTAGTATGTATGTATACTTTCATGTATAATGCATTGTAGTATTTGTTTAAAATAATTCTTTATGTTTTTGTGGTATCTTATTCTTATTTTCACAGGACCCACGACCTCTGCACCGTTACCACCGACCTCTGCACCGCTACCACCGGTAGTAGGTATGTATACTTTCATGTATAATGCATTGTAGTATTTGTTTAAAATAATTCTTTATGTTTTTGTGCTATCTGATTCTTATCCTTACAGGACCCACGACCTCTGCACCGTTACCACTGACAACAGGTAGATTGACGGCCTCTGCACCGCCATCACACATGGCGAGTGGATCTACACCTCCTCCAGCTGAGTCAGGTATGTTCATTTACATTTCTATATTTTTTTGATAGTTTGTTTTATTTATTTTTGTCCATTTCGTATAGTACGTACTGATGACGAGACGAGTCATCACGAGGGGGAGGGCAGTTATAATGAGACGATGCGGGCAGTGTGGATAAATGAAGGGTATGTAATACATTATTTTTGTTATCTATTCATCATTGTGGTATTAATATTTTCAATTTCAGGAATAAAATAGAGCCAGCCCAAGCATCACAATTTATTACAAAGTCAATTGAAGCACATTTTCCAGGCCCCATCCGTTGCTTTTCTGATTTTCCGATGGATGTTCGGGATTTATTGTTCACTATGTTCTTGGTATTTATCTTATTTTATCATATTGAGTCATTTTCCTGCTATATTTTAACACACTTATTGTTATGTAACATATACTTTATTTTTTGTTAATATGTAGAGGAATCATCGATTCACAGAGCATTCAGATGAGTTACGTGCTAGATCTGCATGGACAACTACTGCAAGAGCAAATTTCAAACATCTTATGCACAATATCCGAAAAAATGCAGAAAGAGCATGTACAAGTACAGATAAGAACCAATGGAAGGAGCATGGGCCTGTGTGGATGAGAAAGGAGTATTGGACGGAGCTGTGCAACATTTGGGGAACGGAGAAATGGAATGACAATTCAAACAAAGCAAAGCAAAACAGAGCAACGCATCCTGAAGCGAATGTACACACGGGTGGCTCTGTCTCCTTTGCAACGCATAAAGCGAGATTGGTAAGTACACTTCTACATTTGTAATTTTTTTAATCTAATAATAAACTGTGATTTATTTGAATAACAGGAAGTACAATTAAAGCGGCCACCTCAATTTCAAGAACTTTTTGATCATACTCATAAGAAGAAAGGGACAAATGCTTACATTAGTGAGAAAGCTCGGGAGGTAGCGGTAAGTGTATACATTAATAGTTTTCATTTAAGATTAAACTGTAGAATAATTTTGTTTTGTTTTTTTGTTTTTTGCAGGACTCATATAGTAGAGGAATGGATGAGAGGTACGGGGATGACAGTCAGCGTCCAGAGTTGGATCCTGACATTTGGGTTGCAGCATCTGGGGCACCCAAGAAAGGCCATGTTTATGGTTTTGGACATAGCTTGGGCACGACTAGGGTGTTATCATCATGCTCGAGTTCGGTCTCACATGCGACCTCTCCATTTACCACACCAGCAGCCCCAGATACCACACCAGCAGCCCCAGATGGTTCTTCCAGTGCCGCCCCGACCATGACTCCAGATATGTTTAGGGCGATCGTCAACGAGACCGTCTCTCAGAATATCTCAACCATCGTCTCTCAGACCGTCTCCCAGATGCTCACAGAATTGGGACTTGCTAGTAATAGAGCACCTCCTGCACCTCGTGCACAGCAGCCTCCGGTAAGTATTTTATTTGATTGATTTTCTATTTGTTAACTCTAAATATCATCTTACAAAATATAAGAATTTAGATTGAGGAGGGGAAAATATCATTTTCTTAACTCTATGAACTTGGGTTTGAGGGTCCAAAATTGAAAAGAGAGGTCCAATCAATCCATCGATTGTTCCAACACGACATGGGGGGTGAAAGTAACCTGTAGAAACTGACGGAGTTCAAATTGGACTCCAAATTTGAGCTCGATGCTCAAATTTACATTTCCTAAATAGAACCAAGTTAATCGAGTGTAAGAGGGTCAAAAATAAAGAAATATATGTCCAATTAATTTGTCAATGACTCCAACACGACCGGGAAGGTGAGAGTGACTTGTAGAAACTGACGGAGTCCAAATTGGACTACCGATTTGAGCAAAACGTTTAAAATTGTCATTCGTCAATTTCACTTAAATGAAAAACATCTTGCTTTTAATTTTCAAGAAAAATTGATTTCTTTATTAAGGATTTGATTTTAATTTTTTTAAATGATATACAGGATCATCCGTCGCGAGATGTTGGACGAGACGACGACCAGGATGACACATATGCGGAGGATTTGTGATTTCATTTTAGTTATTTGCATGTTGTCATTTTATTATGGATGTATGATTAATTTGTGTGTTTGTATGTGATGAATTTGAAGTTCGTGGAGATTGTGATTTGTGTAGTTGATTTATATGTTTTTATGAAATTGTTATTTATCAGGTTATTTATTTTATTAAATTATTATTTATCAGGTGATTTATAGTCGATTATATAAATTTATAAAAAAAATACTGTAAAATTAGCGACCGAATAGCGACTGTCTTTATTATTTATTTTATTAAAGTATTAAAATTAGCGACAGAATAGCGACCGAATAGCGACTGTCTCTATTATTTATTTTATTAAATTATTATTTATCAGGTGATTTATAGTCGTTTATATAAATTTATTTTAAAAAAATACTACAAAATTAGCGACCGAATAGTGACCGCATAGCGACTGTATATATTAGCGACGGGTCATGCGACCGATTGATATCGGTCGCTATCCGCGACTGATATTGCGACCGATAATTATCGGTCGCTATCCGCGACTGCTTCTGCGACCGATAATTATCGGTCGCTAACGGCGACCTATTCTGCGACCGATTTATATCGGTCGCCATTTAGCGACTATTAGATAGCGACCGACATGTTCGGTCGCTAATAGGTGTCTGTTTGGTCGCAGTATCTCTTTGCGACCGATCTGCGACCGAATAGCGACCGGGAGGTCGGTCGCTACTCGCGGTTTTTCTTGTAGTGGTCCCGTACTCTATACCGTCGAGGTATTGTCCACTTTGGCCTACCGGTCTCGCGATTTTATCCCTTTCTAAGGGTGATCGGCTCCAGAATGGGGGACCTCTCGGGCAGATCACCCATCCCAGTACTACTCCCCATTAAGCACGCTTAACTTCGGAGTTCTTTTGAAGAACTGAGTCGATACTTCAAAAGGCGTCTCGGTAATATAGAGTACAACTTTGTTATATTTAAGGGTGTTACAATCTACCCCTCTTATATATAGGCGATATCCTCGTCGCTGGGCACATATAGCACGCAATCAAACCCCTAGGCAGGTAGGATTCTAGAGATGACCCCTACATGCTCAAGAGGTGGCTCCCACTATGTAACACTTTGTCCCATTACGGGTTCAAGAGGTGGCTCCCATAGCGTAGCACTTTGCCCTACATGGCACTTAGTTCCTACACTTCCGGCCGGGGTATAGCTCTAATACCATTTTGTCACGTCCCGTACTCTATACCGTCGAGGTATTGTCCACTTTGGCCTACCGACCTCGCGATTTTATCCCTTTCTAACAGTGATCGGCTCCAGAATAGGAGACTTCCCGGGTAGGTCACCCATCCCAGTACTACTCCCCGTTAAGCACGCTTAACTTCGGAGTTCTTTTGAAGAACTGAGCCGATACTTAAAAAGGTGTCTCGGTGATATAGAGTACAACTTAGCTATATTTGAGGGCGTTACACGGCTCCTCGTCGTCCTTCGCCGGTGCGATAGGTGGTGGCGCAGCTGCTACCCTCGCCCCTCCGACTGCGCTCTGCTACACTCCACCAAGCCTCATCCAACCTCCGGGCGACACGTCCTTCTCCATCCCGGCATGCATATGTTGGCGGGAATCCACGCATCGTCTTCCCCCTGCGTTGACCCTTCTCCAACGTTGACCACTCCTGCTGCCACGCCACATGCTGCTCCACTCTTGGCTTCCACGGACCCAGTCCGTGATGGGACACCCGCGGGATACGGTGCTCTATTTTCGCGCGAGGCTACCCCCCCTTCGAGCGAAAGCGATGGCCATCCTCCTTCGCCCGCCGCTCAACTTGTTCGTGATGCCAGCCTTTGTGTAGCTGCCCTAGCCTGCGCCCATGTCTCCAATGCCGTCCGTGCTGCTCCTTCCCAGCCTGCTCACGCCACTGCTCCGTAGCCATCGTTCGGCTCTGGTGCTCGCGCGACATTCGTGCCCAAGCCATCCCCCTGGGCTGCTGGTGGGCTAGCCTTGAGCGCTTCGCACCCCTCATCTGCTGCCCCTGGCCCCTCGTTCGCCCAGGTCGTTCTTCAGTCCTTCTCTCCTCCTTCTCTTGCTTTACAGGCTCATCCTCCGGCTTTCACCGACTCGGGGGAACCGGCCACCTTCTTCTCCTTTGACGAAGTCAAGGAATCTTGCAAGCCACTCCGGTTCACCATCATCGCACGTACCCCTCGCGGTCGGCCTCCATTCCAGGACATCTAAGGGCACCTGGCGCAACGGTTCTCTCTCAAGCAGGACTTTATCATCAGTGTCCTGGACGGTCGGCATTTGCTTCTCCGGTTTCAGAACATGGAAGACTTCCTACAGGTTCCCCTCAAAGAAACCCTGTACATCCTTGGTTGGCCCTTTCGGTTCTTCAAATGGACCATCGACTTCTCACCGGAAGCTGACTCACCAATCGTCCCCGTCTGGCTGGAGCTTCCTGGCCTATCGGCAAACTTCTTCAACGATGCTATGGTTCGCTCAATCGCCGGTAGCAACGGGCATGTCCTCAAGGTCGACTGCAACACCTCCTGACTGCTCCAGACCCATGTTGCTCGGGTGTGTGTACAGTTGGACGTTTCCAAGTCCCTCCCTCGCAACAGCTGGACGTTTCCAAGTCCCTCCCTCGCAGAGTTTGGGTCGGCATTGGCGGTGGAGGCTCCTGGCAGCCCATCGTCATCCCAGACCCCCCTCTCTTTTGCCTAAGCTGCTCGCATCTTGGCCATCTCCCTGTCAACTGCGATAAGAAGCTCTCCTTGGTGGCTAGGCGTGCTGGGCCTAGTGCCGCTGGGCCGGGGGGTGTGGGTTCTGATCCCACCCCCACCGCGCAGGGTCTCGCTCCTGCTCCCTCCAAGGCTTGGCGTAGAAGGTTGACGCAGAGATGATGGGGACTATCATCAGGTCATGCCATTCAAGCTGATCCGGCGATGTCTTCCAGTCAAATGTGTGGGCAGTCACTCGTGGGTTTTAAAGTTTAAAATCTTAAACAAGAGAAGAAAGAATGAAAGATATATATATATATATATATAGACACCGCTGATTGATCATATAATGTTATCCCAATGTTTCAGACCCTCTTTAACTGATTGATCCAATATATATATATATATATATATATATATATATATATATATATGTGTGTGTGTGTGTGTGTGTGTGCGTGTGTGTGTGTATATATGCAGGCCCGACGGTCGTATATATATATATATGCAGGCCCGACGGTCGTGAAGTTCGTCCTCACGGCGCCTGCGATGGCGGACTCCTTTAGAAAGGAACTGATCAACTACAGCATCATCACCTGCCGGAAGCCATGGTAATTAAGAAGTGAACAAGAATAGGAACAAGTTGAAGCCAGCTAGCTAGCTACGTGTTCTCCGGATCAACAGCAAGTGGTCTGACGTACGTAGGCAAATATGTTCTGTCCTGTAGCATTATACATGCACGGTTCGATCGGGTTTGGGATATTATATGCAGATCCTCCTGTGTTTTGGTCTGTATACGCTGCATTCGTATCCATGCCCGATATCAATCATGGTGCGATCTATATACGTACTGAAATGTTGTTGACTTCATTCGAATAAAGTATATTATTAATTAATCTATATCTTTTCCAAAAGAATATTACGTACTCAAGTTGAAGTCCAGTGCAGATAGACATGCACAAATGCGGATGGATGTAGATCAGCCACTCCATTATTTGATTATTAGTGGTGCACGTGGAAATAGTCACGATATGATGCATGTTGCAGAAAAAATTACTTTGTTTTTAAGAGGAAATGATTTTAGATGTCTGGAATCAAACGCTCCCCAGCTGTGGAAGGGATTCACAACGTTGTTTTGACTGACTGAGCCACTCGACCCACTCCCCAGAAAGAAAATAAAAAATAAGAAGACCTTCAACTAATTATAGACTCGATCGGGGCCATTAATTAATCAGTCAAGAAATTTGAACACAGTACTGTTTTATAAGGGATTAGAAACTTCAACCAAGCACTGTCCGAAGGCACTACCCAAATCGATGTTACGTATTGTTGCGCCATCGATCGGTTGGCAGATTTCTAAAAATCTTCAACAGTTTTTTTTTAAAAAAAATATTTAAAAAGGACTTCAGTGAAGCAGCATTCAACAATATTGGTCTAGATCGACGTACGCACCACTAACTTTGTTGAAAGATTCTCAAAAATATGTCTGTAACTCTCTTTTTTTTCAAGTTGTTTATGTAAAGGTGAGACATACTTGCAGAAAATTCTCACTCAACTAAGAGACTCTTTGTTATCGGAGTTGTCGGGGGGATGACGCAACCGATGAGAGATGATTTCTCGGTGGCCCCGTCTTCCCCTCACATACAAAGCCATTAACCATAGTCTGTTAATCTGCTCGACTCCTGGGGTTGAGCACGTTAATCCTACCCGATTAGCAAAGACGTTCTAAGATTTTAACTTTTATCGCAGGTTACCGGAGAAATAGAGATGAAAATAGGTACGAAGAAAAACGTCGTCTTGTGAAATATGGTCTGGACGTCGGTCAAGAGGGGGAAAATAGAGACCATAGATGAGTACCGTCTAAATTTTTGGTCTTTTTTTAATGTCCTCTTACGTACACCACCAGCAGAAAGTCTCACGTCTCAAAAGTCAAATTAAATATATTTAAATCACATCATCTTTTTTAAAAAATAATTTTTATATTTTGAAGAGAGATAGGAAGAAAATAATTCACCTTTAAAAAACTCTAAAAAATCCTCAATGCTAATTTTTTCTCTCTCTCTCTAATCAGTTTTGAAAATAAGTCAAAATCTACATAGATTTCCAAACGCCCCTAACATCATTGGAAAGCCCATCTCCTACATCCATTAACCACTGGGAGGGGCAGTACTGGGCCGCATTCACATACAAGTTAATTGGAAATTGCTGCTGCACCTCCCATTTCTGTCACAATGTCTAGACTTGCACTGCTGCCGTCTACAAGTTGGGAAATTCTCAGGTATGGCCATGCATGAAGCCGATGCATTGATGGTCGATGGGGCTAGCTATATGGTCAGGTCATGCCCATCCAAGTTGATCTAACGATCCTAGCTACCCAGTCCAATGCCAATTAAGTCTTAATTAGGACTTCGTTAATTAGCACCACATTTTCCTTTCTTTACGGAAGTACTTAAAAGAGTTCAAGTGTGCATGGTGGGATTTAATTAACTTTTAGACTCGAGATCAGGGATCGACTATATATATATATATATATATATATTGTTGATCGATGGGGGCTAGCTATGGTCAGGTCATGCCCATTCAAGTTGATCTAACGATCCTAGCTACCCAGTCCAATGCCAATTAAGTCTTAATTAGTACTTCGTTAATTAGCACCACGTTTTCCTTTCTTTACGGAAGTACTTAAAAGAGTTCAAGTGTGCATGGTGGGATTTAATTAACTTTTAGACTCGAGATCAGAGATCGACTATATATATATATATATAAGAGCTAGATTCTCAAGAAATTTATTATTATCTGCAGTGACATTTTTAAATATTCTCAGAATGTTGACAGATTTTTAACGCTTTCATAACAAACTATAATAGTATACATACATACATATATATATATAGATATATGTATGTATGAATTATAAGACTTATTTTATTGTAACTAGTATGAATAATTAAGTCTCTATATATCTTCGCACATGTGCACAGATGCCATCCATCCACAACTCGGCAAACGACACTGACTCCTTACAAATGACAGAAATACATGGACTCATTTTGGCAAGCATGTCACAAATTTCTAGGACTGTCCAAGTAGACAGAAGAATATGATTAGATAGAAAAAGCTGAGGAACCTGTTGATTATTGAACCAAGCAACCATTCTGTGTGTTTTTTGTCCCCTTTTTTTTGGCATTTGTTGTGCGCGTGTGTGTGTGTGCAGTATGCAATGTGTGTGATATGCAAGATCTGATGTGTACACTATAGTCTACAAAAAAAAGGTATAAGTAGAAATGGCAAGATCAGTTTGAGTATATTTAGAAAGCAATGAGCAAGTTAATAAGTCAATATAAGATAAAAATAATTGAATCATCTTAACTAAAAATATATACGGACAACAAATAGCCATCATTTTATCTAACAAGCTTCCCCTCCCCCACCTTTGAATCCCAACTTCTGATCTTCACAAACAATCGATATTTTATGCAGTATATACTACCAAAATTGAAATAGAATAATATGTCAGGATTTGTAGCAGAATGTTACTTGAAAACATGAAGGCAAGTCCAGAAAGCCTACAAATCGAAATAAAAAACAAAGAGAAAGTCAATTTCTTCCTATTAAACAATTGGAAAGAAAGATGAAGTATGATGTTCCAAAAGGTAAGCTTACACTGCCGATGACAAGTCCATGCCATTGTACGAGTTGGTGCAATGCAGAATAACAAAAGAATATTGATGTCAAAACCATGAATTCATAAATAAAAGCATGTTCTACATCATATAACCCATAACAGGATCTGAAATAAAAATTACTCAACACTAAAAGAGAAAAAAGAAAAAACCTGTATTAGGACAAAGACAAACATTTTCTTGCTTCCGTTTTAGTCAATTTTTTGAAAATTGAAGTACAAGCTTCATAAGAGAGTGACTTCAGTTCAATCATTTTATGTTTTCAGCGTGCTTCATATTATTTTCAGTGTGCTTCATATCATTTTCCTGCATCTTGTAAGTTCTCAGTGCTTTAATTTAACAAATTTATTTATTATTTTTATATTTTTTTATTTTTTCACACTTAAATTTTATTTCAGTTGCCACTACTAAAAACTTACATATATAATGCAGAAAACAAAAGGCAGAAATAAATTGTTCTCTCTCTGTCCGCACGTGCACATTGCAGGCTTGTTGCTACCGTGGTGTGGACTGTGGAGTAGATGTTGCTGTTGATCTGTTGTTCTTGTCTCTTCTCTTTTTTTTTTTTGGTGAAACAGGGGTAAATGTCATACCATGCTTTCTAACGGAGGACTTGTATATGGCAGTATTTCTTTGTTTGTATATGGTAGTATTTCTTTATTGATCCATTTTGCCATTTAACTGTCCAGTTGGACGATGCTTCAACCGATTCATTTAATGTGTACATGAATTAATGATACTAATTCATAAGATGTGGTCTTATAGTTTACCCTCATTTGAAATTATCGGGTTGGTGTCATTTGAGCATCATGAAAAAAAATTATGGGAATTGATTTTCTATTATTACCTTTCATCTATCTGATATGTTACCTCTATAAATCAACTGTGGTTGGTGTCATACTGCCAGTATTTCATACTAGCTGTGGGATGTGGAGGTGTTCAGAACTCTTGTTGCCTCCTTCAGTAGGCTAAAAGAAGTTGGAAAATATCAGGTATATCTAGTTCCAAATCTGCCAAGTTAGATTGCCATTCTGCAGACTATATATGGTAAGCAGGTGTAATTGCACATGAAATGTTCAAACACGGGACTCAAGTTGGAGAAACATGACAATTTACATTTATCATCACAGAATCTAGAAGATATATAATAGTTGTCCAAGCTTTATACTAACTTTTCCATTAATTTTAGATTCTTTACAAATGATCCTACTGGCATACCTGACATTTGACTAGTAATTGGTACAATGAAAATCTTCGATCATCCCATAAGATATCTATAAGAAGCATGAAAAAAACTGATCAAATTATAAGTTATGTTTTTTTTCTTGCATATAGCCTATTTGCTAGTGGTATTTATCTGTCTTCCTTTTGATGTTTCATTTTTCTTTTATGAATTAGTTTTAACATCTAAAAGTTAGTAATTTATTTATATTTTTGATGCATTTATCTGTCTTCCTTTTGATGCTTTTTTCTTATATTCTATGGATTAAAAATCTTGTAAGTTCTCATTGCTTTAATTTACAAAATTTATATGTTATTTTTATATATTCTTTTTATTATTTTTTCGTACTTAAATTTTATTTCAGTTGCTCAAGAGGAATGATTAACTAAGAGATACTCAGTATAACTATACGATCTCTTATGTCACTGTAAGTATTTTATAAATTTTGTATAAAATATTTCTATTTCATAGTAATTTTTATAATGTCTTTTTAAAAATAGTTGTTAATTTTTTTATAGACAAGAGAAGACGATGAAGAATGCTTATAAAGTTACGAAGATTATGTGGTTGTTATATTTGGATAGTCGTGGATATTTTTTTTGAAGGATGTATAAATAGAGTTGTGTATGTCAAATGCACTTTGAGTGGATATTATCAGAATCAGATGGATATCATATTGTGGATGTCATATTATGGATGTTATATTGTGACTTATGACTTTGTATCATTTTGTCTTCTGATATTATATTTTAAAATTTATAATTTTCTTTTGTGAGAGAATAATTTCATTCTATATTTAGAAGAAATGTATATTTGTCATTAAATTTTATTTGTGATATTTTTTAGAAGAACTATCATTAAATATAACATGTTATACGGAGAAAAATACTCATTTTAAAAGATAATAGGTTATATTCTGAAGTTGGTATAGAAGGCAAAAAAATTTGCCTTCTAGTGACTTATTTTAACAATTTATAAGGCAAAAAATTTTCTCATCTAAAAAAAATGAAAAGCAGAAATATATGCCTTCTATATACATCTTAGAAGATAGAAATTATCGTCGTCTAAAAAATAATAGAGAGTAGAATATAATTTTATTTCTATCTTTTAAAGTTTTCATCTTCTAAAATTTACTTTCCGCCTTCTATTAACATAGGAGATAGGGCAATAGAAGGTAGAATATAATTCGCCATCTTTCCGCCTTCTAATAGAATAGATGGCGAATTTTGACACTTTAAAATACAGAATAATTTTGCCTTATATTATTATTTTTCTACTAGTGAGATGTCCAGTGACTTGACGGTGCGCTCGAGGAGGTCGGTGGCGAGGTAGTTAAGAGTAGGTAGGTGATGAGCGCAGGATCATAGTCCAACGGTACTCGTTGCACCCCTTGAACTCATCCTCAATTCAAACGAAGGCATCCAAAAGCTTCTATAAGGAGAGGTTGATCGGTAGGGTGCGACGTTGCGGCCGTTATTGTTGTCAGGGATCTCTCCTCCCCTCTCGTACTTCCCATGGACGAGGGGGGGCTTCAGCAATGGTGGGGTTTATATTAGAGATGTGAGGAGGGGAGAGAAGAGGGGGAGACGGGGCCGGATGGAGGATGGGAGGTGGGCAGTATCTATGGCATTATAACAGTGGAGAGAGATCATAGCTAGCAGGGTAAAAAGTGGAGAAGAGGAGTGGGTTAACTTGTTCCACTCTCCAGCCGGGTTAGAAAACCTGACATTAATCCTCCCCTACCACTCTAATTAACCTTGCTGGCAAATTCAGTCTACCAAAGTAATCAACCTGTTAATTCAAGGTTAAAAGTGGTCTAACCCTATGCTAGCCTGCTATCAAACCAGGGGTAAGTAAGGGAGGGCGCGCAAGGTAGCCACTCGCCAGAATTTTTTTCTCACTGTTTACATTAATTAATGTTGCATACGTGAGAGATTTGACTTTTCGAAGGGATTTATAGACTTTTAAGATTTCATCTTATAAAAATGACAATTGATCAAGTGACATGCTTGTCAAATATCTGACCGTCAAAATTTGCATACGACGGGGGATATGGGGTTCTTAATTGATGGCGTCCAATCTTTTTTATTCCGAAACATATATTATTTTAGACATGTTCTACCTTCGTACGAGGCCCCCAAATTAGACTGATCCTTCGTTTAATAAGTTGTGTCAATTTGTGGTCGTTCTAACTGGTCACTACTACGTTGGAAGATGATTTTCCGAATGCCATTGCAAACACCTAAACCGAGACATTTTAAAATAACAACAAGAACATCCCATTCATATCGCAACTGTGTTAAACATTAAAAGATTCTAAATATGATACTTCTTCGGGTGTGGGGGGGGATTGACTACGTACGTACGGCCTCTTATTAATTAGGCTGTCATCTTACTTCAGTACTGTAGAATCCCTGTGCACAA
Source organism: Amorphophallus konjac (assembly GCA_022559845.1). Classification (NCBI taxonomy): domain Eukaryota; kingdom Viridiplantae; phylum Streptophyta; class Magnoliopsida; order Alismatales; family Araceae; genus Amorphophallus; species Amorphophallus konjac. The sequence goes on from CM040127.1 coordinate 7,023,764, forward strand.
TTTTTAAAATTTTAACTCTCATTTTGCTGTAACACTAACTTTAATACTTAATGTGTACAAGTGTGAGCCCTTCAATTAGCAGTTAATCTCTTTTAACACTTGAACATATTAACAACTTAATTGGCACGTTTAAATGTATAATGGTTTTAGCATGTTCTTTAACACCGTATAATGCTTCAGCTTTGTTTACATCTTAATACTTAACAACACAATTCTGTAACAAAATCGGCAATCTAAGCATCAAAAAAATTGCGAAACAGCATATTTCTGCGAAAGTTTTTTTAAGTGTCAAAGTTCAAGGTAGCAAAATTGCCAACGTGGTAAATGTTTATATTTTTAATACATTAAAAAAGTATATTCCAATGTATTCATTTGATTAAGGTATTGAAATTAATTACAAGGCGGATGAAAACAAGAGGGGCCCATAGTCAGGCTAAGAGAGAGAGAGGACGAGAAGCATGTCTTCTAGGGCTGTTTTTATAAAATTTCTTTGCCATGAGTGCCAAAATAAATAAATAAATAAATAAATCACAGAACTCGTTTTCCGGTGCTTTCGTATATGTTTATACTAAATGACCATGGAGTGGTGGCCAAATCTTTTGGGCCTTTAAAAAGTGGCACTCTTAGACCAGCCCATTAACCACATTTCAAAGCGAGATACCCTACCCATTTTGGCTGGATTGGCACTGCCGTCGCCTCCCAAGTTGGGAAGAGACTTTACGTACCCCCTCAAACTTCTAAAATGTCACATTATTTTATCATATGTAAATTTTGAGATTTAGAGAGAGATAAGTAATTAAAAAGAGGAGGAGATTTTAAAATCCTCCAAAGTTGTCTCAAGGTAATTAATATCCTATCTCAATTTTTTTTAATAAAAAATATCCACACTACCCAAAGTCGTTTCTATAAACAAATGTAGAGTGATGGGCATGAAAGATTGACGCAGAGATGATGGGGACTATCATCAGGTCATGCCATTCAAGCTCACCCGGCGATGTTGTCCTCCAGTCAAATGTGTGGGCGGCCAGGCCACTCGTGGGTTTTAAAGTTTAAAATCTCAAATAAGAGAAGAAAGCATGAAAGAACTCTTCGTCAGGTCCTTTTCCTGAACCGTGGTGTTTTACTAGAGTTGCCTCGTATGTATATATATACGTTTGGTCGTCAGAGGGCGATCACTGCAGCTCTACTCATGAGAATGGTCTGTTTTGGCAGCCTTAAAATATGGGCATTGACATCGGAGGGCGATGACTGAAGCGCTCTCTCTCCCTCTCTCTTTGTTTTGGCAGCCTCAATATATGACCATGACATCGGAGGGCGATGACTGAAGCGCACTCTCTCTCTCTCTCTCTCTCTCTCTAAACACATAAAATATTCACCATTACGTATGTATTACGAAAAAAATACATAAGATTAATTTTTTATTCATGATTCACAGTTAATTAAAAAAGATTGTCAAGACACAAAAGTCTGCGTAGACAAAAAAATCTAACAATATAAAAAAGTAGAAATCTCAACCAACCGCCGTCCACGTCCCCACGCCTGCATTTATTCTGCCCCTTCTTCGTACGGATCTTGAGATGGTCTCGCTCACTGCTGGATCACTTAGAAATAAAACATAACAGGCTGAGTTCAATACTCAATAAAACTCTGACCCAACGGTACTCATCTGCCAATTCCGGGGTTACTCGCGTACGCACACTCACCCAACACCCGTCTTGTATTTACCTTCCGTCTTTCTGACCTTCCGCCTCATCACCCTTGACGCCTCACGTACCTTCCGCGTTGTTCCTCTTCCTTTGCTTTGCTCATCTCTCTGATTAGTCTTTTAATCCTCCTCATTATTTACAATTTTTAAAAAAATTTCGATCGATGTACACGTGAATCAAGAATGAGTAAATAAATCGATACATAAAATTAATTCAATAAATAATTGTGAGACTTTTATTCATAAATATTTAGTTGATTTAAACATTATATTTTTTATGGAGTGTTACACAATATGAAGCTTAGTGCGATTAAAGAAGCATGTGTTGTTGGAGAAATTGTGGTTGTTATAGGTTTATTTTAAACCTAAAGACTTTGTGGGTTTTTCTTGTAAATGTCACGAGATTCTTAATCTCTAACCCGCGTAAGTATTTATCTTGGGTTTGGCTATTCGGTGAACAGAACCGTATTGAAAATGATTTTTCTCTGGATAAAAAGTTGCAGCTACGTTTTGGGGGGCTACGGGTTTTCCTTTAGAGAAGAAATTGCAGCGTTCTTTTGTAGTAGGACGAGAGGACACGGAAGATCTTGGCAGAGAGATTTTTGTTTAGAAAAACTTGTGTACCACTGTTTCTCACAGATTGACGAAAGAGTACGTGTTTCCGAGATTGTCATCGAGGAGGGATTGTCTTCGTGCGGAGATATGTCCCTGTAGCCGTTCTATCCTGGGAGAAGATCATAGACTTCACCTCTCTGGTATGACGGGGGTGATAACTTCTCTAAGGGCAGTCCTTGCGGGCGGCTCGGCTAAGTGTTCTAAACTGATCTTTTTGTTCTTTATTTGTTGCACTACCATGCATGTTATTTCTTTTTAGATTTGGATCGGATCTTGCCTATTCTTGTGGGACGACGTGTATATAACATCTGTGCCCTCATATCTTACATATGTTCATGTGATTATTTATTTCATGATCATTGTTATATTTCCAACAATCTTAGAGAAGTTATCCATTATGTCGTCCATGTCATCTGTGTTCGCACCCCGTGTGGATATGTTCGGCATGTCCGAGAAGTTTTCGGAACAGCACTTCAAGCGGTGGCAACACCGTATGAAGATTTGGTTTACCACAATCGGATTTATTTCAGTTCTTGAGTCAGACTGTCCTAAACTAGATGAGAATGATCCCAACAGTTATAAAGTAGTCGATGAGTGGAAGCAACGTGATCGTATATATCATGGCTGCATTCTATTGACATTGTCCAATGTGTTGTTTGATGTATATAGTGGTTCTTCCGCTCAAACTGCTAAGCAACTGTGGGAGGAGCTTGACAAAAAGTACAATACTGAGGACTTAGGCCTTGAAAAGTACTCTGTTGCCAAGTACCTAAAGTTTCAAATGGCTGAGGGTAAGTCTGTGTCTGAACAGGCACATGAATTTCTACTGTTGCTTCGTGGCTTAGCTGAAGCAGAAATGAAACTTCCAGAGAAGTTCCAAGTGATGTCGATCATTGAGAAGTTTTCAAAGTCTTGAGAAGATTTTGGGATGTCTCTCAAGTATCGCAAGAGATCTCTCACTCTGGATGATTTACTTGTTGCTATAGCCATAGAAGAAGAACATAAAAATCAGAAGCCTGTGATACCTGTAGAACTGAATGTAAATGTGATGACTGTTTCTAAGGCAAGAGATCTTAAAGGAAAAGGAAAACTAGAAAACATGAAGAACAAATCAAACATCAAAGGTAAGATCCAAAAAAAATCCAAAAACAAACCATGCCGGGAGTGTGGATATGTTGGTCATTTCATCGAGGATTGTCCTGCGAAGAAGGCTAAGCAGGCTGAAAAGCACTCTTCGGGTCCCCAAGTCAATGTAGTGATTGGGGGGACTGAGCAAGCTTCGGGCTCCACCAGCGGATTGTATGTTTCTGTTAACCCTCAAGTTTTCACTATATATGAACCATATTAATGGATAGTAGACACTGGGGCTAATGTGCATGTATGTGATGACAAATCCGTGTTTGTGTCTTACCAGACCATGCATGGCAGATCTGTGACCATAGGGAATGCTACTGCTTCCAGGGTGTTGGGGATAGGGCACGTGGACCTGAAACTGCCTTCGGGACGTGTTCTCTCTCTACATAGGGTGCACCACATTCCATCGATCCGGAGAAACATTTTGAGTGGTTCTATTTTAGTAGAACAGGGTTATGAATTGACATTCAAATGTAATAAAGTGGTGCTTCTTTATTTAGGGACTTTTATTGGAAAAGGCTATTTATCATATGGTTTGTTTAAATTTTATGTAGTCAATATTTTGAACAAATGTGTGGATGACATTTATACCAGTTCTACTACTTATTCTGTGAATATTGTGGAATCTTCTATATTGTGACATGAACGTTTATGACATGTAAATTGTAATTCCTTGAAACGTATGATGAATCTGTGTATGATCCCTGAGTATGCCATTGATAAAACTCACAAATGTGATATTTGTGTACAAGCTAAACAACCAAGAAGACTCTTTAACTCTGTTGTTAGAGAGTCAGATTTTGGATTTAGTCCACACAGATATTTATGAATTTAATGGTGTACAAACGTGGGAACATAAGAAATATTTTATCAACTTTATAGATGATGGTAGTAGATACTGTTATGTGTATCTTTTTAAGTCTAAAGATGAAACTTTATCCACATTTATCATCTTTAAGGCTGAAGCAGAAATACAAACTTCCAAGGTTCTTAAAAGGATAAGGTCTGATAGAGGGGGAGAGTACACATCTAACTTATTTTCTGAATTTTGTCAAAGTCATGGCATAATTCATGAGGTTACTTCTCCCTATTCTCCCCAATCTAATGAGGTAGCTGAACGAAAAAATAGAGTCATTATAGATATGGTCAACTCTCTTCTCCAAAATTCTGGAATACCTAGTTATATGTGGGGGGATGCTTTGAATACGGTGTGCCATATTCTGAACAAAGTTCCCTTAAAACATAAGGATACTAGTCCAGAAGAGTTGTGGAAAGGTAGGAAGTCTAGCTTCAAGTATCTTAGAGTGTGGGGATGTCTTGCAAAAGTGTTAGTCCCTGAACACAAAAGAAGGAAGCTAGATCCAAAAACTGTTGACACGGTCTTTATCGGCTATGCGGCTAACAGTTATGCATTCAGATTCTTAGTGATCAAATCTGAGATATCTGGAATAGCTGTTAACTCTATAATTGAATTTCGTGATGCTATGTTCTTTGAGGACGTGTTTCCCATGAAAACTGGTGTACCTTATCTAGTGTCTTCTGAAGATGTTCCCTGCACCTCTAGCTCTATTCCTGGTCATGTAGAAAGGATATCTAATGTGGGGGTTGAGACCTCCAATGCTAATCTTGACTCTACTGATCGAGAGGAATTGGTAGAACCAAGAAGGAGTAAGAGACCAAAAATTACCAAGGATTTGGGAAGTGATTTTATCACCTATCAGATTGAGGGTGATCTCCCTACTTTCTGAGATGCTATGGCTTCACCTGAGGCAAGCATTGGCAAGAAGTCATTAAGAGTGAAATGGATTCCATTATCTCTAATGGTACATGGACATTGGTTGATTTACCTCATGGTTCTATGACTATTGGGTGTAAGTGAATTTTTAAGAAGAAATTAAAACCTGATGGAAGCATTGACAAATATAAAGTCAGATTGGTTGCCAAGGGATTTAAACAAAAGGAAGGAATAGATTTCTTTGATACCTATTCCCTTGTTATTAGGATGACCATAATTAGAGTGCTTCTTGCATTGGTTTCTGTGTATGATCTCACTATCTATCAAATGGATGTTAAGATCGCCTTTTTAAATGGTGATCTTGAAAAATAGATATACACGGATCAGCCTGAAGGTTTTGTGGCATCTGGTAATGAAAATAAAGTGTGTAAGCTTGTTAAGTCTTTTTATGGGTTGAAGCAAGCCCCCAAACAATGACATGAAAAGTTTGATAAGACTATCTTATCTTTTGGCTTTAGTGTCAATGAATTTGATAAGTGTGTCTATACCAAGGTTAAAGGTGATGCTTGTATCATTTTGTGCTTGTATGTAGATGATATACTATTGTTTGGAACTTCTATTGGGATTGTGAATGAGACTAAGTCCTTCTTGAGTAGATTGTTTGAGATGAAAGATATGGGAGTAGCAAATATGATTTTAGGCCTTAAGCTGATTCGTTCAGTTGAAGGGATAACAAATTCTCAGTCTCATTATGTTGAGAAAGTTTTGGAGAAATTTGGCTATCAAAATTGTAAATCTTTAAGCACTCTTATTATTCATCTAAAACATACTACAAGAACAAGAGTGGTGTACCAGAGTCTCAACTCAGGTATTCCCAAATCATAGGAAGCTTGATGTATCTTGCTAACTGTACTGGGCCTGACATTTCATATGCAGTGACCAGATTCAATAGATATACTAGTTGTCTTGATCGTACTCATTGGGAGGGCTTGGATAGGATACTCAGATACCCTAAGGGTATTATATCCTTAGGCTTGCATTATGGGAAGTACCCTGTTGTTTTAGAAGGGTATAGTGATGTAAGTTGGATAGCCCAAAACTCAGGGAGTAACAGTGTCTCAGGATATATCTTTACCTTGGGAGGTGGCGCTGTTGCTTGGAGGTCTGTAAAATAGACCATTTTATCTCGATCTACTTTTGAGGCTGAGCTATGTGCTCTAGACACTACTGGAATAGAGGCTGAATGGATCAGGGGACTTCTTTCTGAGCTCCCACTGATAGGAAAGCGCATTCATGTGGTCTCGGTGCATTGTGATAGTATGACTACAATCGCCAAGATCAAAAGTAAAAAGTACAGCCAAAAATAAAAGAGACATGTCTAAGTCAGATTGAAATCTATAAGGGAACTTGTGTCTCAAGGTGTGATCGCTGTTGATTTTGTTGGTACCAAGAACAATACAGTAGATCCACTGACCAAGGGACTTGATAGAAATCAAGTTCAAAAATCCAGATTAGGGATGGGACTGAAACTCATTGAGAATTCTACTATGGCACCAACTCAACCTAACTAAGTGGAGATCCCACGAAGTAGGTTCAATGTGGTAATTAACAACAAGCTATAGAGAGAATTATGTGGCACTTTAATATTCGGTTGGTACTATTGTACCAGTGTCTCTCTCTCCTGATAATCTGTTCTAAGTGTCTGTACTACAAGACAGGAAGGGTTTTGTGAAACTCTGAATGGGTTTGAGCCTGTATTGACAGGATGTTTGCAATACATCCTTTGAGAAGCCCACCTATGTGAGTGTGACTGTGAGGCCGCAGTTAAGGGAAGTGGGTTCTTCCTTATCAACACTCATGAATCAAGATAAGGGTGCATGGCCATTAAGCACCAACCCTTAAGATGATAACCAGCACTTATATCTTGTTGTTCCTAATAAAAAACTCTCATAACAGGAGCCTAGTTCAAGACTTAGTTCACTTAGGTTCCGTGGGAGTTGAAATTAGAAACCCATGTGATGATTCAAACCCGAAAGGTACCCTCACTGAAAGCAAGATATACTCTTCTTATGTCAATCTTAGTTTTCTCACAAATTCCTTTAGGTTTGTGGGGGAATGTTGGAGAAATTATGGTTGTTATCGGGTTTTATTTTTAAACCCAAAGACTTTGTGGGTTTTTCTTATAAATATCCTGAGATGCTTTGTACCCAACATAAGTATTTATCGTGGGTTTGGCTATTCGGTGATCAGAACCGTGTTGAAAACGGTTTTTCTCTGGATAAAAAGTTACGGCTGCGTTTCGGGGGCTGAGTGTTTTCCTTTGGAGAAGAAATCGTAACGTTCTTTTGTACCAGGACGAGAGGACACAGAAGATCTTGGCAGAGGGATTTTTGTTTAGAAAAATTCTTGTACCACGGTTTCTCACAGATTGACGAAAGAGTATGTGTTTCTGAGGTTGTCATCGAGGAGGGATTATCTTCGTGTGGAGATACGTCAATGTAACCGTTCTATCCTGGGGGAAGATCGTACGCTTCGTCGCACTGATACGACGGGGGCGATAACTTCTCTAAAGGTAGTTCTTGCGGACGACTCGGCTAAGTGTTCTAAACTGATCTTTTTATTCTTTATTTGTTGCACTACCATGCAAGTTATTTCTTTTTAGATTTAGATCGGATCTTATCTATTATTGTGAGACGATGTGTAGATAACATTTGTGACTTCGTATCTTACATATGTTCATGTGATTATTTATTTCATGATTATTGTTATATTTCCAACACGTGTAGATGGAGAAAGAAGGTTTAAGACTGGATGCCATCGCCACCCACCCTCCATAAATACCGCTGCGAGCAAGCCCTTGCAGCCTCGTCCAGCCCTCCTCCTCCTCCTCCTCCTCACTCCCAACGACAGTCTCGGCATCCCCCGCCGCCGTAGCAAATGGCAGCCCTCCTCCGTGCATGGCATCTGCCGGCCGTCCGCTGCCAGCCCCTCGGGCAGCTCGGCCGCCGCCTCCTCCACCACGACCACCGCGCCCCCGGCCACGCCAGAGTGACCTCCGCGGCGCGTGTTGCCTCGCCAGCAGTATTCAAGCTGCCGTCTCGCAGCGTGGCAGCCGCGGCAGGGGGCGGGGTGGCGACGAGGGGGACCGAGAAAGTGAACGAGGGGTTCCTGGAGTACTACGACGACCTGATCTCGGCGTGGGAGAAGCTGTTGGGAACCCACATCCACCAGGGCTTCTACGACCCCGGGGCGACGACGACCCCCGCCGACCACCATAGCGCCGTCATCCGCATGATGGAGGAGGCCGTCAGCTTCGCCGGCATCTCCGGTAAGTATCATTTTGGTCACTAGTTAAGTGTTAGTTTGTTTTGCTATCTATCTTTACTCCTGGAATCACGGGTTTTAAAATTGGTGTGCATTTTTAATTTTAAAATCGACTATTTTGATAATTGTAAAATACTACAATATATTTTATAAATTTGCTGCGGTACTTTTAACTCATTTTTTCTTTAATTTTAATTTTATTTTTCAGAAAGTGTGGTCCTTAAAATTAATCGATTGAGTTTCATGTTCCCCTTGGCAGATGATCCAGCGAAGAGGCCCAAGAGAATCTTGGACGTGGGATGCGGGATCGGGGCCGGCACGATCTACTTGTCCAAGAGGCTCGGCACTCAGTGTGACGGCATCAACATCAGCCCTCCCCAGATCGAAAGATGTCGATCTCTTGCTACCGCCGCGGGTGTGACAGACAGAGTAAGCTAATAAAAGTCTGCAAATTAATAAGACTACCTCTCTCCCTCTCATTTCCTTTTTTTTTCTCCATCCGATCCCACCCTAGTTGTCCCTTCTACCTTTATATGGACCGTCTTCCCTTGCATGCTTTTTAAAATATAATTTAGTAATAATATTATATGAAACTCAAAATTAAAGATATAAATAATTTGAGTTCGACTCAAACAGACTAATATCATACTCTATTTTCATGTTCACTCCCCCCCCCCCATTCTATGTATAATTAACTTTGTAAGATTAACTCATGATTGATCGAAACTGCATGCGGGCATGTGGCAGGTGACTTTCCATCTTGGGGATGCGATGGATCAACCATTTCCCGATGGACACTTCGACTTGGTTTGGTGCATGGAGGTTGCTGAACACTTGGCCGACAAAAAGAAGGTACGTATATATTGTTATTAGTTAAATTAACACATTCATGCATCAAAAACCATGCATATGCTCTAGCCAGTTAATTTAAGAGTTTAAATTGCAACCCACCATGCACCGCCCGTCCCCCAACTCACCCTCGTCACTCTTGTGACCATAGCTTGATCGAATAATTAATCTTCCCAAAGAATAAAGCATATACATAAATATAAATATGCATATAAGAAAGCATATTATATAGACATCCTCTTTCAAGTTTCAACTACACATGAGAGAGACGTGCATGTCAGTATTTTGAACGGTGGTAGTCTTCAATCGTGTGGTTAATTTTTTTGACTCAGTTCTTCAGCGAGCTTGTACGTGTGGCGGCTCCCGGGGGTACCATTGTCATCACGTCGATGTGCCACAGAGACACAGAAGCGGAGCCATTGACACCCGATGAAGAAGCCACCTTGAATAGGGTCTGTGAATCCTTGCATCTTCGATCCTGGTACTCGGCCTCCGGTTACGCCAAGATGGCCGAATCACTGGCACTCGAGGTGAAGTACACAGTAGTTAGCTGAAAAAATAATTAATAATATTATTGTCTCCCACATGTAGATCAATATATATTGTCATCTCTATTCTTGAATTCGATCCCAACAGGATATCAAGACGGCTGACTGGTCGGAGAACATTTTACCACTCTGGCCTGCCATCATGCGGTTTGCAACGACCCTTGAAGGCTCCACGATGCTTCTTCAGAGCGGTACGTAAACAAGTCTCCTTCCCGCGCAGCACCACGTACATGCATCGCCTTCTTCTCTCTCTTTCTTTCTCTTTTAATTAGCTAATTAATTAAGACAGTAAGATAAGTCTTTCATCGATCGAGCTCACGGTACGGATAGAAAATTTGATTACATGTCGTCACGTACACATGCATATTAATTAGTTCGGTCGCTAAGTAACGGGGAGGGGATCGATCGATCTATAGCGGGGACATCGATCGATCGCGCCTTCTTCTCGTTAGCTTATCAGAGCTCAGTTTAATTATTTAATTACATGGCCCAAAACCGCTTGATCATATATATATATATATATAATGTTATCCCAATGTTTCAGCCCCTCTTTAACAGATTCTGATCACCGGCTCTATATATATATCTGGATGAAATATATATATGCAGGCTCGTCGGTCGTGGAGCTCGTCCTCATGGTGCCAACGGTGGCTGACAACATTACAAAGAAACTGATCAACTACAGCATCATCACATGCCGGAAGCCGTGGTAATTAAGAAGTGAGCAAGAATAAGAACAAGTTGAATTAAGCTAGCTAGCTTGCTAGCTAGCTGTACCTTCTCCGGATCAACAGCAAGTATGGTCGACGTACGTATAGGCAAATAAGTACGGCTCTATAGCATTATATAGGGCTCGATCCGGATGAATATATATATATATATATATATACATCTTGTGGTTAATTTGTGATATTATATGCAGATCCTCCTGTGTTTTGGTCTGTATACGTACGCTGCATTCGTATCCATGTCTGACATCGGTGTGATCTATGTATTGAAATGTTGTTAATTTCATTCGAATAAAGTATATATGTACTCTCGTGCTAGCTTTAATTAACGTGGGAAGCAACTTTATTATTAATCTATATATTTTCCGAACGAATATTAATTACGTTCTGATCAAGTTGAAGTCCAGTACAGACAGACATGCACAAATGCGGATGGATAATAAATAATAAGGCGCAACTACACATGCAAATGTCTTGGATCAACCCCACCATTCTCTGATTATAAGATGTGGAATAGTCACGATGGTACTTAAAGAGGCTAGATCTCGTATCCTACTGCAGACTGTCGGATGTTGGAGGGAAATTGACGATGTAATTATGCCAAAGGCGTCTTGAGAGGGGGTCTGCAAGAAAAATCAAAGATCAAAGAGTTTGGGATGGGGATCTCCAGAAAAATTATCTATACTTAAGTCAAAAATAGATAAAAATTAAAAGCAGGAGGAAAACAAGAGGAGATTAAAGACATAAGATCGCTCTTCATCAGTTGGGAGTGTAGAGTTAGAAAATACTTGATGATCTTTAAGGAGAGAGGTCCATAGGATTAAATAGTCACAAACTTCCTTTCTGATTCCGCAGAGATCGGCAAGTGAGGAAATATTCCTCAGGATGAGACTCTTATCAATGTGGGACTCTTCATCATTATCTTAATCTCTCTGCTCTCGCCGATTAACTCCTTTAGTGGAGAGTTCACCGGCGATTATATCAGATAGGAACCCAGTCCAGATAGGCCTACGTTGGGGCCAGGAGGGGGTCCCATGCATGTGCACTACATGACAATGCGAATTTTCCGACGGACGAAATCTGTCGGAATTCTTCGCAACTGGGCCTGGGGTTCTCCCCCCCCCCCCCCTCGGCCTTCTCCTTCCTGCAACTGCCTCCCTCCGGCGGAGCCCGCGTCGCCGCTGTGGTCAACGCCTGTGTCGGTGGAGTCTACCCTCCTTCTCCGGTGACGACAGATGACGCTGTGGCGGGCCTTGGGCTTCCTCCCGTCCCCTCTACCTCTTGGCCCCCCCACCACCTTCGATGCCGCAGCTCCTCCAGTGGCGGCTCGATACGTCTTTAGTCACTCCCACACGTCTTCTACGTCCTCGTTCCCGCCATCCCCAGCTCTTGATGGGATAGCTACAATTTACGATCCCCTATTTTTGCACTGTCCACCTTCTAGCTCGGGTCGGCCACCGCTCAACCTCCGCCCTCTTGTGAGCATGGATGTGCTGCTCCCTCAGCGCCGACGGACGGCTCCTCGTCATCCTTCGCCGGTGTGGCAAGTGGTGGGGCAGCTACTGCCCTCGTCCCTCCCCCCGTCGGCAACCCCTCCGACTGCGCTTTGCTACACTCCACCAAGCCTCATCCAACCTCCGGGCGACACGTCCTTCTCCATCCCGGCATGCACATGTCGGCGAGAATCCACGCATCGTCTTCCCCCTGCGTTGACCCTTCTCCAACGTTGACCGCTCCTGCTGCCATGCCACCTGCTACTCCACTCTTGGCTTCCACGGACCCAGTCCGTGATGGGACACCCGCGGGATACGGCGCTCTATTTTCGCGCGACGCTACCCCCTCTTCGAGCGGAAGCCATGGCCATCCTCCTTTGCCCGTCGCTCAACCTGTTCGTGCTGCCAGTCTTTGTGTAGCTGCCCCAGCCTGTGCCCACGTCTCCAATGCCATCCGTGCTGCTCCTTCCCTGCCTGCTCACGCCACTGCTCCGCAGCCATCGTTCGGCTCTGGTGCTCGCGCGACATCTATGCCCAAGCCATCCCCCTGGGCTGCTGGTGGGCTAGCCTTGAGCGCTTCGCTCCCCTCATCCGTTGCCCCTGGCCCCTCGTTCGCCCAAGCCATTCTTCAGTCCTTCTCTTGCTTTACAGGCTCATCCTCCGGCTTTCACCGACTCGGGGGAACCGGCCGCCTTCTTCTCCTTTGACGAAGTGAAGGAATCATGCAAGCCACTCCAGTTCGCCATCATCGCACGTACCCCTCGCGGTCGGCCTCCATTCCAGGACATCTGAGGGCACCTTGCGCAACGGTTCTCTCTCAAGCATGACTTTATCATCAGTGCCCTGGACGGTCGGCATTTGCTTCTCTGGTTTCAAAACATGGAAGACTTCCTACAGGTTCCCCTCAAAGAAACCATGTACATCCATGGTCGGCCCTTTCGGTTCTTCAAATGGACCATCGACTTCTCACCGGAAGCTGACTCACCAATCGTCCCTGTCTGGCTGGAGCTTCCTAGCCTATCGGCAAACTTCTTCAACGAAGCTATGGTTCGTTCATTCGCCGGTAGCATCGGGCCTGTCCTCAAGGTCGACCGCAACACCTCCTGGGTGCTCCAGACCCATGTTGATCGGGTGTGTGTACAGCTGGACGTTTCCAAGTCCCTCCCTCGCAGAGTTTGCGTCGGCATCGGCGGTGGAGGCTCCTGGCAGCCCATCGTCATCCCAGACCCCACTCTCTTCTGCCTGAGCTGATCGCATCTTGGCCATCTCCCTGTCAACTGCAAGAAGAAGCTCTCCTTGGTGGTTAGGCGTGCTGAGCCTAGTGCCGCTGGGTCGGGGGGTGTGGGTTCTGATCCCACCCCCACCGCGCAGGGTCTCGCTCCTGCTCCCTCCAAGGCTTGGCGTAGAAGGTTGACGCAGAGATGGTGGGGACTATCGGGTCATGTCATTTGATCCGGCGATGTCTTCCAGTCAAATGTGTGGGCGGTCAATCATGGGTTTTAAAGTCTAAAATCTTAAATAAGAGAAGAAAGAATGAAAGAAATATATATATATATATATATATATATATATGTATATTACTCTTAAATTAGGAGATCAAAATTAAATATATATATATAGACACCGCTGATTGATCGTATAATGTTATCCCAATGTTTCAGCCCCTCTTTAACTGATTGATCTGATTGGCTCTATCTGGATGATGTATATATATATACGTACTGCGATGGCGGACTCCTTTAGAAAGGAACTGATCAACTACAGCATCATCACCTGCCGGAAGCCATGGTAATTAAGAAGTGAACAAGAATAGGAACAAGTCGAAGCCAGCTAGCTAGCTAGGCGTTCTCCGGATCAACAGCAAGTGGTCTGACGTACGTAGGCAAATAAGTTCGGTCCTGTAGCATTATACATGCACGGTTCGATCGGGTTTGGGATATTACATGCAGATCCTCTCCTGTGTTTTGGTCTGTATACCCTGCATCCGTATCCGTGCCGGATATCAATCATGGTGCGATCTATGTACTGAAATGTTCTGAAATGTTGTTAACTTCATTCGAATAAAGTATATTATTAATTAATCTATATCTAATCCAAAAGAATGTTACGTACTCAAGTTGAAGTCCAGTACAGATAGACATGCACAAATGCGGATGGATGTAGATCAGCCACTCCATTATTTGATTATTAGTGATGCACGTGGAAATAGTCACGATATGATGCATGGTGCAGAAAAAATTACTTCATTTTTAAGAGGAAATGATTTTAGATGTCTAGAATCAAACTCTCCCTAGCTGTCGAAGAGATTCACAACGTTGTTTTGACTAACTGAGCCACTCAACCCACTCCCCAGAAAGAAAATAAAAAATAAAAAGACCTTCAACTAATTATAGACTCGATCGGGGCCATTAATTAATTAGTCAAGAAATTTGAACACATTACTGTTTTATAAGGGATTAGAGACTTCAACCAATCACAGTGTCAGAAGGCACTATCCAAATCGATGTTACGTGTTGTTGGGCCATCGATCGGTTGGCAGATTTCTAAAAATCTTCAACAGTTTTTTTTTTAAAAAAAATTATTTAAAAAGGACTTCAGTGAAGGATCATTCAACAATATTGGTTTAGATCGACGTACGTACCGCCAACTTTGTTGAAAGATTCTCAAAAATATGTCTGTAACTCTCTTTTTTTTTTTCCAAATTGCTTATGTAAAGGTGAGACATACTTGCAGAAAATTCTCACTCACCTCAGAGACTCTTTGTTATCGGAGTTGTCGGGGGATGACGCAACCGATGAGAGATGATTTCTCGGTGGCCCCGTCTTCCCCTCACATACAAGGCCGTTAACCATAGTTAGTTAATGTGCTTGACTCTTGGGGTTGAGCACGTTAACCCTGCCCGATTAGCAAAGGCGCCCTAAGATTTTAACTTTTATCAGAGTTATAGGGAACAGAGATAAAAATAGGTACGAAGAAAAACGTCGTCTTGCGAAATAGGGTCTGGACGTCGGTCAAGAGGGGGAAAATAGAGACCATAGATGAGTACCGTCTAAATTTTTGGTCTTTTTTTAATGTCCTCTTACGTACACCACCAGCAGCAGAAAGTCTCACGTCTCAAAAGTTAAATTAAATATATTTAATCACATCATCTTTTTAAAAAATTAATTTTTATATTTTGAAGAGAGATAGGAAGAAAATAATTCACCTTTAAAAAACTCTAAAAAATCCTCAATGCTAATTTTCTCTCTCTCTCTAATCAGTTTTTAAAATAAGTCAAAATCTACATAGATTTCCAAACGCGCCTAACATCATTGGAAAGCCCATCTTCTACATCCATTAACCACTGGGAGGGGCAGTACTGGGCCCGCATTCACATACAAGTTAACTGGAAATTGCTGCTGCACCTCACATTTCTGTCACAATGTCTGGACTTGCACTGCTGCCGTCTACAAGTTGGAAAATTCTCAGGTATGGCCATGCATGAAGCCGATGCGTTCTTGATCGATGGGGGCTAGCTATGGTCAGGTCATGCCCATTCAAGTTGATCTAACGATCCTAGCTACCCAGTCCAATGCCAATTAAGTCTTAATTAGTACTTCGTTAATTAGCACCACGTTTTCCTTTCTTTAGGGAAGTACTTAAAAGAGTTCAAGTGTGCATGGTGGGATTTAATTAACTTTTAGATACACACACACACACACACACACACACATATATATATATATATATATATATATATATATGCTCGAGTACTTTGTTGATGACGAGCTAGATTCTTAAGAAATTTATTATCTGCGGTGACACTTTTAGGCCCAGAATAATCAGGTGTTAGGTGTAGTAAACAGAATTGCCACAATTAATGTACATAAAAACCATATGTTCAGGAGGAATGCTCGAGTTATTCCTGACTAAGTACTTTTAATTACCTAAGGGAAAAGAGGACGGTATCCTGGTCAAACGTGTGGAATATTCTATGCGTTCTTTATGAACCTTAATTTTCTACAAGATATATATTTGATACAATCATGATAATGAAATCTGATGGCTATATATATAAAAGGCTAAAAGATACGACCGGCCTGGAAACCAGCTGATACTATATATGTTTAGGGTTTTATGTATGAAAATTATTATTAAATAGAAATTTATAAAAAAAATTATTCATGTAAATGTATTAGTAATCTCACGTATCACCGTGTAAATTTAAATTACGTAAAATGTCATATTTATTTATAAACATGTCACTTTTTAATAAAAATTTTATAAAAAATCACGTTTAAATGATATTTATGTATTATTTAAATTAATACAGTGATATGCATGTTATAATATATTTTTAAGAATAATTTTTTTACAAATTTATCTCTAACAATATTTTTCATGTAAAAATCTCAATTATTTATCCCATGGAAAAGAGAGGAGAGAAAAGATACAATTAACGTGAGCTTTTACTTCCTACAAATGGAAATCAAAATGGTTCTCCGTGTCTTTTCCCTCTAAGTACTGTGGTAATTAATCTATGACTGCGTTCATCTTAGTTTAACGAGCTTTCCTCTTCTTCAGGTGTCTCTTCTTTAATTTTGACGAGTCTTTTGCCCTACTACAGTAAGAGGTGTAAGGAGAAGACGTGACGTCCATTTGCATGTCTTTAAACATCGGTGTCGTTTGCCCAGAGTTGGGGATGGGTGGCATCTATGCGCATGTGCGAAGATAGAGGCTTAATTATTCATACTACACTAAAATAAGTCTTACAGTTCATACATACATATATATATATATATATACTATTATAGTTTGTTATGAAAGCGTTAAAAATCTGTCCACATTCTGAAAATTATTAATGACAGAAAAACGGGATTCCAAAGATACTAATCTTCCGCCATGCTATCATTAATATTACCTATCTAACCCCACGTATCAGTTTTCGTACCTACTGAAGTACGTGAAAACTACAAGGATTCTTAAAAATAACGATTTGTCTCTTAATTTTCACTGGCTTGTAAGGTTTTACACGGAGCAGTCACATTGGATATTTTGGCCTAAATCATTGGACCTTTTATCAAAAATCCTACACAACGTACCTAGCTGGGTGAGATACAGTTAGTAGGATGACGATGATGGAGTTGTCTCACAATGATGTCCTAAGAAGACATAGGTAGCTACCCAAACTCAAAGTACATAACTAGTTGGATTAATTTTCATATACAAATAAATAAAATTATGTCCAGTAAGATTGTAAATGGGCCGGACTCAGGTTGGACACAGTACAACTTAGCCCAAGTCTAACACATTAGTTTCTAAGCACAATCTATGCTTAAACTCGTGTGATAATTTGTCGGGTTGGGATAGGTAGATCGACACTAGTATACTAAGTTTTAAGGTCCGATCTTAACCCGACCCAATAGACAACGTTTTCGGGCAAAATTCAAATTCATGTTTTTTTCGTGCCAACTCAGTGGCCACCTTGTTTGATTTGCGCAATCCAGAATGACACTTGCCCTTTTTCTGTCTTTTTCTCATTTCATTTTATGAAAACAAAAATTCTATGTACTATTCCCCCTTCACAAAAACATGAAGTAGGAGCTTAAATTAAACCCCCCCAAAATAAGCACAAAACATCTGTTTGACTCCAGCAGGTTGGTTCTTATATGCCACCAAGTTAATTACTGAGCATCAAGTTGCTGATGTTGCTTGATTCCTTGAACGTTATAAGCATAAAAATCCGAAATTTCTTATTTCATATACTGCCACAGAACAAATGAATGCAAATATAGTAGTTCTTGTTTCCCTGGAAGCTGACTAAGAAGTAAACAATCTCAAGCATATATATGGTCCTAAAGGCAGGCAGCCCGACCTGGGTGTGACCATGCCGACTGAGAAGTAGAAGTGAGAAGAGGGCCTTTGCCGACTTAAGGGGAGGATGGCAGGGTGAAGGAAAGGTAAGTAATAAGGGAATGTGAGGGGAAGGCCAATCTGGTACTGAAAGCAAGTTAAATACCTTCACTAGTCTTTTCAGCTGATTTCACATATATATGCCCTTCGCTTGGGAATTGCTAGGAAAGGTCGGCATTGAGGTAGACCAATGATTCAATCATGAGGATCCGCTAGCTCCCACCATGCACGAGCTGTTCTGATTCGAGGAACTAGATTCCTATTTGGCCGGGGTTTCAATCCATCCTTGTTCAGATTTTCGATAACATTGAAGAGACAAGTTTCATATATATATATATATATATATATATATATATATATATAATAAAAATCTAATACAAATATGTGTGGTTTTTACAGAAACGTGAACCTTTTAAGTACTAGCGCAGGGACCCATTGTCCCTCGTGCTTGGCCTCTGTTCAGTTTAGCATCGAAGACCCCTTCACGTTTGTCGGATGCCATCTAGAATCACCTTTGTCAAAACGATACTGTTAACATTGTCGTTTTTTTTGTAAGAATCTTCCTCAGTTGAGCAGTCTGTGGAGCTATACATTCCAAGACCATCAAAGATTAATTAATCTATTGTGATAAATACCATGAATAACATCTTATTTCAAGTACTCTTTCATTGCCTCACTAAGAAGCAATCAAAGAACTTACTTCATCTTGTTGCCATTGCCTCAAGTCCTGTGGAGATTCCAAGGCCACACCCTTCAAATAATTAAGCCTGTCTTGCTCTTTCCAGTCCCCCCATTCCTTGTTTTGCTTGCACGCAACAGTGTCTTACATTCCCTGCAAAAAAAAGTTCAATATTTTTCTCCATAAATTAACACACACCCCTCCATGGCGCCCGAGCGGCAGCCGGAGCCACCAGCGGCGGCGGGCGGAGGGCGGACGGCTGCCGGCTGGAGGCGGCGGGCGGTGGCGTCGCGGCGGAGCGGTTGTCGCAGGGGTCGCGGCGGTGGGATTTGCAGCGGAGCAGATGGGCAGCGGTGATGCCGCTGACAGGGGAACACGAAGGAGGGAGAGGAGGGAAACGGAGAAAAATTGGAAGTGTGGGTGTGCGTGTGTGATGTGTGAGTGCGTGTGGTGTGGGGCCCGGAGCTTTAATGCGTTGGGCTGACAAGATAATAAAAGGAGGAAGAAGAAGAAGAGGGATCGTGACTTCCGCCATGAGAATAAGGGAAGAAGGGTTGGCCTACGCCAGCCAGATTACGGCTATAGGTAATCATCGATAGGGTTTTTTCTTCTAATCACTGCCTAACTCTAATTAGAGTTAGTCATTTATTTATAGCATTGAAATAATAATTATATATAAGTTCACAAATATGATAAAAAAATACACACGATTCATGAACATTCAAATTTTATCTAACTAATTAGAAAATAAAATAAAATAATAATAAGATAACCATCTTAGATAACATCTGTTGAGCTGTCTGGGCCTCTAGCTGCGTCTCGGCTCACGGTCTCTATCAACTCTTCCCAACTTAGAAATATTCGATTCCGACGAGAGAAAACTATGGTACTGCTCTTACAAGTCAGGATCGATCCGGTAGAACTCCTCGCCGGTGATCCAAGTGTTATCTAATGCCGATCGTCCGTTCCACTGAACCAAATACCGCTGGCAACCACCATCACTAGCAGCGACCACCTGATCCTCCAATACAATCTCACTCTGATCATGTCATGTAGGTGCATGGGATATCTTGGGGGGAGTGAGTAATATCTCAAAGGCAATGGGTGAGTAGGGATGCAATGGAGAACCAGTAGTGTCTGTAGAAGGCGGATGGTCAAAGTTAGGAGAAGAAATAATAGGCTCATGGAAAGGTATCAAATCCTCCACGTTAAATATTGGATTGATTCTCATGTCTGAAGGAAGATCAAGCTCATATGCATTAGTCCTCACTCGTCTCATAATTTTAAATGGACCCGAACTCTGTGAAAGCAACTTCCTATGCCCACCTCTGGGAACCTCTCATGCCTCACTCTCGCCATCATCAAATCTCTCTAAGAGAACTCCTGAAATCTACGGTGAACATCTGCAGCTGATTTATATTAATGTATGTTGCTTAAATTTATTTTCCTACGGATGTCTGCATGCAACTGATGAATGTGATGTGCAAATGACTCTACTAACTCTGATGGAAGAATCGCCTTAGAGAGAGAAGAATCACCTTTTAAGTATATTTTGGAGATTTTTCAATTCTCTTCCCTCTCTCTCTCTCTCTAAATCTCAAAATTTACCATAAAATAAAAATTGATAGGATATTAAGACATTTGAAAATATTTTTAGAGGAGAGATTCCAACGACTGGAGAGCCACACTCATTGCTCCTTTCGTGAGAATTGACGAGACTATGTCATGTCCCGTAAGAACGAAACAGATAACGTGACACAGTAACGTGGCGTGATTAAAATTAATAATATTTTGATCATTACCCATATAAATCATTTATCAGTACTTACACATTTTAAAAAATACATAAGATTTATTTTCTATTCATAATTTATAATTAATTGAGAAAATTATCAAGATATAGAAACCCGCATGACTAGCAAAAGTCAACGATGAACAGTACAAATCAGAGTCAACCTCCATCCGTGGCTTCACTCCTTTAATTCTGCCTCTTCTCTAGCTGGGCTCCATGGATCTTGAGATGCTCTCTCCCAGAGTCCAACACTTCAAAATAAAGCACAACGAATTGACTTTAATACTCAATAGAAATCTTAATATTAATCCAACGGTCATCCGTCAATCGGGGTTATTTCTATGTCTTTGACTTTATGCCTCATCACCCTTACGTCTCAGGTATCTTCCGCCTTATTCCTCTTCTTTTGCTTTACTCATCTCTCTCTTCTTATTAGGACCCGTTTGTTTAGGATGTTCGAAGAGAGATTGTGAATTTCAATCATTTAAAATCTCTGACAGCACATAAGTGTTATCAAACACAGTCCGCCCATCTCGGTTTACATATTAAGAGAGATTTTCAAATAGGAGAGATATACACTCAATCGGAGAGACAATGAAATTTTTTACAAAAAAATTCAAACTCAACTTTTCACGATTCAAGTGGAGCATTTCGATAAATTAAAAATAGATTAGATGTTTAAAAATAATTATAGACAGAGTTTACATATTTGGCACAGGTGATGAGAGTATTTGAAGGAAAAGTTGACATGTTAAACACGGATTATAAGATTATTTAAAAGCGAGTATGGTCTACACTATCAGTCACCACCAAATATAATGTAACTTGTCATAAAAATCTTTGACAACAAGACTTTTATCAGAGTGCCAAAGTTGAGATGATTTTTTAAAAAAAATCTTTGGCCATCGTCCGAAACAAACGGTGCCTTAATCCTCTTCATTATTTACAATTTTTGAAGATTTTTTGATGACGTACATGTGAATTTAGTAAATAAATCAATACATAAAATTGATTCAATAAATAATTCTGAGATTTTTATTATAAATATTTAGTTGAATTAAATATTATACTTTTTATGGAGTGTTACACAATATGTGGGGAATCGGGTGGTGTAGCTGATCATTAAAAAAAACAAAGGTTTCAACGCACAGTTAACGAATACCAAGGGTTCCATGTGTTGTGTTTCTTCTGTCTTTTTTTACACGTATCACATTTGGCGAGGTTCGCATGGATGACTTTTAAATTACACGTACCGGCGCCGTCTGCCCAGAGCCTCCACCGCTGGCACCCGTGCATTTACGGGGATTCAAAACTTATTCAAATCACAATGAGAAGGTCAAACAGTTCACACATAATTACATAGTACATACCAGACCAGTGTCATAAAATTATTAGAAATTAATATTTAAATATCTGTCCACATTCCGAAAATAACGACAGAGAGAACAGAAATCCGAAAGATAATAATCATCAGTAGTGCTACCATTATTATCCATCTATCTAACCCTCGTATCAGCTTTGTTACCCAACTAATTAGTATACTAACCAAATAGGGTTTCAATTCTCTAATATAAATCATGAGTTTCTTTGGCATAAATCATGCTTAGAGATAATATTGTATCGATATAGCACTTATAGAAATATATTAGTGGACATGTCACTAATTTTGATAAAAAAAATCAAAAATGTCGTCGTGATTAATCCATGAGATATAAATGTTTCACAAAGATTTAAAGATTTACATTAGTTGACCGTCAAATGGCCAAAACACTCCTCTCCTCGCCATGGTCACACACACACACACATAACTTTTCGATCGGAACCCAACTCGAAATTGGGTCAGGATCCATACATGTCAGACCGACTCAACTCATTGAGGGCCAGTTTGATAACCAGGTTGTTGGGAGTTGGTCGGCCGCTTCGTAGGACGGCCCGCCTCCCCCCCCCCCTCACACCCAACCCCCTAATTGAGCTTATTCGACCTTGTTGGTCGAATAAGTCGGCCCTAACAGATTTTCAAAGAGGCCTTGAGTATATTAATTTATACTAATCATAAATTCATCTCAAAATATTTTTAATATTTAATATTTATATAATATAAAATTAAATTTATTAATATTAATAAATAACTCAAGTCAGTATTACGAATATCTAACTGTTTAATTTACTTCCAATTAACATCTGGTCGTATATTTTAACTTTAGTCAAAATCTGACTCTTGAATTAGCTCTACACTCTCTACTAAATTAGAAAAATAAAAAATTACATTGTGACACTCTTACTTTTCTTTCCTTAATCTCGGAGCAACCTAAAAAACAATATCTAACCGTACATGAACATAAAGTCGAGTAAGAATTACATCTCTACACAAATCAAATCAAAATGACTAATATCTTTTACTATTGGAGATGACGAGGGCCAACCGCGTCTCACCCTGCCACCGTTCCTACGATGCCCCTCTGCCCCCTCGCAACACCCCTCTCACAGGAGTCTCCGACTCTCCTCCCCCCTTCCAAAACACACACCTGCAACCCCCGGCCCCTCCCCCCCCCCACCACCCTACAGCTCTCCCTCTCTCTCTCTCTCATCATATGCTTAGGATTCCACCATCGAGACACACATCTAGGGGTCACCTTCGATCCTCCACACCTCTCTCAAATGCTGAGAGAGATAACTATAAGTATTATCAAATTTTATCGTGTGTAGTTAAAAGAAATCATAATTAAGTTGATGGCTGAAAACTTGAAATTAGGGCCATGCTATTTTTTAACTTTTTTATTTAAATTAATTATATATATGTTAATATATTTTAAAAAATAATATATATATCTACATTGTCAACTCTAAGCGTCAATTGAATGCAAAAAATCTTATACAAATCGATCATAAATGTAGTATAATATTTTACATTAAATCAAACAACTATTTTATAGAACCTTCATATTTTTTAATGGTATACCCACTAATGTGAAGCTTAGCGGGATCCAAGAAGCACATGCGGAAGGAGAAGAAGGTTTCAGACTAAAATTTGTCCGTAATCTGGATGCCGTCGCCGCCGAACCTCCATAAATACCGCTGCGATCAAGCCCTTGCAGCCTCCTCCAGCCCTCCTCCTCCTCATCACTCCCAACGACAGTCTCTGCATCCCCCGCCGCCGTAGCAAATGGCAGCCCTCCTCCGTGCATGCCAGCTGCCGGCCGTCCGCTGCCAGCCCCTCGGGCAGCTCGGCCGCCGCCTCCTCCACCATCACCACCGCGCCCCCGGCCACGCCAGAGTGCCCTCCGCGGCGCGTGCTGCTTCGCCAGCAGTATTTAGGCTGCCGTCTCGCAGCGTGGCAGCCGCGGCAGGGGGCGCGGTGGCGACGAGAGGGACCGAGGAAGTGAACGAGGGGATCCTGGAGTTCTACGACGACTCGACCTCGGTGTGGGAGAAGCTGTGGGGAACCCACATGCACCACGGCTTCTACGAGCCCGGGGCGACGCCGGACCCAGCCGACAACCATAGCGCCGTCCTCCGCACGTTGGAGGAGGCCGTCGGCTTCGCCGGCATCTCCGGTGAGTATCATTTTGGTCACTAGTTTAGTGTTGTTTGTCTAGCTATCTATCTCCACTTCTGGAATCACAGGTTTTGGAATGTGTGTGTTTTTTTAATTTTAAAGTCGACTATTTTATTTTGATAATTGTAAAATAATACAATAATTTTATTAATTTGCTGCGATTTTAACTCATTTTTCTTTAATTTGTATTTTATTTTTCAGAAAGTGTGGCCCTTAAAATTAATCGATTGATCTTTCGTGTTTCCCTTGCTGTTGGCAGATGATCCGGCGAAGAGGCCCAAGAAAATCTTGGACGTGGGATGCGGGATAGGGGGCGGCACTATCTACCTGTCCAAAAGGTTCGGGTCTCGATGTGACGGCATCAACGTCAACCCTTCCCAGATCGAGAGATGTCGATCTCTTGCTGCCGCCGATGGTGCGACCGATAGAGTAAGTTAAAAGTCTGCAAATTAAGGCTACCACTTCTCTCTCTCTCTCTCGCGTGCGCGCTCTCTCTCTCTCTCTCTCATCCGCGTTTTGCCGAGGGCTTCCGTTTTCGTTTCCATTTTTATTTCCATTTCCTTTTTTTTCTCCATCCGATCCGACCCTAGTTGTCCCTTCTACCTTATATGGACCACCTTCCTTTGCATTCTTTTTTAAAATAAAATCTAATATTAATACCATATGGACCTCAAAATATTAATATCAAAATTCATACAGTGCTCCCAATCAATATTCCAACAGGACAGGGCATAACACAAGAATCAAATGTTTCGTATAGGGTTGGTCGAAGAGTACTGCATGGATGCGAGTTAGTTGACGTTGTACCGTGTCATGCAGATTTTGGGTCAGTATGCTACATTGGTCTAGTCTACATGAGTCGACCCAAGTCTTCCAAGGAGAAATTACTTAGGCAACCCGGCCGTCTCGAGATGAGTTGACTCGTACTTTACCTTCATGAGCTCAAATCAGTCTGATCCGCTGAGTTAATCAGCCCTAATTTCATGTTCACTCCCCCCCCTCTATGTATAATTAACATTGTAACACTAATTCATGATTAATGCATGGAAACTGCGCGCACGTGGCAGGTGACTTTCCATCTTGGGGATGCCATGGAGCAACCATTTCCAGATGGACACTTCGACTTGGTTTGGTGCATGGAGGTTGCTGAACACATGGCCGACAAAAAGAAGGTATTGTTAGTTTAATTAACCCATTCTTGCATCAAAAACCATGCATGCTCTAGCTAGTAAGACTTTTAATTGCAACCCGCCGCCGCCGGTCCCCCAACCCACCCTCATCACTCACGTGACCTTAGCTTGATCGAATAATTAATCTTCCAAAAGAAGAAAGCATATATATATATATATATGTATATATGTATATGTATAAATCCTCTCTCAACACATGCGAGAGACCTGCATGTTAGGAAGTTTGAACGGTGGTAGTCTTCAATCGTGTGGTTAACTTTTTTTGACTCAGTTCTTCAGCGAGCTCGTACGTGTGGCGGCTCCCGGGGGGACTATTGTCATCGCGTCGTTGTGCCACAGAGACGCAGACGCGGAGCCATTGACTCCCGACGAAGAAGTCACCTTGAAAAAGCTCTGTGAAGCCTGCCATCATGGGTCCTGGTACTCGGTCTCCGGTTACGTCAAGATGGCCGAATCACTGGCACTCGAGGTGAAGTACATACCAGCTAGCTAACGCCTGCATGCATGTTTCAAATTAGCATGTCCGTGCATTGGAGATCATATGAATATTATTGCAGAGCTTGCTGCTTATTAATTACCAAGTGACTGCTGGTTAATTGTTGGCCTGGCACGTACAGGATATCAAGACGGCTGACTGGTCGGAGAACATTTTACCATTTTGGCCCGCTATCGTGCAGTCTGCGATGACGCTTGAAGGCTCCACGATGGTCCTTGAGAGCGGTAATTAATTAAGTCTCCTTCCCGCACAGCGCCACATGCATCGCCTTCCTCTCTCTCTCTCTTTCTTTCTTGTAGACTGTAAGATAAACTTACATCGATCTCACACTGATAGAAAATTTGCATATCGAAGTAGGAAATAAAAACCATCACCATACGGAAGTGTGTAGTTAAGCCAATAGTGGCAAAAACCCAAAGCCACTAGGCTGTAATATCGATGTCCAGCCAAAGGGGAGAAAACATAGATATCCGCCATTGAAGAAGTCATGCTTCATCCACGATCAAATTGCTGCAAATCCACCGGTAGCTAGCTGAATGTAGGAAGAGGGAGTCTCGGAAGATCATACGTCAGGTCGTAGACGAGAATAAGAGTCAGATCACAAGACACCTCTGCAACTAGCGACGTGCGCCCAAATGACTGCATGAACACCCACGTCCCTGCCAAATTCAGCGATCTTCTAAAGCAATCTGAAGGTGGGACAATTTGTTCCAAACAATATAAAAAATGAAAGGAGAGAGAGAGATCGGAAACCTAAGGTGTCACACAAAAGTCGCTAACGGGAGGAGGGGGCAATGGTGGAGGGGGGTGAGTGCGGCGAATGTAGGTAGGGGGGAGAGGAGATTAGGAGGAGGTGGTGGAAGGTGAGAGGAGGTGACGGAGAAGGCGGGGATGGCGGAGGAAAGGGCTAATAGTGAGGGGATCCATATATAGCGGCGACATCCATCGCCAGCTTCTTCTCGTTAGCTTATTAGAGCTCGGTTTAATTACATGGCCGAATTAAGTATGTGATCGGCCCGATCATGCATCGAGCAATTAGTTCATTGGCTCTACCTACGTACTTGCGTAGAGATCAATCCGTCGGAAATAAAGATAAATTTGCTGATGTCGATAGCATCGATCAGTTGAAGTCGATCCTCTTGAACTAGCTAGGGTTAATTAACAAGCTTCCTTAGCGAACGATCACTTGATGATATAATGTGATATATATGCAGGCCCGACGGTCGTGAAGTTCGTCCTCACGGCGCCAGCGATGGCTGACGCCTTTAGAAAGAAACTGATCAACTACAGCATCATCACCTGCCGGAAGCCATGGTAACTAAGAAGTGAACAAGAATAAGAACAAGTCGAAGCTAGCTAGCTAGGTAGCTTGCTGTTCTCCGGATCAACAGCAAGTGGTCGACGTACGTAGGCAAATAAGTTCGGTCCTGTAGCATTATATATGCACGGTTCGATCGGGTTTGGGATATTATATGCAGATCCTCTCCTGTGTTTTGGTCTGTATACCCTGCATCCGTATCCGTGCCGGATATCAAACATGGTACTGAAATGTTGTTGACTTCATTCGAATAAAGTATATTATTAATCAATCTATATCTTTTCCAAAAGAATGTTACGTACTCAGGTTGAAGTCCAGTACGGATAGACATGCACAGATGCGGATGGATGTGGATCAGCCACTCCATTATTTGATTATTAGTGATGCATGTGGAATAGTCACGATATGATGCATGGTGCAGAAAAAATTACTTTATTTTTAAGAGGAAATGATTTTAGATGTCTAGCTAGAATCAAACTCTCCCTAGCTAGCTGTCGACGAGATTCACAACGTTGTTTTGACTAACTGAGGCACTCGACCCACTCCCCAGAAAGGAAATATATATATATATATATAAAGACCTTCAACTAATAGACTCGATCGGGGCCATTAATTAGTCAAGAAATTTGAACACAGTACTGTTTTATAAGGAGTTAGAGACTTCAACCAATCACAGTGTCAGAAGGCACTATCCAAATCGATGTTACGTGTTGTTGGGCCATCGATCGGTTGGCAGATTTCTAAAAAATCTTCAACAGTTTGTTTTTAAATTTATTTAACAAGGACTTCAGTGAAGCATCATTCAACAACATTGGTTTAGATCGGCGTACGTTCCGCCAACTTTGTTGAAAGATTCTGAAAAATATGTTTATAACTCTTTTTTTTTCAAAATTGCTTATGTAAAGGTGAGGCATACTCGCAGAAAATTCTCACACACCTAAGAGTTCAGCTTTTACCACGGGTTACAACTTACAAGGGAGACAGAGACGAAAATAGGTACGAAGAAAAACGTCTTCTCGTGCAATAGGATCTGGACGTCGGTCAGGAGGAAAAAAAATAGACCATAAATGAGTACCGTCTAAATTTTTGGTGTTTTCTTAAGTCCCCTTACGTACACCACCTGCAAATCACTAATAAAAAGTTTGGCATTTGCATATTGGGTATTAATTTTCGACCTCTAAAATCTCACCTCTCAAATGTTAAATTAAATATATCTAAGACACTTCATTTTTTAAAAAAATAATTTTATATTTTAAAGAGAGATAGGAAAAAATAATTCACTTTTCAAAAACTCCAAAAATTCCTTCATGCTAATTTTTCCTCTCTCGCATCAATTTTGAAAATAAGCCAAAATCTACGTACATTTCCAAACGGGCCTAACATTACTGGAAAGCGTATCTCCTGCATCCATTAACCATTGGGAGGGGGGCGTACTGGGCTGCATTCAAAGACTTTTGTCTCATTGTCTGGACCTGCACTGCTGCCATCGGCAAGTTGGAAATTTCTCACGTATGGCCAATGCTTGAAGCCGATGAGTTCAAGTGTGCATGGTGGGATTTGATTAACTTTAAGATTCGTTATGAGGGATCGACTGTGTGTGTGTATATATATATATATGTGAGTCAATATATTTCTACCCTAGAAATTAAAACTGGGAAAGAAAAGGCTGGTATTATTTAGGGTTTTAATACAGTGACATGTATGTCGATATATTTTTAAGAATATTTTTTTTACAAACTAGCTAGATGAGCTACAGTTACTAGGATGATGATGATGGAGTTGTCTCACAATGATGTCCGAAAAATACATAGGGAGCTACCCAAAGTCAAAGTACATAGCTAGTTAGACTAATTTTTATATACAAATAAATAGAATTATGTCTAGTAAGATTGTAAATGGGCTAGACTCAGGTCAGAGTCAGTACAACTACTTGGCCCAAGTCTAACACATTATTTTCTAAGCAAGCCCTGTCCAAACTCATGCGATAATTTGTCGGGCCGGGATAGGTAGATCCGACCAATATATTAAATTTTAAGGTCCGATTTTGACCCGATCCGACCCACCAAAATTTTAAAAATATAATTTTACTTTTAATTTACAGTATATTTCTTCTTGTCAGAAAACCTTGCTTATATATATCATGTGTTTTCGTTTTTCAAAAGGTAATCTAGTTCTCAATTCCCGTTGGTTTCGTAGATGGGTTTAATGGATTTGCGAATTTTTGATACCTCAAGGAACGTCTCTTGGCCTGCTCCCTGTGCCGTGAAATTGGCATATTTTCCTTGCACATCCAGTTTTCCTCCTTCTGCCCTCTCCACAAACTATATATATTCGTTCTCAATTCTCACTAGTCTTTCCAATCGGAGAAAAATAAGAAGAATGATCGAGGAACGTGTGATGGCGTAATAAGATGATTTATCCATTGTGGGGAGGTCGGGGAACTAAGACATGCGCATTTGCCATCTTGCGCAAGATCGCAAGAGGGGGAGGGGGGGGAACCCGGCAAGCAGGAGGGCAACATGCATAAGGAGGAGATTTTTTGTTTATCCCTTCTAAAATATAACATTCGTTGACTCAACATAATAACTTAAAGACTCATTCAGCCCGACCCTAAAGTCGAACTCGACCCAATTCTTTAACGGGTTGGGCTTTTGGCCCAACAACAAACCAACAGATTTAAAATAGGGTGGCAACCCGACTTAATGTACAATCTGGTTGTTAGGCCCGAGAGCACGTCAGGCTAGGCTGACCCGTTGACAGCATCCCTAATGTCTAGCCCTCCACCATTTCTACAAAAGATTAAAAAAGATTCACCCACTAATCCAGCAATCACACGGCGGGTTTGAGAAATTGAAAGAAAAGCATCAATTTTTCCTAATAGACAGCATTTTCGGGCAAAATTCATATTCATGTTTTTTTCGTGCCAACTCAGTGGCCACCTTGTTTGATTAGCGCACAGTCCAGAATGACACTTTGCCCTTTTTCTCAGTCTTTTTTCTCATTTTATTTCATGTAAACAAAAAATCTATGTACGATTCCCCCTTCACAAAAAAAATGAAGTAGGAGCTTAAATTAAACCCCCCAAAATAAGCACAAAAACATCTGTTTGACTCCGGCAGGTTTGTTCTTATATGCCACCAAGTTAATTGCTGAGCATCAAGTTGCTGATGTTGCTTGATTCCTTGAACGTTATAAGCATAAAAATCCGAAATTTCTAACTTCATATACTGCCACAGAACAAATGAATGCAAATATATAGTAGTTCTTGTTTCCCTGGAAGCTGACTAAGAAGTAAACAATCTTCAAGCATATAGTCCTAAAGGCAGGCAGCCCGACCTGGGTGTGACCATGCCGACTGAGAAGTGGAAGTGAGAAGAGGGCCTCGCCGACTTAAGGGGAGGATGGCAGGGTGAAGGAAAGGTAAGTAAGGGAATGGGAGGGGAAGGCCAATCTGGGTGGAAGGAAGTTAAATACCTTCACTAGTCTTTTCAGCTGATTTCACGTATATATGCCCTTTGCTTGGGAATTGCTAGGAAAGGTCGGCATTGAGGTAGACCAATGATTCAATCATGAGGATCGATCCGCTAGCTCCCACCATGCACGAACCGTTCCGATTCGAGGAATTAGATTCCTGTTTGGCCGGGGTTTCAATCCGCCTTCATTCAGATTTTCGATAACATTGAAGAGACAAGTTTCGATAACATATATATATATATGTGTGATTTTTACAGAAACATGAACCGTAAGTACTAGCGCAGGGACCCATTGTCCCTCCTGCTTGGCCTCTGTTCAGTTTAGCATCGAATACCTCTTTACGTTTGTCGGATGCCATCTAGAATCACCTTTGTCAAAATTAAAGATACTGTTAATATTGTTATCTTTTTGTTTTTTTGTAAGAATCTTCCTCAGTTGAGCAGTCTGTGGAGATATATATTCCAAGAGCATCAAAGATTAATTAATCTTTTGTGATAAATACCATGAATAACATCTTATTTCAAGTACTCTTTCATTGCCTCACTAAGAAGCAATCAAAGAACTTACTTCATCTTGTTGCCATTAATTGCCTTAAGTCCTGTGGAGATTCCAAGGCCACACCCTTCAAATAAGCCTGTCTTGCTCTTTCCAGTCCCCATTCCTTGTTTTGCTTGCACGCAACAGTGTCTTACATTCCCTGCAAAAAAAAGTTCACAATTTTTCTCCATAAATTAACACACACCCCTCCATGGCAGCATCACACACACACACACACACACACACACACACACACAGAGCGCGCTCAGTCATGACCGCCAACAACGCCGCTCCCGCCGCCCAGGAGGTGCACAACCAGCAGCAGCTGGAGCGGGAGATCCGGTCCATGATCACCGCCCTCACCGGCCACCTCACCAACCTCAGCCGCCCGGCGGGCGCCGGCGGGCCCGAGCTGGGGGGCGGCGACGACGACGACAGCGGCGGCATGCGCATCGTCACCCTGGCCGGCACCAACAAGGGCGCCACGATGGAGGGGACGGACATGGGCGATGCCCACGGCGTGGTCTACGGCGAGGACGGCCAGCTGAGCGCCTTCGCCAACAGCAACTACCAGGCCGTGAACAACTCCATCCTGCTGGGCGGCAGCTGCACCGCGGAGGACCCCGGCGTCCACCTGGTCATCACGGAGTACGTCGACGGCGGCGGCAGCCCCGACGAGGAGAATAGGACCGTGAAGAGTAAGGACGCGGAGGTGGAGAAGGAGAAGGAGAAGAAGACGGGGTCGTCGACGGGGAGGGAGGAAGAGATCGCCAACAAAAAGGAGCAGCCTGTGGAGAATTAATGGCTTGAAGAAGCAGGAGCAATGATCGAGGAGCCGCCCAACATATATACATACATATACATATTTATATATATATATATATGTATGTATCTAGTAATAAGCTTCCAAGATGTCACTTAAATTAATCGTGATGAAAATTTGTGTCATTTATTGACAATACTGACAGCGGCTCTATGGGAGACAATTATACGTGATGAATGCAGCTTACAAGGCCGGGCCGTCCAAAAATACACTGGGCCAGCGAAATTCACCGCCATCAAAGCCCAAGTCAGACCTGATGCATGGGAAAATTGCTTAGTGGACACTGGGGGATTGTACACATCTCGGCTGTGCCCTAGGTAATTTATTTTTATTTTTTTTTGAGATGAGATTCAATTTATCTTAACTTGTGATGTAAGAAGTGACATCTCCGTCGGACAGTCTAAATTTTAAAAAAAATCAGATCAAATAAATAGTGTTGGGCTCATTTTTTAATTAATTCTTTTCATTTTTAATTTTCTTTGAATCATCGAATCAGGGTGCACCGCATCACAAGTTAGGTTGATTTGGACCTCACATCACAAACATTTATAAAAAAATAAAATAAAAATTAAAATTAGTGCACAACGGGAGTGTGTACTGAACATTACTCGATACATGGTACTGGATTGGACAGGGCCAAGTTCAAGCAAATGACTAGGGCTGTCAATGGGCCTGGCCGGCCCGACAGGCCCGCGGACTTGGCCCGATTTCGGGCCGGGCCGCAAGGTCTTTTTCGGCCCGCGAATTTTTAGTCGGGCCTAAAAGCTCGGCCCGACTAGACTCGCGGGCCGGGCTCGGGCTTTGAGTTCGGCCCGCGGGCCGGCCCGGCCCGATCCCTTTTTTTATTCTCACTTCAAATTTTAAAAATTATTTAGTCAAACTTATGTTATTTTACTTAATTAGAATTTTTAAAATTCTCTTCTCACACAAATTATGTAATTAATATCAAAATTTTAATTTATTTAGTGAGATTATAAGTTTTATAGTATTAACTCTATTATTTTTTATTATTTTTATTATTTTATTTAAGTAGTCGGGTCGGGCCTTAGTCGATCGGGCTTTGAATTTTTTACATGATGTCGGCCCGACCCGACCCGGCCCGACATAGGTCGGGCCCGGGCCGGACTCGGGCCTTACTCTTGATAAGTCGGGCTCAGACCGAGCCGACTTAAACCCGGCCCGGGCCCGACCCATTGACAGCCCTACAAATGACCCATCCGTTTGCTAGTTGGTTTTGTTGATATATTGGCCCAGTTTGAGCTCAGGAAGACAACTACTTTCTGAGCCACCCCAATCCCATTGGAACTAGTGATGCAGGCAAAATCATGTACAATCGGCAGATGAATCGGCCCAAATTTAATCTGTCGGACTGGCTAGAGCTTCTTTCGTGGGAAAATCCATTCTAACTATTCACATCGTTGACCCATTGCTCTTGGTCGATGAGTTTAATAGATCAACTCTAGAAATTTTATCTTGGATTAATTAGACCATGATTCTAATTAAGCCAGGATTGACTTAATGATGAGTTGCCATTCAAATATAGGTATCCTTGTTCCACTGTATTTCTCTGATTTTAAAATCACCGGCTTCAAAACCAGCATATTTTTATTTTAAAATAAAGTTTATTTTATTTGGATAACCATAAAATAAAATATATATTTTTGCTGAAATGTAATTTCAAAATATTTTCTCTTTGATTTTTTTCTAGTATAAGAGAATTTTAGTGCCACGTGGGACCACACATAATCTCATTTACGTTGTTTTACGGTGAAGCAAGCAATCAGGTTACAGCGTTTTACATTATTTTATGATGAAACATAAGTCCTTAGCTAAAATGAATCCTTGTGCGGGGTTGAGCTCAACATGTACCAAATCATCGTCATCAAGGATTTTATTATGGTATTTTAAATGAGTGATACTTTGTGCACCGAATCTAATACATATAGTCACGTCATCAAACAACGTGCCTTCTCGTTGGCCGCAATAAATATGACAAGATGATTTTCACAGGAAAAAAGGATATCCTGTGACATAAAAATATGGCCCACATAATATCGGCACATTAAATACATAAGTGTGTTGGGTAGAAATATTTAAAAATAAAATATTACGTAGAAATGAAATATTTTATTACAGAAATGAAATATAATTTTGATTATAAAAATAAAATATTTGTTACAATAATGAAATATTTTATTATACGAATGAAACATTTGTTATATAATTAAAATATTTTGTTAAATTTCATTCTTATAATAAAATAAAATATTTTTTAGAAATGAAATATTTTAACGAAGGAATGAAACATTTATTATAAGAATAAAATATTATAAAAATAAAATATTTTGTTATAAAAATAAAATTTAATAAAATATTTTAATTCTATAATAAATTTTTCATTCATGTAATAAAATATTTCACTTCTACTTAATGCTTCATTTATGTGTATTCCCGTCTATTACACTTGCGTACTTAATGCGTCGATATGTGAGCCATACTTTTAATACACAAGGATATCTGGCTTCCTCCGAAGGCAGCTATTTTTAAATGGTAAGAGAAAGTTTCAAGGCATTCTCAAAACTATTACAAGCCAATATAAATGTGAACTTAATTTTGGAAATCGCGATTCGTGGTACGTCACAATTCACCTGGTTGTATTGTATTCTATTGTATCATCTTATATGTTATCTTCGACAGCAAATAGCATGACTTGAAAAACAGTACAAATGTCCAACTAAGATGCTGAGAAACAGGAAGACATTAAGTATTGATGTATGGAAAGTTCACTAGCAAAGAGAATCTCCCCCTTTGAACAATGTTGGCTGCTCAAAAAGAACAATTGATGGGACGAAAGGAGATGATATACTGAAGTATATATACGAGCCGGGCAGAGTACTCTCGACTTGTAAAGGAAGATAAAAGACCCTCTCGTTCGCTAAAAAATTAATTAAGAGCAAACCCATGAGTGTACGTATTGCTAATTAGCTATCACACAGGTTCCTTGCTTCCTTCACCCCCTTGCGGGCTTCCTTGAACCGACTGGACCTCACACTTCTGCACCTCCCTGTTCTTCCCCCACAGGAGGGCATAAAGCCCAAGTATCACCAGTACGGATCCCACGACACTGCAGATCACAAAAGATACAGCTATGGTCAGGATGGAACCAATTCTGGTTCCTAACACACACACACACACACACACACACACAGAGGGAGGGAGGGGGGAACAGGGGGCGGGAGAGGGAGAGATGTATTAATTTGCAAGCAAAAACTTTGGCTAGATAGCGATATATCTGGTCTAACGTTGCTACCGTACGTACCTTCCAAGGTGAATTTGCGCATGAAGGAAGGTGTAGTCGGTAATGGCGACGACGATCTGCACCGGGGGACTGAATGCTGCGGGGAAGAGGGGGCCTCTCTTCTTCACGCACCAGGACATCAGTAGGAGCCCTACGCCAGACCCCACCACGCCCTACACATGCAGCCGCCATGTCAGAGCTCAGAAGCCAGTGAGGTTATATATTCTTCTCTCTGCTCGTATACGGGCGAGAGGCGCAGGCGTGATGGGCAAACCCTACCTAGAACTGTTCTGAGATTCACAAGGGGCAAGGGTCCACAATTGCTGTGCTTGGAAGGAACGAAAGATTATACGTACGTACCGAGAACAAGATGGATATGATGGGCACCTCCCCCCTCACAGAGAACAAGGAAGTGCCGTTGCCGGTGGCGAAAGTCAGCGCCGCCGACTGCAGGAAACTGAGGAAAAATGCAAGGGCGGTGCCGGAGTAGAGAGCTGGGTACATCTTGCCCAATTTGGACTGGAGGAGGAACCACGAGCAGAAGGAGAAGCAGGCACCGAACAGTGCCACCGTGCCGATAGTCCACTTCCCGGTGCCACCCCCGGCGCTGGTGTGGCCGGGCACCCGGCCTGCCTCAGGCCGAACGACGTCATTTGGCGCGTGCGTGAGGGCCACCCCCTTGTAGAAGGTAAGCATCATGGCGCCACCGACGCACACGGCCGTGCCGAGGACCTTCGCTTGGCCGGCCTTGCTCCTCACGTCCAGCGTCTCCAACCTGGGATTAATGCATTAGATTCATCAGTGGAGATCCAAGAATGAATGTGTGTATGTACGTGTATACTACGGCGTTACGTGATTGTTGGGTGGATATAAGTACCGAGTCTTTGATGCGGAAGATGAGACTTAGTTTTGATCATGGAAACAGGAGGAACAAGAACCTTGCTTTAGGTAGGCGAAAGATCATGCACACACAAAGGTATGGCGTGCCATGTACGCCATCAACGGGAGGATCACAGAATCTAATTGGAACCCACAACCTTCAGAATTTCCCTCCTACTTTGCATATATGGAGTATTAAAGTTTGGGTTAAAATATAATGTGTTCATAATAGTAGATATCTCTTGAGATTATTATAAGCATATTATATTTTAACCCATTTTTAATACAAGACTATTAATCTATCCTTTCGGTTAACTCCACGAAGGTACAAGAGTATTGGAATTCGGTAGTATGTTTATTCACTACTACAGTTCTGCTTGCTAATGTTTAGTCACTGCTGCACTACTTCTCAGGTGCATGTCATCTTAATTTCATGCCGGTTATATGCCATTCTGTTCTAGAGATCTACAGGGGACTGGGCCCTCCAGCTGGGGAGTGAGCTGAACAGGAATAACCCTGACATGGGAAAGATCGTGGGTGGGGAGGGGGGGTGTTGGAGAACAGGACCTGAAGGGAAGAGCGACGAGGAAGGTGACGACCGGCGTCATGTTGAGGAAGGCGCAGGCGAACGTCGCAGACGTGTAGCGCAGCCCCGTGAAGAAGAGATACTGTGTGAGGGTTAATCTTTTTTGAGGGCAAACCACAACAACATCACACGTAATTAGTTCTATATATGTCAAATGCGATTAATGTCTCAACTAGCTAGCTGTTTGGAATAGCACAAGAGATTAAAGGAAGTAATTATATACCCCAGCAAGGCACTGAAGAAGAGACACAACAGAATCTGGGGGGTGAGCTTTGGCCTACTTTCCCTGCAGCATTATATCCACACATGCATGAGCATACATGAGCATGTTGAGTACATCCACTGATCTACGGTTAATCCTAGCTAGTTTATTATTAGTGACTACTGGCGAAACATTCAAGTTCACACAAAAGGTATAAAAAAATGGTAATATGTGGGGCCTAATTAGCAATATAGTTCTTTCTTAATAATCAATTAAGAGAATATCGAATCTAATGACTCTAAACTTTTTTGACTCCTTCCTTCCCTAGAATTATATAGACGGAACAAATGCTCAGCAGAAATCTCTTTCAGAACCAGCAAAACAATAGTTTTGACCAGCAAATTAAAAAGTAAGGTGTTCTCAAACTGTCGAACTTAATTCCAATATTCCGAATGTCTGACCAGAACTGTAAATCATATATACCATATGTATTATATCTATATAATCATTCTGAAGCATACTAGCTAACTAGCTGATTGAATATATATATATAAGATTTAATTTAGATAACATATATGATGGACGAGTGATAATGGTGACAACAACATTGACGATGATGATATAGAAGTCGTGACATGATGATAGAGCAGGGAATTATTTGCCGGCTTAGGTTGCTCTATATATATACCTCTCGCGGTAGTAGGCGATGGGTGCCATGAAGATGGTGGCCGTGAACTGGCGGAGGGTGATGAACACCAGGCAGTTCACCCCCTCGTCGATCGTCTTCTTGATGAGGGTGTTCATGATCCCATAGGCCACGTCCACCACCAACATCGCCGCCGCCGGGCTCCATTCCTCCCACCACCTGATCATCTCCATCTCTCTCTCTTCTTCTCCTCCTCCTCTACCCCCGCTTGATCTGCTGCTTAATTGCGAGCTCTATGCACAGACCTTGCAAGCTGGGTAGCCCTATTTAACCCCCTCCACACTGCCTACACATAAGGAACACCACATCCAAACCCCACAATATATAAATAATATTATATATTATTCTTTCCCTTGTCGTCGACAAATCGCCTCTCGCCGAGCCGCCACTGATCCCCTATCCTCGTCGACCACTTACCTTCCTCACCTTTTCCCTGGCAGCCGATGCTATCCATCATCCCAGCTGATATCGCCATTCATATCAGAGGTCACTCTACGAAGGATTAATCCCCCTGGAAAATCACCCACGTACGACTGATCAGTTCCGTCATGTCTTACTTGCCTCTTCATGTTAATTCCCACGCTCCACCACCCCCGCCTTTGCATCTCCACAAATGGGCACGTGCACCTGGGTGGACGGTACGTGGTGCGAAGAACATATGTGCATCGGCATCTAATGCCCTCCTTCCTCCTGTTCTGATTGAGAAAGGAAAAGGGTTCACGTGGTCAAATTTAACAAGAGGGCTCTGCAACTGGAGTGCGGCCGGGGCTGCTGCTGCTGCGGGCATAAGTAGTACGTGGACGTCGCTTTGGGACTCCACTCGCGTTGGGCTAACACTGCTTCAACTCGAGCTTGGCTTGTTAATTAGGCAAAAAGGGCGGAGTCTTAGTTCCTCCTGTTCCCCCATTTTCGCAACGTGTTTCGAATGGGGTATCAGCTGAGTGAGACAGGCTTCTCCTCATTTCACCATTAATTAATCGCCGTGAAGTATTGTAGGATACTCGATCAGGTGGTACACGCTGATATGGCCGGCCGGTATATAAAGACACGAAGCAAAAGGGTTAAGGCAAGGAAGCGCAAGTCAGTAGGTTATCGAAGCATGCATCCACTAATTTGGCATTGGAAAGAAGACATGTCTGCCTTGCACATCTCCCCGCTTGCAGTCGGCATCTGTTAAATAGCTAACTAGGTTCCCGCACTGTTTACGCTGTCCTAGCTTAATAACATCGTGCTCGCCTGCATCTACAGCATGCATATGTGTACGTACCATCGATCTCATCAGTCGTAGACTAATCTGATTCTTAATTAGACACGAAGACTGTACTGGGAGTGGAAATCCTTGCAACCACGACCCAGACTTAGCCTGTAAGACTGCAACATATGCATATATATATATATATATATATATATGGGTGACCACCATCTTTATCTTTATCTCTTCAAGATGTTTCACTGTTCTATGCTGTGGTCTCGACATTCTCATTCCACCCCCCCGGCCCCCCTTCCCACCCAACTCTGGATGATCACATATATAGGGCGGGGGATCGAACTGCGATTTCTTGATAGGCGAGTGCGTGCGTACGGTACCAAGTAGTCGTACGTAGATTATGGGGATATTAAATATGCATGCGTACGTGATTTTAATTGTGATTGCTGTTCGTGGGAGCTAGCGGGGGCAGGCAGGAGGAATTTAGACGTACGTACGTATAGTACGTGCCAAAAGCTAGCGATGAACAGGCTTTATAATTCGCTAGGGGGGATCGATGAATGGTGAAAACCCACCTCCCATGCATCATCATCCATCCGGACGGCACATTCTTTGGAGACACCCCATGCATGTGGACCACAAAAAGAGTGCCCATCGACGTGTCCCCAGAATGCGATTATATATGCCAAGTGCTATCAGGAAGATATATATAAATATCACAAGGCCGTCTTGTAGGACAGGCTGCAGGTGAGGTCAGATGTTAAAGTTCTTTTTGGCATCTTTCAGGGGAGACGACGGAGCATGGAGCATCCAGGTGAAAAGTTCCGGAACAAGAGTACTATTTTCTAATTAAACAGCATGGAGGAGGAATAATTAATTACGAAAGATACAAATAATTAGACCAGATGGGCCACTCCAACGGAATATATGGCTTCTCTTATTAATCTTTTATTAAGTTGGGTGTGGGGCATCTAATTAATAATCCAACTCGGCGGGCATCTAATTAATTAAGTTAGGCAACAGGCTGTGACAAGGCGTTCTCTGATAGGCTTATAGCTCTAGATGTCAAACGTGAACTGAATTAATAAATTAATTAGATAATGAATATAAATGCAAAATAACGGTTGCTGATATATAATGGTACACTTGGTGTTCAAGCAAAAGTTGTCCAATTGATCGATACGTCCACGAAGGCTAAAAGCCATAAGAAATCAGTACAAAAGATAGAGCACGTACAAACGTGTGAAAAGATTGTAGCCACACAAGGGTTACATTAAACGTCAGCCTGTCACCATATTGATTGACTCGAGAAGTACAAATAATTTCTTAGATTTTCGAATGACAAAGAAGCTCAAGTGCCCTGTGGAGTATGCAATTGAATTTGAAGTCAAAGTGGCTGATAGGAGATCCTTGTCTTGCTCTGGGAAGTGTTCTAATATTCAGATTTCCCTATAAGGTTATCAAATGATGACTGATGTTTTCATCTTATCCTAGATGGGTGTGATCATGTATTAGGTGCACAATGGTTAAGGACTCTTGGTGATATTACGTGAATTTTTTCTCAGCTTACCATGCACTTCCTGATAGAAGGGAAGCGAATCACACTTAAAGGCGGAGGCAGTAGTGCCATTACTACAATCAACAGTCACAGAATGGAGAAGATGATTAAGAAAGAGCGAAATATCTATTTGTTGCAGATAAAGAAGATGGACGATCAAGCACATGCTACTTCTATGCCTGAGAAGTTAGACAATCTTCTTTCAGATTTTATGACGTATTTGTTGAACCCAAAGGATTGCCTCCCAAGCGGTCCCATGATCATCGTATTCCCTTATTACCTGGCTGCCCCCCACTAATGTTCGGCCTTACTGCTATCCATATATTCAAAAGGCAGAGATTGAGAAGATGGTCCGGGAACTATTACAAGCTGGTATCATCCGCCCAAGTGTCAGTCCTTATTCTTCACCGGTTCTCTTGGTGCGTAAGAAGGATGATAGTTGGCGTATGTGCGTTGACTATCGGGCATTGAATCGGATCACAGTAAAAGATAAGTATATGATCCATGTTATTGATGAACTTCTAGATGAGCTTGGTGGCACTCTATTTTTCTCAATGTTTGACTTATGCTCGGGATATCATCAAATCCGAGTATACGAGGAGGACATCCCGAAGATGACCTTTCATACTCACGATGGACATTATGAATTTTTGGTCATGTCATTTGGTTTGACTAATGCTCCATCAACATTCCAGAGTCTAATGAATGACATCTTTCTGCCGCACCTACATATGTTCATTTTGATATTCTTTGATGATATCCTTATCTTCAGTTTCAGTAGAGGACCACTTGCACCATCTTCATATTACTCTCACCCTCCTGCGGGAGAATTCTTTGTATGTGAAGAGGTCTAAATGTAGCTTTGGGAAGACTGAGGTCGAGTATCTCGGCCACATTATCTCCAAGGAAGGAGCGGCAGCTGATCCGTTGAAGGTCAAGGCCATGGTTGACTAGCCTACTCCACGAACTGTCAAGGCATTACGAGGCTTTCTCGGACTCACTGGCTATTATAGGAAGTTTGTGCGAGACTATGGCAAGATTAGTGCACCACTCACAGTGTTATTGAAGAAGGAATCTTTTAAGTTGAACAGTGAAGCGGAAGGTGCATTCAACAACTTGAAGAGGGCCATGTCTACAACTCCGGTCTTGGCTCTGCCTAATTTTCAAAAGATGTTTGTTATTGAGTCTGATGCTTCCGGCGTAGGCATTGGGGCAATCTTAATGCAGGAAGGGAGGCCTTTGGCCTTCACCAGCAAGGCACTATCTTCCCTTCATTTGTCTCTTTGTGTGTATGACAAAGAGATGATGGCTATTGTGCATACAGTTACCAAGTGGAGGCCGTACCTCATTGGTCGACGTTTTCAAATACGGGTTGATCATAAAAGTTTGAAGTTTCTGTTGGAGCAGTGAATTACTTCTATGGAGCAACAAAGATGTATCACAAAATTATTAGGGTATAATTACGAGATTGTTTACAAGAAAGGCAAGGAGAATCTGGTGGCAGATGCTTTGTCACGGATACCAGAACATGCGACAATTGAAGCCATTATGGTGGTATCCTATTCTAACTTGGAGGATATACGAAAAGAGGTAACTGAAGATCCTACAACCCAAGATATCATTCAGAAGCTTCGAAATGATCCATCTTCTGTGCCTCATTACCATTGGGACTCAACAGACCTGCATTATAAGAATCGAATTTTCTTGCCTTCAAGTTCCAAACAGAAGCTCATCCTCTTGCAAGAATTTCATTCGTCACTTGCGACTGGCCATTCCGGGTTCTTGCAAACCTATAAGCGAATATCTCAAGTGTTCCATTGGAAGGGAATGAAGGATGACGTCAAAAAGTTTGTGGAGGAATGTGCTACATGCCAAGCAAATAAAGGGAAACAGTGGCTAGCCCTGGTCTTCTCCAACCCCTTCCTATACCTGAGCATATTTGGACTGACAAATCTATGGATTTTATAGATGGCTTACCCCCAGCCCACGGAAAAACTACTGTTTTAGTGGTGGTGGACCGCCTCAATAAATATGGTCACTTCTGACCAATTTCTCATCCTTACACAACGGCTTCTATTGCTCAAGTATCTGTTGATAATATCATCAAGTTGCATGGGGTTCCTAGATCGATTGTGAGTGGTTGGGATCCAATATTCACTAGTAATTTCTGGAAGGGACTCTTTCGATTACAAGGGACAGCTGAATATGAGCACTGCTTATCATCCTCAATCTGACGGACAAACCGAGGTGATCAATCGGTGTGTAGAAAATTATTTACGCTGCTTTGTGGGTGACCGGCCCAAAGAGTGGGTGTGTTGGCTTCCATGGGCAGAATGGTGGTACAATACCACTTACCACTCTTCCACCAAAATCACTCCTTTTGAGATTGTGTATGGGCAACCACCTCCTGTCATTCCCAGCTGTTCAAATGGCTCCTCCAAGGTTCACCAAGTTAATTGTGACCTGCGTGATAGGAATCATGTTTTGCACATTCTTAAGAACAATCTTCAAAATGCTCAAGCACCCATGAAACAACAAGCTGACAAGCACATGATAGAGAGATCATGTGAAGTTGGTGATTGGGTTTATCTTTGATTGCAGTCTTATAAGCAAGCATCTGTTAGTGTACGGGCTTCCACGAAGTTATATATCACCGAGATTCTATGGGCCCTACAAGGTAATAGAGTGTATTGGCCCTATTGCTTACCGCCTCAGTCTGCCACCCAAATCAAAGATGCATCTTGTGTTTCATGTTTCGTGTTTAAAGAAGAAACTCGATGATCAAGTTATTGCTCAACGTCATCTGCCAGAGCTATCATCAAGTGGAGAGATCAAATTTCTGCCACAAGCTATTTTGGACCGGCGTTTTGTTAAACACCGTAATCGAGCAGCAACTGAGGTTCTTGTTTAGTGGGCAAATTTACCAATTGAGGATGCAACATGGGAGTGCTATCAATCTTTTGAGGAGAAGTTTCCAGAGTTCAATATTGCTGCCCAACCTTGAGGACAAGGTTCTTTTGAAGGGCGAGAGAATGTTACGAATCTTACTCTATATAGGTTTTCTATTTTATTTAACCCCTCTGTTTTGCGAAGCTAGGCTGACTAGTTCCTTCTCTAATTAGAACTCTTCTCTGATTAGGACTCCTTTCTATTTTCGGTTTGTAAGGCTGTGGCCTATTTATGTTTGTAGCCTGCGAGCCTTTGAAATTATGAATGGAATGCCATTTTTGTCTCTGGCCATTGGAGGTTGATCCCCTCAAAGTGATCAAATATTCTTCTCCCCTTTGGGCTTCTCCTGTTCTTAATCGATAGAACTCTTGGGTTCTATCAAGAACACAACTGGCTCGCCCCCATCCAT
Source organism: Amorphophallus konjac (assembly GCA_022559845.1). Lineage (NCBI taxonomy): Eukaryota > Viridiplantae > Streptophyta > Magnoliopsida > Alismatales > Araceae > Amorphophallus > Amorphophallus konjac. Next base: position 7,067,446 of record CM040127.1, read on the forward strand.
CTTAGCAGGATTGTGTACTGGCAGGTCGAGGGCAGGAGGAACCAAGGAAGAGACTATAAAGCATGTGCAAAGGAGAGAGGTTGGACCCTAGCGTAGAGGTCGGAGGCGCAAGAGAGGCCAAAGGTTGAAGCGAGGGAGAAGCAGGGAGGGAAGGGGCAAGAGGCAGGGGGAGGACCCGCCCCCCTCCAGGCCGGCAGCTGTCGCCCCCGCCCCCCTCCAGGCCGGCCATGGGCGGCCGTCGGGGAAACCCTGGCAGAGTTGTCACATAAGCCTGTTTATTTTTACATAGACTGCGGCTTTCCTTATGATTTCTAATTTGCTTTTCAATCAATCGGCATATAAAATTGTGTGTGATCGAAGTACAGAACACATTTCACACCCCCACATTCTTCGAACATTAGTTACACCTTTGCCCATTTATGTTTTATGCCGGATGATTGTTTGCCTCTCACAAGTAATATTATATTGTTACACACAAACACCCTAGCTACATGCAAATATCATTAACATATCTACACAATCTTCTTTCATTAGCCTTTTTCAGATCTTTACATAGATATCTTTCGTAAAATTTTATTTACATGTAATATCCCTTAAAACCATAACATTACAAATTAATACCTTCTTTAGAGGAAAAGGAAATTAACATCATGCATGATCATTACCTTAATGAATCTATATATTACGAACATCATGTTGATTGTCCATGGAGGCCTTAATTAATTCCAACGTTGAATATTAGATTTGGGAATATCTTGTTGATTTGCTATGTATACCTTGCCCTAGCTATATTCTATCTTTTTTTTAATTTGGTTGTGTAAATCTCTCTTTTTCAAATCCTTTTCGTAGAACCATGCATCTATGCGCATGGAAAATGAGTTGCGACCATTACATCTTTGTGCAGAATGCAAGAGAACGTGTGATTCCAATCAAAAAACAGATTTCACGCGATAACAAAGCAAGGTTCCTTCTTTCTTCTTCATTCATAATTCAGCAACTTCACCATCCAGCCGCATGCACTTTGTTGAGCATATCCCATGACCACGTTAATTTGACAATCCCGCCTGTAAAGCCCATACTTCTTTAATTAGTCGGAGGATCGAGTTTTTGATAGCCCTAGACATTCTTTGTTATTCGAACACGGTTACCGTGTTAGACCTCAAAGGGTCGAACACGGTACCCGACTCCAAGTAAATCTCTTATATGTGAGAAGAGCAGATGAGTCCCGCGTTTTTTCTCTCTCGTCGATTTCTTAACTCAGTCGACAGTTCGTTTATCAAACCGAGCCTTATAGAATCGTTTTTGTTTCATAGATTTGGAGAATAGCTATCCCAACTAATTGGGGGAGAGCGATGTATATAAAATGTTCTCAATTAATTCATTTTTTTATTTAAAAAAAGAAACATAAAAAGACCTCACCGATGATTATTCACTTGCGAGGTCAAATGAATTCGTTGCATCTTGAAATTGAGAAGGTTCACCAGTTCTTACCGGGCACTAAACTACGGCCCGGTAATTTTTCAACAGAAAGACCCACTCGATCCATAATTTTTCAACAGAAAAGGCATCAAAGTTTGTAGGGTGCATGTTTGGGAGCACTTTGTTAAAAATAAAAACTCTTTCTATCTAAAAAATTGGACTATGTCACTTTTTAACCTAATTTTTTCAATTGATGAAAAAAGATAACTATCTATTTAGTAAAAAAGATAATAATTTTTTTATTATATATAGAAGTCACAATCTTAGCACCATTATAGGGGACTGACCAAAACCAAAGCCGACGCAGCTTAAGTTACAACAGGAAAATTTGTGATCATTGCAAAAAGTTGGTGACACAAAGAAGTATGATTAATGCTTCGAGATTATTGGATGCTCATCCAACCAAAGGCAACGAACCCATTCAAGTCAGAGCAATATTAATGCAATTAATGCAGAAGCATAATCTCTCGATCGGCACCTGTAATGTTGTCACCGTAACCAAAGATTTCAGAGGTACAACCAACCAGTCAGATATCGTTAATCACCAATCAAGGGAGAAGATAAAAAAAAGGGGGGGGGGGGGGATGAGCATCCTCCCAGCTGATCATTAACCTTTTTGGTTTCTTAATATCCTGTGGAGAATATGGGGGGTGGTTGGTTATCCACTCCTTGGCCGTCCAGATTTCTGGTCTACACTGTCTCATATTGTATCATAACGTGTCAAATATATAATTAATATATATTATAGTAGAATATAAATTGAAATATTGGGTAGATTTGTTGGTCAGAGAGTGATGCATGTAACCTTGAGATTCAAGGTTCAAATCTCATAATGGACTTCTTCTATTGACCTTTTTCCCTTGAGAAGTGTAAAAATTGAAGAAAAAAAAAGTGTTCCACCCGTGTTTCAAACTCGGGGTCCGTCGTTACAAAACACACCCCTTATCAACTGAGCTACCAACATCAATAAAATATAAAGTAAAATATATAATAGTTAAACAGGTATAAATACTGTGCCGATTGTGTGCACGTGTCGGTCGTACCGGTGTTCAGATGGTACGATCCAATACATGCGGTATGTAATATATCAGACCGGTACGTCAAACCTTAGTTCAAACAACATTTGCAACAAATATTATTCCAAAAAATACCTGGTACATAAGACATTTAATGGACCTTACAGCTCTACAATACAGGGAGTCCTTGGCGTAGGGAGGGAAGGCGGGAAGAGAAGGAAGGCGAAGTCTATGGTGATGGTCCATGGAGTCTGGATAGATGTGGCATGCGCACCTCGAAATGGGAGACGGCCGCTCTAAGATGGGGGCTCCCATAAATTGTCCCGAAATCTCCTAATTTTGGATCTGCCCCGGATCCGCAAATTCTACACATTTCGAATCAAAAGTCTGATCCGAATTAAAAAAAAATTAGATCCAAATTGACTTTTCGGATCCCGAAGATCTGTGGACTCCTCCACCAGTGACATGATCCTTTAGCCCCGCAGGCCATGTTCAGGATCAGCCCAGATATCGGCCCCTTTATCAAACAAGCTACATTAGATTTACAAGTTTCATCTGAAGTTAGTAAATTTTTCCACGACAAGTATTACAAGAAGATAACCTCTGTTAGAAATGAGAAATTAAAAATCGGACAGGAAGTCTAATATTGCGAACCTGATTTATTCGGTTTGCTCAACATCATTACTATCAAGTATGAACACACATCATCTTCACTCACTCTAGCATATCAACTTCGTTAACATGAAATAGCAGGAGGTGAGCAGCATGTTAAAAGTGTTCGGTTGGAAGCAAATTGAGGTGCCAAAGGTCGGGGTGCGAAACGGTTGGATCTGGATAGGATCCGATGAGGATCCGACTAAGATCATATTGCTCGATCCAGGCCCATATCCGAATATCCTTCTGTGATATATGGACATCGGAATTCGGATTCAAGTGTCCCATATATCCAAATATGTAGAAATTGTTGGAAAAAATAAGATCACGGATGCACAATTGAGGGATTTCTCTATCAGACGGATCAACAGAAAAATATGTAATTGAGGTTTAAAAAGATCAAACTCGGGTCGAAGCGCGATGTCGCTTTCTTTAGAGTCGTTTCGCCCCTACACGGTGCAATAGGCTCCACGGCGAAACTTCTCCCAAGATACGACGACCCAAACGATGGCGGCGCAAAGGTGCACTCCAAGTTACGACGTCGGGGCGAACACCACAGTGACCACTTCGAGATCTTGCAGAGGAAGATGACCGAGAGAAGAAAAACGGGAGGAAGATGAGTTCCTTCTTATGTAAACCCTCGGAAAAACTGCTACCCTAAATAGACTCCCAACTAGAGTGTACAACGGTCAAGCACACGAACCGACACCCCCGTTCTCAAAGGGACGCGAGAGAGAGAATCCGAGGAGACGCGGAGGAAACCCAAAAGACGCTCGGTCAAAAAATAAAATAAAATAAAGGTCAAATATTACATATACACACACGCACGACACGGCATCGTGTGTGATATAGAATAAGGCCCAAGGAGCCCACAAGCTCAAATGGCCCAACTACCATAGTCTCTTTAGGGAGTGCACAAGGTAGCAAAGAGTCCCAACTATAAGAAGATGAAAACTTTTCCCATCTTCCAATGTGGGACAAAACTCCACAGGAAACAAAACTTTGATATTTTAAAAACACTAAATTCAACAGAAATCATGGTTTGCCGACTCGCTAAGTCATACCGGATATCGGATCAAGATCCTCATGATCCAATACGATACGGTCGAGTTGCATCCGACTCAACCCGACTCGGCCCTCTCTCTCCCTCTCTCTCTCTCTCTCACACTGTGACTCGACCTGACTAAGTCGATCCTGGTGATGATCCACGACGTATCGTATTTTTTCAGATATGGTACGACACGTCCGAGTCGACAAACTATGATATAAACACACACACTCTACGGGCGAAAAGATCACGGGAGAAGCCCAAACACTAACCAGAGAGCCCTCACATGGGGGGGTTTCGTGGGTTTTTCTCTTGGTTCCCATTCCATCCTCTTCGCCATCGCCAAGAAGAAGAGGAAGAGGCAAAGGAAGAAGGAGGGGCAAGGATCGTGATGGCGACTGCGGTGATGCTGCTAAGATCTAAGTCAATCCGGGCGGCCCTGCTGCTGGGCACCTCCCTCGGCTGGTTTCTCCCTGCCGCCGCCGCCGCCGCCAGCTTGGGGAGATCCTTCACTCCCACCTCGTCTACAGCTGCGTCTCCCCCTGATATGTGAAGAGAAGCTACTGGGTCGAGCCGAGTCTGTTAGAGACGGGTTCTGGTAGTTAGACCGTTTCGACGATCTCTAACGGAGGTGAACCGGACTGGTTAGTCAGTTAAAGAGAGAAATAAAATTCAAATGTCGTATGAATTTGTGTAGAATTTTGGTTGCAATCTTCATAGTAGAAGAAGCCGACTAATACGGATTTGAACCCTATAAATAGGGTGGCTGTAATAGTTCATGTAGGACTTTTGCCATTTTTCTCTGTTCTTGAATCTAGCTCTGACTACTCATGTCTGCCTCACTTCCCAATTCCTCTTCCACTTCCCTCTCTGTTTCTGCTTCCGTCCCTGTTCTTCCCTTTTCTACTCCTATATATATTTCCTTCTTCTGCTACTTCTGCATCTACTTCACAGGGTGTTCATGGTGATGCGCCCCTCTCCCTCTAGCTGCTTCAGGGAGAAAGAAGGCTGCCATAGCCGTCATCTCCTCAGATCGCTTCTCGATCCCTGAAGAGCTTCCAAGGTCGGAACCTGCTGGGCTTAACACCCCCTCCCACGTCCGCCACTACCATGGCAGGTGCGAGGACTCTGCTTCCATGTGACCTCTCAGTCAGACCTCCCCCTTCCTCCACCCTGTCTCTTTTCCTCTTGTTGATTGCTTCTTCTCTTCTACCATTTCCCTTTTGTGGGTGGATGTGGCTTGTGGGTTTTTGCACAGGTTTGAGCATCCAACGACGCCGACCAATTGGGGGTTCCGCATTGTGCTGGAGAAGAAGGTGTACATTGTGGAGAGGTTTGGGAAGTACCTCAAGATGCTGGGTCCGGGTATCCACCATTGCTCATCCCCATCGTCGTTCCAATTGCTTACGTCCACTCACTCAAGGAGGAGGCTATCCCTGTCCCTGAACAGTCTGCCATCACCAAGGACAATGTCAGCATCCTCATCGACGGCGCCCTCTATGTCAAGGCATTTTCTCCGTTCTCTCTCTCTCTCTCTCAGTCTCTCTTCACTTCTTTCTTCGTTTCTTATGGAGATTGTTGTCTGCTCGAAATTTTGATGTTTATTGATGGGTTTTTTTACAGGATTGTTGCGGATTGTCGATCCATTCTTGGCATCTTATGGTGTGGAGAATCCCATTTTTGCAGTAATCAAGTTTGCTCAGACCACCATGCGGAGCGAGCTCGGGAAGATCACATTAGACAAGACATTCTCGGAGAGAGACACTTAACGAGAACATTGTGGTAATGTTTGACATTCTGTGTCCTTTCAATTCTTTCGTACGTGCTTACTTCATCATCTTTCTTTGAAGTTACAGATATTGCTTTGTAGAGTAAGTTGATTTTCTACATCTTAACAAGTTTCAAGGATTAGACAATCGCAGTTCTATATTGATGGTCAATGAAGTGGTGTATAAGATTATATGCTTGAGATCGTTTACTTTTTAACTTTCAGCGACACAACTACCATAGCTATTATTGTTCATATGGCAGTATATGAAATAAGGAATTTCATATTTTTGTGCTTACAACATTCAAGGAATCTAAAAATATCAGCAACTTGATGCTCGGTAACTTGTTCGCATAAAAGAAAAACCTGCTTGAGTCGAACAGATCTTTTGTGCTACTTTGGGGGGTTTTAAGCTTCTATTTCGTTTTTATGAAGGGGGAATAGTACATAGTTTTTTTGTTTTCATGAAATAAAATGAGAAAAAAAATTGAGAAAAAGGGCAAGTGTCATTCTGGACTGCACAAATCAGACAAGGTGGCCACTGAGTTGGCAACAAAAAAACATGAATTTGAATTTGCTTGAAAATGCTGTCTATTTGCAAAGATTGATCCTTTTCTTTTTCTTCCCCCCTTCTTTGGGGCTGGGTGATTGTTGGAATGGATGAATCTTCTCTGTTTTCTTTTTTGTATACATGGTGAAGAGCTAGGCATACTTTTATTTATTAGTAAAGGGAGATTAGTTCAACTAGTTATGTACTTTGACATTGGGTGGCTACCTATTTTTAGGACATCGTTGTGAGACAACTCCATCATCATCATCATCATCATCAGAAGTGTATCTCACCCAGCTAGGTTAGCTAGTATTTTTGATAAAAATCCAATGATTTGGCCAAATATCCAATCGACTACTCTATGTTAAGACCTTACAAGATGGTGACAAAGACTTAGCTAATCTAGCTATACGATTAAAAGCATGCAAAGAGACAAATCATCGAAAAGGAAACTACCATTTTAGCTGCACCGTTAAGCTGACACTATGAAGAAGAATATGCAATCATTCTCTTAGACTTTGGAAAAGGAGTTAAGAACAAGCAGGAGAAAGACAAGTTTGCATTAGAGATTTATGTTCTTGTTTGAGGAAATAATTAGTCAAAGTGTGAATTAAAACAGAGTTCCTAGTTTTTAAATTAAGCTCCATTTGGATCATAATTTAGAAGCACCTGAACAGGCTTGGAGTAGTCAGTTCGAATGCAATAGGGTCGATCAACCTCATCTTCATCAGCTAGATTCAAACCCAATCTCAACTGACTCAAAGTTGTTAGGGTTTTTATAGAAAAAAATTGGAAAAGAACAAAAATGAGATGCTTAATGATTGCTTAGACAACGTCTATGACTGTCCAACTGCTATAGGGTTTGCTTCATGACCATGTCTGGTTGGATGGTTGACACTCTAGCCACATACAGAGGTTGCAGATAGGGCAACATGTGAGGTGCTGGTGGATGGTGCCAATGGACACTAGTGAAGGAGAGCGAACCATGAATTGTACATGAACCAAGTGGTGCATTGTCAAATCAATACTAGATTATTTTGAAAATGGTTTTTAGGCCACATGGCTATTTTATACTTCATCCACCTGGTTCAAGCAAGAAAGAAAATGGTTCAAGTGCTTTCTGCTCTCCCCCACTTGGAATGACTAAGGCTAGGGTGAGGTTTGGTGGGGAGGTAGGAGGGAGCTGAGATAGTGTGAGTAGTTTTTTGGGGAAGGTGAGATAGCGAGGGTAGTTGCAGATGTCTAACTACCTCCGGGTTTTACCTAGTGCTAGACAAGGTTGTCCTCACTCCTCGGCATCCTAAAGATACAAATGTTTATTGAGTCTATTCTATTTCTCTTTGCCTTAATTGTCCCATTTCTTCTGAATCTTAGTATCCTAGAACTAACAGTCTCGCATTATAGCATGCACTACACTTTTTACGAGCAAGGAGCGATATCAGATCGGGCACCAGGATCAGGTATGCCTGATCTTGGTCTGGATTGGATAGTCCGGTCCAATCCACAAAAAAGTATTTACATAATTAAAATAAGTTTAAAATAAAATAAAAAATATATTTAATAACAAAAAAGGTATTTACACAAATATAATAATGTAAAGGCATTTTTATCTCGTTTAATCAAACCATAATAGGTTAGGATCGGCTGATATGTAAAAGAATTGGCCAATTTTGGCCCGATTCAGACCGAATCATTCATTTTTAATTACTTTTAATTTTTTAAAAAATCAAATTACGATTGGATTGGGGGCCAGAATCGGATTGGCCCCTTCCAATTCCAATCCAAATTGATCGATTTTGCATTCCATGTTCACAGGATACTTTTCTTTGTGGACCTTTGAAGTAATTTCTACATCTTTGTGGAGAAACATAATGCAGAAATAGTTCGTGAAAGATCAAAATGGTCACTAAAGTTAGGGCACTTGATATCCCATACTACTATTCCTTGGCATCCTTTTAATTGAAAGACTCTAATTGAACTTGTTGATTTCAATTGATAGAGTGGTAACCGTGACTCAATATCAGGACTCGAGGAGTGGGTTGAATACTTTTCATTGGTAACTACTAAGTTTGATTCCCCTTGTGGCAAAGCATGGTTGTGCCTTCGTCATAGTGTATGCACCCATGGGTGGTTCCCTAGCTCGGGTCTGGGCAGCGCCACCTGAGGTTTTACCAAGCCCACTTCTTGTTGCAGCCAGTAGACCTCATGATCCTCAAGCAGCAGGGTCCATAGGTCCAAAGTGGCCGCACGCTGAGGTTGGTGGCAGGAGTGGGTTTCCACCGGTCATCAAAAAATAAAAATAAAAAGGGCTCTATTATCTTATGGAAGTTGTTGATCAGAATTCTGATCCTAGAAGCGTGAAGTGATCATGAGAACAGTGATGGGAAGAGGGGAGCTTCTACTCTACCATTCAAAATCTTTGGGGCATAGGAGAGGGAACAGGAGCATTTTTGGGAGGGGGAACGATGACAAAATGTGTGAATTCTGCTTCTAAGATTTTTCATCAATGAGGTATTGGTCATTATTGATCAGAATTCTCACCCACGACTTCTATTTGAAGAGAATGTTCTTTCTTGAATTTCTTCCCTACTCAAAAAGAACTAACTTAGTATTGAAATATCTACAAGTATTTTCTTATTTCATGTTTCTACTGGCGTGTTGGAAACATGATGCACCATTTGAACCTTTTGCACTACTTGCATGTTGCCCATATTTGCGTCTTTTCTATATTTTGCGAAGGATGGGGCTCACCTACCTACCAATCATTAAATTATCAAAAAAATACAGTAACATTTATTCTTGATTGAGAAGGGAAGTATTGGGAGGTTGATCCTGCAGAGAGATCGGTGGTCTCTAGAGGATTTCCTCTCCTTTTTGCATTGCTAGAAATCCAAAAGCAATGATCAATGAGGTCTTTAGAGCCCAAAGGTCTGGACTTTGGGGGTGGCTAGGACCCTTGCTTTTGAGGAGGCCTTTGAGAAGAGGAGATCGTGCATTTGACCTTCCTTTTCAAAGAAGGCTTTACTCCAAGAAGGCAGGTGAGGTGATGGATATCTGGGCATGGAGATGGGATAGCAGAGGAGAGTCCTTGCTGAGATTTGTTACTAGTTTATTACAGATTGGACATCTATTTATGATAGGTTTAGGGAATGGGACAATTTTTGGGGGGAGTGAGAGCATCCCTTGCCTCTTTGTTGGGTTGGTTGAGCAAGTAGCCTACCTAACAGTCTTGGTATTGGTCTTCAAATACATTTTTGTATAGACGGCTTCCTTTTGAGAGCTTTATAAATGCATTCTTATACGTCCTACTTTTTGTTTCATTAATGGAATTGTGGTGCCATCCATTTCCAAAGAGAGAAGTCATCCAGTTTCTCTAGGTTTTGGAAGCCTTTTATGACTCCAATGTTTGAATAATGGCGATCGACCTTATCTTATTCTTCCCCCACTGTCACCGGAAGGGAATGTGGCTTGTACTGTTGCTTCTATAAAGATACATAGAGCAGTACAAACAATGTAGGAGGAGAGATTCTTCCACACTGCAGTCACCAACCTACACTATGAATGGTAGTTACATATCTCTCAAACCTTCTGCCACTCCTCACAGAATTATTCTAAGTAGAAATCTGTTCCAATTATGATTGAACGAAGAAGATATAATACAAATATTTTGAGCATAATATTTTCTTACCAAAATATGCGCTTATTGTGTTTTTTTCACATGCTCTAGAAGATGGCATGCAGCATAAGTACTAGAACGTGGTGTCTGCAACTTTTGCCAAGTATCTTCTCCAGATCATGGAAGTAGTGTCACTGAAATCTTGTTTTATGCTTTCTTAAGATACAATTTTGATTGAATGACATCTTTTGGCATTTTAGCTATTGATATGTATATGCAGTTAGAAAGCTACCACATTTCCTGGCATCTGCAACTTTTTCCAACTCTTTTATTTGGATCATGGAGGTAGCACCACCCTTCCTGTGTCATCTAAAAGCTTGTCATATGCTTCATTTAAACATAATTAAGTTGACATCTTCCGACATTCTAGATAGCGATAAATATGTTCTGGAATCAAAAGCTTCCATGGTGAACTTTCTGCCAACAGAAAAGACATTAGGGTCTGGTTGTCAACTTGTCCATGGCCAAAATCAAGCTTCTTGTAGAAACCCATATATCTGCTTATTGGTGCCTATCCACCAAACTGACGGGCTTCTATTGTTCATATTAACCATCCTTTTTTGATGGTTGACTATGTGCATGAGAAATTTATAGTTTTTTTTTGGCTGAAAATTTTGTGTTGAAAACCGCCGTAACATTCTTCCACAAAAGTCCCACAATGCTTCTTCCGGAGATTCACAAAATTTTGGAAGGTGCTGGAAGTACAACTAGTCTCAGGTTTGGTCCATTCCAAATACTTAATCTTTAACTTCATCCTCCTCTAATGCCCTAGTACACTGCCTTCGTCCTCCACAAAGAGGTGCTTAAGCAACTGTAAAATCACAATGTGCATGATCTTTTCTTTTTCTTGTAAAAGATTTAGAAGTACTTGACACTCTCCTGCATTGTTTTGCCACTTATTAACCTTTTATTAGTATTTGTTCATCTCATATTTTTTGCACCCTGAATCCTCGTTTAATAGAAAAGCATCATACTAAATCCCCTTTGTTAAGGCTGTATGTCTTTTAGTCTGTACATCCTTTCTTCGCATTAATCTCTAGGGCAAGTGGAGTTACGTGAGCTGCTGTATTACCTGATGTTACTGAACTCAAATATTGTCTCGAAACTTGAGATAGTGAGTGGAGAGTGCCAGATAATATAGACATGGCATGGTTTGTAAATACTCGGCATCGTCAAAACAGCTTTCACCAATACTCACTCCACTTGTGACGAATTGCAGGTAAGAGTCATATGCAAGTGGCAATCTTGAAATTGCAAGGCTAAATGAGGGAAAAATGAACAAGCAAACCATCTCTGAAATAATGCTATTGAAGCGAATTGACAGTTGACCCAAAACTTAACCTGGTGAGTGGAAATGCCCAGAACTAACATGGGCACAAAGTGACTTGTGAATACCCAGTACAAAGTCACTTGTCCCAATAGGTATATGTTGTTGACTCTTTTTAACTAAGTAAGCTGTTGTTTAGAAAATATAGTTCAGTTAGTTTGGGATCTTAACTAAGTGTCTACATGTGAGTCCATGTCTCCTGTATTGTGATTTCTTCAGATCTCATGAGATCTCTTTCTCTGTTGTCCCAAGATAGCTTTCTTGCTTCTGCACATGCCAAGTTGCTTGAGAAGCTTTATTCTCTTTGAGGTCTCACCAACATCTCTTTGGGATCTCTTTTGACCTGAAATGCCACCAAGAATCAAAATGGCAAACCTTGCATGATGGCATCTGCAAACTAACTAAAATGATGAGATAAGCAGAGGACCAATGGGGCCATGGATGGAGGCTTTAGCTGGACTAATGACCTTTATGTGCATCAACTAGCTTGATGGAGACTAAAGAGATGGTCACCCACGAATTATCAGACTGACCAAATTCCTCCCTGACTGAGCATCTAGCTATTCTGACCTTGAGTGCCCCTTTTGTCACTAATTTAGAGACTTTTGTTTCCGACTTGTGGGCCAAGATGTTAATGTGCCTCCATGTCAAAATCTGCTAAATATTTACTACATTTATGTGCTTCATGTGTTTTAGCATATGATGCTTGTTACCTCTGCGTGGTTATTTCCTTAACATCTGAACCACAATACTAAGGCTACTACAGTGCTAGAAATGGCCTTGGGTTTGTAAGGTCTTCGGTGTGTGTAGAAAGCATATGCTTGTGCAGACACCGCCATCTGGGATTCTAGATGGATGGACAAAAATATGTAGACATTTTAAAATTTTATTTATGATCATGAATATGCTAAATTAGAATGCTGTAATTTTAACTAGATTGGCTATCCACCATGCAGATCATAGCATATGGTTGACCAAGGAATTGTGGAGATGTTATTATATCACAGTGCATGATATATATTGTTATTTATTTTATGATATGTCGTTTAGCTGCAAAAATAATTGATGGCATGGCTTTATAGAGCAATTTTGATGGTGCAACTTTCAAGGTTTTGATGATGTTACTGTATTCAATCCTAGCAAACCAAGGTATTTTTTGTTATCTCTTTATATTCTTGTGTATCATGTCTGCTTGCAGAAAGCAATTAATAAGGCTGCTACTGATTGGGGTCTCAAATGTCTGTGTTATGAAATAAGTGAGTTTCCTCTACATATATATATATATATATATAACCTTTTATGCATGCTTGACCATCCAAAATTTTGTGAGCAGGGGATATTTCTCCTCCTCCGGGCGTCAAGGCAGCAATGGAAATGCAAGCACAATCAGAAGACAGAAAAAGGGCCCAATTTCTTGAGTCTGAAGGTGTTTTTATTTTATTGTCATTTTGACAGTGTTCCCTACAACGACTATGTGCCTTAGTTTTTTAATGTATGCCTCCTTGGAACACTTGTATCATTTTTACTGGTTTATACAATTATGTCTGAGTTTGTCTTATTTATCAAGCAGAAATTTGCTCCCCTCTTAATTACTTCATCTAGGCACAGGACATACGTACGTATAGATTTCTTTGATGATGCATAGAGAAGTCGACATTTTTGATCTTCGCATTCTTGATTGTGCACACTTGCTTGGTGAAAGTCACTTCATGTTCACTGTCACAGAGCTGACTTATGTTGATGAGGTTGAACTTGAGACCTTCCACTAGCTAGCTAGTTCGCCTCCTTAATATGAGTGTCTACCTCATCTCCAGCCAATTGAGCCAATTCCTGCGATCTTTCTCTTCGAACTGTCTCCAAAAGTGGCATATCCACCTTTAACCTTCGTTATCTAGTTAAGTATGGACTTATTCCCTATCATGTGTCTCAAGCACTCACTGTACCCAGATATCACTTTGAGTTCCTAGTGCTCGAACATTCCTACAAGAAAATTATAGAAGAGATTTAATTAGGAACCCAAATGACTTCAATCCATTTGGGTTTCTTCGTGAAGTCAGCATATGCAAATGTAATGGAATGAATCTTATTCTAAGGTTAAAATTAGGATCTAACTTTAGTGCCTCATCATTCATCGTTATATACATGACTTTGGACCGATCTGGGTGTAGGTTCTACGCTGCTCTGTCTACTTCTGCACATGTAGGTCTGAAAGATGGAGAGAATGGCCTACTATATTTGCATCTATGCGATGCATGATTGGACTTACCACAATGGATGCATGCACTATGTTGAGATGTTGATTTAACAAATTTTACTAGTTCAGGTATGCTCTTAACTCTATGAATGATAGCAAGATGATATCCTAGTCCTCGCTTGTCAGCGGATCTCCTTGAGATGGATAAGAGCAAGTCCAACTCTTTCTGAGAGTTAGTGAACCTCCCAAAGTACTTTGCAAGAAGATAATTATCAGAGGTTAACTCTGAGACTTATTTTTTTAAGAATTCTTTCTCAGAAATTCATGCCTTATGATTTTATTGCAAAGCTTTTAGAGTTTTACTTTAGCCTTGTACTTTTAGTGCAACTTAAGGAAGCATGTTAACATTTCGTCGTAGGGCAACTCCTGTTTGTCATTACTACTAAAATCAACAAATACATGAGAGGGGTTGTCAAAAGTTACCTCAAGGTTCTCATGGTCTGCCATGAGATCTGTATGTTGGTCTTCCCCTTTTGAGACGAAGTTGCCAGACTTCTCTGAGTTGTCTTCGTCGCTTTATGCTATTGCCATGGCCATAACTTTTGACCCTCTATGTGTGATGTTAGAGATCTTGGCAGACTTGTTAATACTTTTACCTTTGTGGTCCCCTGAGACTTTTACTCTGCATTTCCCTCTGGCATGTCTAAACTTGCCACAGTTGTAATATCTTCTCTTCATGACCATCTTTTCTGGATGAAGAACATTTCTTCTTGTTCCTCAGCATCTTCTGAAGCCTTCTAGACAACATAGCCACCTCGTCGCTGTCTTCGCCTGACGTAGATTCTGGCTCCTCGTCACTAGTCTCAGCCTTAGCTTTCAAATCAAAACTTTCTTCCTATAGTCCTCCTTCTGGCCTTCTAGCTAGTGGTCAGGTTCCCAAACAACTAAGCTAGAGAATATGTGCTCATATCTTGAGCTTCCTCAATTGCAGTGACCTTAAGGGTCCATTCAGGTAACAAGGACCACAAAATCTTTCTGACTAGTTGACGGTCATCATACCTCTTCCCAAGGGTCTTGAGATTGTTCACAAGGGTTGTGAATCTTATTTCCATCTTATAGTCTCACCCTTCTCCATTTTGAATATCTCATACTTTGTGACCAAGAGATTGATCTTAGTCTCCTTGACCTAGGATCAAATGTTACACTGATTATTTTCTAGGGTCAACTCCCCAACTGATCAACACAAGATTCAGTCGATCCTATCCCAATGCTTTTTCAAGAACCACAATCCATATGATTTTGATCAGGTCTCAACAAACCAAACTGTCACACCTAGTGACTTAATTTTTTAGTTAGTTTCACACCTACTAAATTTTCAGGAGCTAGTCACCCAACTAATTTTTACGGTATCAACAAACTAACCTTGCACAATTAGTGCTCGTGAACCCAAAGTAACAAATACTCTTCTAACTATCAAATATATAGATATAGGAAACCACAATTATCCTCCCAGTTGAGTAGGTGTGGAATTTATAATGCGTAAAGAAATAAACAAACTGACAACAGACAGGGGAGGAGAATAGTAAGAGTGTAGTGGAGACGCTGATTCCTCCTCTTCAATGCTTCTAGAGTGAGAGACGTCTAGGATGAAATTTTGAATGCGGTGAAGACCATCCTTGACTTGGACCCTTTTGATCACTTGATCATTCGTTCATTGCGTTGGTTGACCGGATACCGTTCCTCTTCAAGTCCATGCTCTCTATAGTTCTGGGCTTCATTATATCCATTAGATACATCAGCCTCTCGTGCAGTCAGATCCTAGTCATAACGTTCGACTGAGGATCAGATTGACTGATGTGTTTCATTCCACGAGGTAGTAGGTGAATCTGATCTTCTGATGTCACATATCCGTTGGTATGTCCAGTTTCTTCTCTCGTGCAATCTGTTCCTCTGGCTGTCGTCGCCTGCATATTTGAAATAATGCTAAAAATACATTTTCCATATATACATAGATGTGAGACCATATAGGCAAATTCAAAATACAAACGTTGTTGAGTAAAGTATGCAATAAATAAAATTAATAATTTTGCACATAAGAATATATCTTAAGATATTGCAGGAGCATAAGAAGAAATATTTTATACGTCTTGAAAGTGAAATAATATCGCAACGTATATTGCTGACTAGGACCATGTTGTTCAATCCAGGCCCATATCCGAACATCCTTATGTGATATATGGACAACGGAATACGGATTCAAATCTCCCATATATCAAAATATGTATACACATCCACACTATACGGGCGAAAAGATCAGGCGAAGAAATCCAACAGACTGCTCCGTATTTACACGAGGGAAATCTTTCATGTTCCCAACCATCTCTGGCTCCATCCGTGACTTCTCCGGTCAAGCACGTCAGCCCAGTAACATTGGAAGGCAGAAAATAAGGCGATACTCTAATATGAAATGATAACTATTTTTTAAATTAATAAATTAAAGATATTTTCAAGTACCACACGATAATAGGTAAAAGTATGAACCCAACCTGGGAGGATGTAGACTAACACGTACTGCACATTTTTAGGGTGAAGGGTTCTACAAATTTGTACTCCAATTTTTTATTGGTCGTAACATCGATGGGATTTGGAGATCATGACAAGATCTCTAATGGCCTGTTTACTTTTCGAATCGGATATCTTGTTCGACCGTGACGATCTAACAAGGTGTTCACCCGCGGGTAAGCGGCTTGTGTGTGAGAGGGGAGTGTGGGTCCCTCACATTCCTCTCTCATCGAATGAGAAATTCACCAACGCTATTATGTTATCAAATCGGCCCTAAAAGAATTAAGAGATTTTTTATAAATAAAACATTGTTAAATATAAAGTGTGTAAAAAAATCACTCTTAAAAATACATTAACAGATATGTCACTAATTTAATTTATATTATATAAATATGTCATATTTATTTATAAGAATATCACTTATTTTTGTAAAAAATTATAAAAATAATATTTATATACTATTTGAATTAACATAGTAATATATATATGTTAATATATTTTTAAAAGCATTTTTTTATAAATGTATTTCTAATAGTAATTTATGTACACAAATCTCTTTTTTTTCCTCTCCAAATCCCATCGATTTCATGTAGACTAATAAAAATCGAGGTGTAAATTTACGGTGTCCTGTAATTATTACTCATGTCTTCTATCCGCCAAAGTCAAACTTTGGGATTGGATCCGGTCAGACCCGGCCCGACGAAAGCCGGTCCGCTTCGCAAGTTGCAATCTTGCAGTCAAACTCTAATAACCGGGTACCAGAGCCCTCAGAAGGGGGGGGGGGGGGGGGGTTTCGTGGGGTTTTTTCTTGGTTCCCATTCCATCCTCTTCGCCATCGCCAAGAAGAAGAGGAAGAGGCAGAAGAAGGAGGAGGGGCAAGGATCGTGATGGCGGCTGCGGTGATGCTGCTAAGATCGAAGTCAATCCGGGCGGCCCCGCTGCTGGGCACGTCCCTCGGTCGGTTTCTCCCTGCTGCCGCCGCCGCCAGCGGCCAGCTTGGGGAGATCCTGCACTCCCACCTCGTCTACAGCTCTGTCGCTCCCTCCCACGTCCGCCACTACCGTGGCAGCCGCGAGGACTCCGCCTCCAGGTGACCTCTCAGTCCGACCTCCCCCTTCCTCCACCCTGTCTCTTTTCCTCTTGCTGACTGCTCCTTCTCTTCTACCATTTTCCCTTTGTGGGTGGATGTGGCTTGTGGGTTTCTGCACAGGTTTGACCACCCAACGACGCCGACCAATTGGGGGATCCGCATTGTGCCGGAGAAGAAGGCGTTCGTTGTGGAGAGGTTTGGGAAGTACTCCAAGACGCTGGGTTCGGGTATCCACTTGCTCATCCCCATCGTCGATCGAATTGCTTACGTCCACTCACTCAAGGAGGAGGCTATCCCTATCCCTGACCAGTCTGCCATCACAAAGGATAACGTCAGCATCCTCATCGACGGCGTCCTCTATGTCAAGGCATTTTCTCCGTTCACACTCTCTCTCAGTCTCTCTTCATTCCTTTCTTCGTTTCTTTTGGAGATTGTTTTTGTCTGCTCGAAATTTTGATGTTTTATTGCTGCTGGGTTTTTTTAATGGATTGTTGCAGATTGTCGATCCAATCTTGGCATCTTATGGTGTGGAGAATCCCATTTTTGCAGTAATCAAGCTGGCTCAGACCACCATGCGGAGCGAGCTGGGGAAGATCACATTAGACAAGACATTCTCGGAGAGAGACACACTTAACGAGAACATTGTGGTAAACATGTCTTGTTTGACATTCTGTGTCCTTTCAATTCTTTCGTACGCGCTTACTTCATCATCTTTCTTTGAAGTTACAGATATTGCTTTGTAGAGTAAGAGTTGATTTTCTACATCTTAACAAGTTTCAAGGATTAGACAATCGCAGTTCTATATTGATGGTTAATGAAGTGGTGTATGAGATTATATTATTGAGATCGTTTACTTTTTAACTTATAGGGAAACAAGAGCTACCATATTTGCTTTTATTGTTCATATGGCAGTATATGAAATAAGGAATTTCATATTTTTGTGCTTATAGCATTCAAGGAATCCAGCAACATCCGCAACTTGATGCTCGGTAACTTGTTTGCATAAAAGAAAAACCTGCTTGAGTCAAACAGATTAATTGTGCTACTTTTGGGGTTTTAAGTTTCTATTTCATTTTTATGAAGGGGGAATAGTACATAGGTTTTTTGTTTTCATGAAATAAAATGAGAAAAAATTGAGAAAAAGGGCAAGTGTCATTCTGGACTGCACAAATCAGACACGGTGGCCACTGAGTTGGCAACAAAAGAAACGTGAATTTGACTTTGCCTGAAAATGCTCTCTATTAGGAAAGATTGATTTTTTTCTTTTTCTCCCCCCCCCCTTCTTTGGGCCTGGGTGATTGCTGGAGTGGGTGAATCTTTTCTGTTTTTTTTTTGTATACATGGTGAAGAGCTAGACATACTTTTATTTATTAGTATAGGGAGATTAGTTCAACTAGTTGTGTACTTTGACTTTGGGTAGCTACCTATTTTGAGGACATTAGGCCTGACAATTATCCATTTAAAATTCGAACCAAATTCGAATTCGTATTCGTTTAATCGGATGTCGGATATCCGATTATTAATCAGATATGAATTCGGATCTTGGGATATCCATGTTGGATATTATCCGACCGAATATAAACCCTTCGATAAATATCTAAGGATACACATATTATATATATAATTAACTCAAATCTTAATATGTTGTTTGATTGCTCTTTTTTACCCTTTTTTGTCTCAAAATATAATTTAAAAATAAGAACTACACTTACACCCATTTGGTAAGTTATCTTCTATTTTTTAGAATGAAGTCTAATCTTTTGATAACATCTCCGAAAATAAAAATAACTTCCACTCTTTTTTTTTTTGAGAAAACAACTTACGATGCTCCCACACGGCTCACACAAACTCACCTCTAAGTAGGCCTAGCAATTATCTATTTAAAATTTGAATCAAATTCGAATTCATATTAATCGGATAATTATCCGAATAAAGTATCCGACAGATAATTCTATTATTAATCGGATACGAATTCAGATATCACATTATTCGCTCCGTATCCGATCCGTTTATAGGTCTAGAGGACATCGTTGTGAGACAACTCCATCATCCTCCTCCTCCTCATAAGTGTATCTCACCCAGCTAGGTTAGCTAGTATTTTTGATAAAAAATCCAATGATTTGGCCAAATATCCTATCGACTGCTCTATGTTAAGACCTTACAAGGTGGTGACAAAGACTTAGCTAATCATCAAAAAGGAAACTACCATTTTAGCTGCGTTAAGCTAACGCTATGAAGAAGAAAATGCAATCATTCTCTTAGACTTTGGAAAAGGAGTTAAGAACAAGTGGGACAAAGACAAGTTTGCAGTAGAGATTTATGTTTTTCTTTGAGGAAATAATTGGTCAACGAGTGAATTAAAACAGAATTCCTAGTTTTCAAATTAAGCTCCATATGGATCATAATTTAGAAGCAAGGTTTTCAAAACAGGTATCCATTTCGGTACTGGGCATGGCTGAAACCGGTACCAGCCGGTACAATACCGGTCTGGCCTATCCCCCACCCCTATATAAGGATATATAATTATACATTTTTATATATGTGTAAAAATTATAAAAAATAGAAAAATAGAAAACATAATAGAATGTAAAATCCAATATGATTGAACACAATAAACACTTAGAACCATAATAAACATGATTTCCTCACCATAATGCATTGAAATTTTAACAATTTGAAACTTAAAAGTACATGCTCAATAATAGCCATATGAATGTGGGGGATTATTTGAAGATTCATTTTCATCTCAGTCCCTTCTTGGTGCATATCCATAACTAAACAATGCATCCACCATTTCATTCGTTTGACCTAAGAGCGATGCGTCATTAGTGGTCCTTGTGCTGGATTCTCTAACTTGGCCTCCAGGTGCTTATCCCAAGACTCCCAATGAGAAGAATAAAAGTCCCCTACATGAGGCTACTCTTGTGCAAGCTGTTCTCAAGGGACTTGTGGTTGTGTGCCATAATCTTGTGGCCATGACTCCCAAGGAGAGTGCGAGCTACCTGAAAAGAATAAGAGCCCTCATTAAGATGTTGTGTCATGCTACATGAGAAGAATAATAGTTACCTAAAAATCACCAAATTGAGACCATACCTCCGTGATCTTGGGGCGTACTTTGTTACTGCCCTCAAGACTGCCAGTCATCATATTGTGGTGTATTTGCTTGTTGCCCCCAAGTGTCCCATTGAGATGCACCTCCATAAGCACCATAATTTTGTTCTTCCTCTTGTTGTTTAGCAGCATGTATTGTCCAAAAAGTTCGACCACCTCCTTCAAATTGTAGAGGTCCTGTGCATCTATCATCATCATCATCATCATCTCATCTATAAACACGAGGACTTGGGATGGCCATCATCTTGTTGTCTTGTACTTGATTTTCTTTTGTATACCTGGCTCTGTTTTCTCTTCTCTATAGATCTGAATGCAATAGTAGACTCAGATGTCCTTGGTTGTTGGATTTCAGGCTTTGTTGTGTCCCTTAGTGCAGCAAGATAGGATCTAGAGGGGGGGGGGGGGGGGGGTGAATAGATCCTTTAAAAAACTTGTGTCCAATTTAAAACATAAAACTGAGATTGCTAAATCTCAGATGAAACAAGCAGCGGACTTAAGTCAAACACTTAATATCATCTGAAGTGAAATGAGAATGCCATGAAAACGTTCTATGGTGTGTGTTGAAATACTTGTTCAACCATGTGATAGACTTGTGATCAGATTTAAATGTATAGCAGCTAGTGTGCACAACAAACAACCAACCAGTGTGAAATGTGTTTAAAATGTACCTGTGAAGGGAGATAGAAGATATGGAGCAGTCGCACAATCATTCACAAAGGCACAACAATTTTAAGGTGGTTCGGGACCACACCGGGCTTCTTCCGTCCACCCCTCTCAACTCAAGAGGATTTACTAAAAACCACGCTACTCAGAGGCAGAAAAACCACACACACACGGGGTGAAAAACCCCAAGACACACACGCCGACGGAAAATCATCAGGCCACACACACTGTCGGAGATGATATCTCCGCACACACACCCACAAGAATCTCTCAGGTTTTGACAAAATTCAACTCAGATAATTACAATAAACTCAAGTAAGATCAGATCACTGTGGAAAGAATCTCTCCCTTTGATATTGCACAAGATCCTTCGCTGGAGTAACAGAAGCCGATAGTCGATGAAGCTTCTCGCAGAGTGGGAGGTAGCCGATGATGAAAACCTCGCTCAGATGATGGATGCAGTGAGGGAACGCCTCTAGAAACCTTCAAATCTTCGAATCCATGGGTTGGAGGTCGTTCTCCTGCTCAGGGGTCGTCCCAGTTCAGGAACTGGGTCGTCCCAGTTCAGTCAATGAACACATTTGAAGTTTTGGCCTGTTTAGGATCAAAGGAATTAAATTGTAATAAAAATTGGATTTTCTGAAATAAAATTACACTAATTTGAGCAAAAAGATAACCTCCTTTACTCACCTTTCAAATAACAATATTTCTTACTTACCTTGCAGTTTCACATGGATGTTCTTACCTTAAGTTCTTGTGAGGTTTTTCAATGTCAGCAAAAGCATTGTAGTAAGGAATGTTCAAGAGGGCAGCTCCATTTTGGTGATGCAAGGAGGACAACACTTCAAAAAGGATTAGTCGGATGGTCCAGAACAAAATCCCAGATCTGCTGTAGCATTTGGTTTTGGTCATCAAGGGTCTTGGAGATAGAATCGAAGGTGTGCATGAACTACTCATGATGCAGCTTCAGGCCACCGACTTCCGCAGCCAGCTGATCCACCTTATGTTCAATTCGATCGAGGCGAGACTCTATAGGCTCCAGTCCAGAACTACTTCGCCTGGCCTGGGAGGAACCTTCACCTGTATTCATATGTGGCTGGGATGCCTCTGCTTCAGTATGAGTATCTTTTTCCTCATCATCAATGTCTTCATTAGAGATTATTGACCCTTGATTCTAAAGGGGTTTAACCTATAGATTTGTACTTAGGCTTGGGCTTCTGCTTGCTTCTGCTGGCGTGTTGCTGTTGCTTCTGCTGAACTCTGCTGCTGTTGAACTGCTGAATGCATAAACTTGGTTCTTTGCTGACTTGAATAATATGAGTTGTTGGCTTGAACTGAGAATCTTCAGAATAGACTTAATGCGTGCTGCCTAGGCCTTTTGCTGCAAGGCTTGTTGGCATATGCTGTTGAACTCCTGCTGGACTAAACTTATAGTGAACTGAACTTCAGATACTGTTGACATCATCAAGTCCACATTAGACTCATCAATGAGTCATAGTTAGACATCATCAAAACCAGAGATACAACAAGTTTTATCATGCTATCTGCTAGGAATGGACACAGAATGTCGATGTGAGATATGAAGCTGGACATCTGGCTCAGAAGTTGGATGCCCCTGAAATTCCCTGTCAAGTTCAACATCATCTAACTCTCCCTTTGCCCAAGCACGATATGAGAGGTTAAATAATGGTTCATCAAAGTGATCTCTATTCTCAACCTGTGTACTCAATGGATACTCCTTATCAAATAGCTGATCTAAATCAATTTGTCTTTTAGTTGTTGAGGTTTCTTCTTCTGTCCCTCAGACTCATACACTCTCTTCTCCAACAACCTTTGGTGCCTTTGTTGATTTTTCATTTTGGGTCTCATATTGTAGTGACAAAATACCAACTTCTCTAATTTTGAGCCTTCAACCTGTTCTTCAATTTTGTGTGCACAAGACTAAAGGTGATTCAATTTCTTTCACACTCACTTACAGCTGTAGTCTGGCTTAGAACACGGATGACAATGTCTTCTAAAGTATGCATACCCATACTTCTTCTTCTTACGGCTACCCACCAATTAGTTGTTAATTATAAAAGAAGAAAAAAGTAAAGTTAGCATGCATGGTGTTTGTAATAAGGTTAATTGACTAAGGTTGTCAAGTAATATTTTATATCTGGGCTATACTTCATAACAATACTTTGGATCTCTGATAGCCCAAAAGCACCCATCTTCGACTTGAACTCAACAATTTGATTTTCAGCTTCAAATCTCATGGTTTCATTTCTTGACAGTCTTGCTATGACACTTGATAACCCCTACACCACATCATCATCTTTGTGGAATCTTGCACTATATTGATAACGGGGGTTTAAGAAATATCATGCACATTATATTATATCAAAATTAACAGCAATAAGAATTAAAGATATAAAATGATAAGTTGTTGGAAAATTAAATTAGTGATAGCTTATCAGCTACATGCAACTCATAGTGGAGTGTGCCTTCCCATCTAGAATCAATGATGTCACACCACCTATGAGAGGTGGTTGAGAACTTTTTTTGAATTCTTTTTTTACATTTATCCATAGCTTCATATAGGTATCCCATATCATATTTATCATCACCATCAACCATCCTCAAAACATATACAATGGGCTCAACCAACTTGAGATACCTTTGTACACTTTCCCAGAAATTGTCCTTGTATACAAGTTTATCCACAACTTTTACAGTTTTCTTTGCATTAGCAACAAAGGACGTTACATACTTCAAATATTCTTTATCTTTCTGCTCTTATTGCCACTCTATACTTGTACAAGCTCTCTAATGTCAAGAATTGTGTCGCAAATCTGGTTGGGCCAAGTCTAATGATGTTATGATCACCTGTCTTCTGCCTGAAAATTGCAAGAATACGATGATGGCCATAAAAGAAAGTGTTGATCACCCGTGCATCATGAATGATTGTCCCAACCTCTTGTTGTCCTCCAATACCTTATAGCATCAGATTTAAACTGTGTGCTGCACATGGAACCCAATAGATGTGTCTCCATCTCTCCATCAGCATTTGACCAGCTCTCCTGTAGTTCGCTGCATTATCAGTGATTACTTGGACAACCCTCTCCTCTCCAACCTGATCAACAATCCCATCCATCAAGTTGCATAAGAATTCGACATTTTTATAGTTATCTGAAACATCAAATAATTTCATAAATACTGTCCCATGTGGACAATAAACAAGAAAATTGATCAATTATTTTCTAGTTATCCATATCCATCCATCACACATTAAGGTGCATATTCTCTCATCTCACACAATTTTCAAATGATTTTATCTATTCTTGTAGCTCACGAACCTCCTCATCAAGTAAAGGGCCATAGATGTCTCTTGGCTTAAGTGCAGGAATGCCTAAGCCACCTTGTGCAATAGAGTCAACTATTATTTGGAAATAGGGATTACCAACAGCATTGGCATGAACATTTGCATAGAAGAACCATTTGGAGATGTGCTTCCATTGCTGAGATGCAACCTTCCTGGCGTGTTTTCATCCCTTTAAACTAGTCTTGATACTTTGTTGCTAAGCATAATGATCTATTGGACTAACAGTGGATCTAAATGAGAAGTTAGATCATCCCCAACGCCAAGTAAAGATGATTTTTGAGCAGCAGACATGGTATTTGTTCTACTAAATGCTAGTTGTCTTACTCCTATTGTACTCCTGGAACGTTCCAATTCAGAAATTGACGTGCCATGGCCAAATCTATGTGCCTCATCTTTATGTATTTGTCTCAAACTCTCAAAGACTCCAGCTCTACATTCTGGATCCTGATCCTCATCACTGTCATCATCTCCTCTATGAAGATTTCTTCCATGCGCTCTAATTATGGGATCTTGTCGAGTTTGAGATAAGATCTCTTCTCTCAATTGTTCATCCTGACTTATTTTTTGTTCTTTCTCTTTTTGCTTTCCTTCAAGAAAATCTTTAAACATTTGTCTGATCTCTGGAGATGCTCTAGTGCTTGGCACGACATCTCCTCTTTTTTCTGCTACGTGCTCCTTGATTCTTGTTACCCTCCGCCTGTTTCCTTCCCACTTAGATTACATTTCACCCTCTTTGTCTTTGCATTAATTAGAGTGGCATATTGCCACCTTATATCCTCACAACGTGCCATATCTATAGAAAAGTCATGCATAGTAATAATACATTAGATAAAAACACTCAATTTTAGAAAAGCCCCAATTTTAGAATCCTAATTAGGGCTAAATGTGGAGATTTTCTGAATTAAAATTTAATTAGAGTGCAATTAAGCACTTATTAATCATAATTAAGTTACGTGAGATGCAATTGATGTTCAATTGAATATAAATTCGAGTACTTTTAGAAAAGTCCTAATTTTAGAACCCTAATTAGGGCTAAATGTGGAGATTTTCTGATTTAAATTGGAGTGCAATTGAGGACTCATTAATCGTAATTAGGCTACATGAGATGCAATTGATGTTCAATTACATCTAAATTCGGGTAATTTGAAAAGCTCAAATTTTAGAACCCTGATTAGGGTTAAAAATTAGGGACTTTCTGATTTTAAATTTAATTGGAGTGCAATTGAGCACTCATTAACCCTAATTAGGTCACATGAGATGCAATTGATCTTCAATTGCATTTAAATTAAGTTAATTTAATAAAAGCCCCAATTTTGGAATCCTAATCATGACTCAATTTGGGGATTTTTTGATTTGCAATTAAACTAAAGTGCAATGAACACTCCTTAACCCCAATGAGACCACTTACAATTTTATTGAACACTATTTAAAATTATAAGTCAAAAAAATACCTTAAACAGTTGAAAAATGGGATTTCCGACAAGAAAAGGGCCAGATCTGGTCGTCGGCGGTGGCTTGGGTTGGCGGCGGCGAGTTGGCCGGCGAGAGGCAGGTCGGGATTGTTTGGCCGGCTGGCCCTACTCCTCTATGCGGTTGTGCGTAGCGGGTACGCGGAGCTGTTGTTCCTATTGTGGTCGACAGCGGCGAGCTCGGGCAACCATCCGGTGGCCGGAGTTCCAACGACTGGCCGATGGCAGGATTGACGGCAACAGAGGAGGGAGCAGGCGACGTCCGGGGGGGGGGGGGTCTCACTCACTCAAGGATGGCAGTACCGGTTTCGTCTAGGACCGAAACCGAAATGTACCGGTTTCGGCTGAAATCGGTTCAAAACATTCAAAAAAGGCAAAAATTACAGTGAGCACGTCCGGTTTCGACCGAAATCGTCCGGTTTTGGACCGAAACGGTTGAGTTTCGGGCGAAACCGGTATCGGTTTCACCCGAAACCATTAAAAGTTTTTTTTTTAAGTTTCGGACCTGCTACAGTGAGCAGGTTCGAAACCGTTTCGGTCCTGGCCGAAACCGATACGTTTCGGCCGATACTGCCAACAATGCACTCACGGACTGGCACACAGTGTTGCCCGTGAGAGGGAGTCCTATTTCGATATCGGGCGGTCCCGATGGTGAACTAGTCGGAACAACCCGGTTGAAACGTATCGCTTTCAGCCAATACTGCCAACAATGCACTCACGGGCTGGCACACAGTGTTGCCCGTGAGAGGGATTCCTATTTTGATATCGGGCGGTTCCGATGGTGAACTAGTCGGAACAACCCGGTTCACCCGATTTTATTTTTTTATTTTTTCTAAGCGGCACCGGCCGATACCGATATAAAACAGGCGGAACTGTCCTAGTAGGGGCTGGTTTAGGTGCGAACCGGCCCGATACAATACGTACTGGACAGTTTTGAATACCATGTTTAAAAGCGCTTGAACATGCTTGGATTAGTCAGTTCAAATGCTATAGGGTCGATCAACCTCATCTTCATCAGTTGGATTCAAACCCAACTCAACTGACTCAAAGGTGTTAGGATTTTTATAGAAAAAATTTGGAAAAGAACAAAAATGAGATGCTTAATGATTTCTTAGACAACGTCTGTGGCTGTCCAACTGCTATAGGATTTGCATCATGACCATGTCTGGTTGGATGGTTTACACTCTAGCCACATACAGAGGTTGCAGATAGGGCAACATGTGAGGTGCTGGCAGATGATGCCAACGGACACTAGTGAAGGATAGCGAACCATGGACTGTAAATGGACTAAGTGATGCATTATCAAATCAACACTAGATTATTTTGAAGATGGTTTTAGGCCACATGGCTATTTTATACTTTATCCACCTGATTCAAGCAAGAAAGAAAATGATTCAAGTGCTTTCTTCTCTCCCCCACTTGGAACGACTAAGGCTAGGGTGAGGTTTGGTGAGGAGGTTGGAGGGAGTTGAGATAGTGAGAGTAGTTTTTAGGGGGAGGTGAGATAGTGAGGGTAGTTGTAGATGCCTAGCTACCTCCGGGTTTTACCTAGTGCTAGACAAGGTTGTCTTCACTCTTCGACATCTTTTTTAATTTTAGGGCGTGTTTGGTTCGAATGTGTATGGTGAGATTATGTGAAAATCTATGTACCATACAATTATCGAGTTGTCAGGGATTTTTGAGAGGAAAAATCTTCCTCCTCTCTCTCCCTCCCGCCATCACATTGGGAATGGTAAATTACAATAAATACTAGGGTGATTAAAAGTGTTGGTGGGGTTTAAATAGGTTAAAATGGTGGATGGGGGGTTTAAATGGGCTGGTTTAAATGGTTGATGGGTTTAATTGGGCATTTAATTGCTCAATGACTTCGAAATCCACCCAGAAAGTCCTCCCCATGGGATTATTGAGATTTTGATATGCTATCTTTTATGTATCTATCTCTCTCAAACTTCGAAATCTATGGAACACGGAAGCCTCTCCGCCCTTGTTGCATTTGGTTGGGATGATAGGGATGTCAGGGATTCCAATGATTGGAATCCCAAAATCCTTCCCCACCATCCCAACCAAATGCGCCCTTAGTCTCCTAGAACTAACAGTCTCGCATTACGCCATGCACAACATTTTTTACGAGCAAGGAGCGGGATCAGATTGGGCACCTGGATCGGGTATGCTTGATCTTGGTCTGGATCGGATTGTCTGGTCCAATCCACAAAAAATATTTACATAATTAAAAGAAGATTTAAATAAAATAAAAAGTATATTTAATAACAACAAGGTATTTACACAAATATAATAATGTAAAGACATTTTTATCTCTTTTAGTCAAACCCTAATAGGTTAGGATCGGCTGATACGTAAAAGAATTGGCCAATTTTGGCTCGATTAGGACCGAATCAATCATTTTTAATTATTTTAAAATTTTTAAAAATGTTCAAATTAGGATTGGATTAGGGGCCAGAATCGGATTGGCCACTGCCAATTCCAATCCTAATCGGTTGATTTTGCATTCCATGTTCATGGGAGACTTTTCTTTGTGGACCTTTGAAGTAATTTCTACACCTTTGTGGAGAAACGTAATGCAGAAATAGTTGGTGAAAGATCAAAATGGTCACTAAAGTTAGGGCACTTGATATGCCATACTACTATTCCTTGACATCCTTTTAATTGAAAGACTCTAATTGAACCTGTCGATTTCAATTGATGGAGTGCTAACCATAACTCAATATCGAGACTCGTGGAATGGGTTGAATGGTTCTACTTTTTGTTGGTAATTACTAAGTTTGATTCCTCTTGTGGCAAAGTGTGGTTGTGCCTTCGTCA
Organism: Amorphophallus konjac; assembly: GCA_022559845.1. NCBI lineage: Eukaryota > Viridiplantae > Streptophyta > Magnoliopsida > Alismatales > Araceae > Amorphophallus > Amorphophallus konjac. The sequence goes on from CM040127.1 coordinate 7,096,237, forward strand.
GAGTGTCTGCACCCATGGGTGGTCCCCTGGCTCAGGTCTGCGCAGCGCCACTTGGGGTTTTACCAAGCCCACTCCTTGTCCTAGTCGGCAGACCTCATGATGTTGGCCGCACGTTGAGGTTGGTGGCAGGGGTGGGTTTCCACTGGTTATCCAAAAAAAAAAAGAAAAAAAAGGCTCATTATCTTATAGAAGTTGGTGATCATAATTATGTTCTTAGAAGCATGAAGTAAGCATGAGAATAGTGATGGGAAGAGGGGAGCTTCCACTCTACCATTCAAATTCTTTGGGGAGGAGGAGAGGGATTAGGAGCATTTTTGGGAGGGGGAATGATGACAAAATGTGTGAATCCTACTTCTAAGATTTTTCATCAATGAGGTCTTGGTCATTATTGATCAGAATTCTCACCCATGATTTCTATTTGAAGAGAATGTTCTTTCTTGAATTGCTTCCCTACTTAAAAAGAATTGGCTTAGTATTGAAATATCTGCAAGTATTTACTTATTTCGTGTTTCTACTGGTGTTGGAAACATGATACACCATTTGGACCTTTTGCACTACTTGCATGTTGCCCATGTTTGTGTCTTCTCTATATTTGGCTAAGGATGGGGCTCACCTACCTACAATCATTAAATTATTAGAAAACTGCAGTCACGTTTAATCTTGATTGAGAAGGGAAGTATTGGGAGGTTGATCCTACAGAGATATCGGTGCTCTCTTGAGGATTTCCTCTCTCTCTTTTTTTAACGTGGGTAGTACCACTGGTATATAAAATAGAAGAGAAGAATACATGAACAAGTTGGGGGGAGTGCTCCCACAAGACTCCCACATACAAAAAGCGGCAAACCACTGCCTTGGGAGCAAAAAGAAACAAACAAGTCCCTACCTGCACAAGACAGCCCTGGCCAAACATAAAGCGACTGAAAGCCTCTGCCACTTACCTCCCCTGTCACGCAACTAGCCAACAAACACTCAAGTAAAAAGGAAATACAAAACTTCCCACAAAACACCCTCACTCTTCACGACCCCACATCCACCAACCCCTCAACATGTTCCGTCTCTCCTATCTTATTGGCCGCTTCAACCTTCGCCTTCCTAGCAATATCTGCCAGCCATCTACATTTGATCAAGCTTAAGGTGGACCTCAAGCTTTTATTCACGCCCACATCTAACACGCCAATCAGCCTAGCAGGTTCACTCGTCTCAGTTTCCATAAAGTTCTCCACCTTAGCTAAAATATCTTTGACCTCCTCCTTGCCGAGACTCCCGCTGTCCTCGACCCTTTGAAATGCTTCCTTGACCTGCTCCAATGCCGTGCGTAAATCCTCTGATACCATGGGCGGGGGAGGCAGCTCTAGGATTTTCTCTTTTTTTTGCATTGCTAGAAATCCAAAAGCAATGATCAGTGAGGTCTTCGGAGCCCAAAGGTCTGGACTTTGGGGGTGGCTAGGACCCTTGCTTTTGAGAAGGCCTTTGAGAATAGGAGATCGTGCAATTGACCTTCCTTTTTTGAAGGAGGCTTCACTCCGAGAAGGCAGGTGATGGATAACTGGACATGGAGATGGGACAGCAGAGGAGAGTCCTTACTGAGATTTGTTACTTGTTTATTACAGATTAGGCATCTATTTATGACAGGTTTAGGGAATGGGACAATTTTTGGGGGGATTGATAGCATCGTAGTCTCTTTTTTGGGCAGGTTGAGCAATTAACCGACCTGACAGCCTTGGTATTGGTCTTCAAATACATTTTTGTATAGACGGCTTCCTTTCGGGAGCACAGAGGATTTTCTTTTTGAGAGATTTATAAAAGCATACTTGTACGTCCGATTTTTTGTTTCATTAATGGAATTGTGGTACCATCCATTTCCAAAGAGAGAAGTCATCCAGTTTCTCTAGGTTTTAAGCCTTTTATGACTCCAATGTTTGAATAATGGCGATCGACCTTATCTTATTCTTCCCCCACTATCACCGGAAGGGAATGTGGCTTGTACTGTTGCTTCTATAAAGGTTCATAGAGCAGTACAAACAAGGTAGGAGGAGAGATTCTTCCACACTGCAGTCACCAACCTACACTATGAATGGTAGTTACATATCTCTCAAACCTTCTGCCACTCACAGAAGTATTCTAAGTAGAAATCTGTTCCAATTATGATTGAACGAAGAAGATCTAATACAAATATTTTGAGCATAATCTTTTGTTACCAAAATATGCCCTTATTGTGTTTTTTTCACATGCTCTAGAAGATGGCATGCAGCATAAGTACTAGAACGTGGTGTCTGCAACTTCTTCCAAGTATCTTCTCCAGATCATGGAAGTAGTGTCACTGAAAGCTTGTTTTATGCTTTCTTGAGATACAATTTTGATTGAATGACATCTTCTGGTATTTTAGCTATTGATTTGTATATGCAGTCAGAAAGCTGCCACATTTCTTGGCATCTGCAACTTTTTCCAACTCTTTTCTTTGGATCATGGAAGTAGCACCACACTTCCTGTGTCATCTAAAAGCTTGTCATATGCTTCATTTAAACATAATTAAGTTGACATCTTCCGACATTCTAGATAGTGATAGATATGGTCTGGAATCAAAAGCTTCCATGGTGAACTTTCTGCCAACAGAAAAGACATTAGAGTCTGGTTGTCAACTTGTGCATGGTCAAAATCAAGGTTCTTGCCGAAACCCATAAATCTGCTTATTAGTGCCTATCCACCAAACGGACGGTCTTCTATTGTTCATATTAACCATCCTTTTTTGATGGTTGACTATGTGCATGAGAAATTTATAGTTTTTTTTGGCTGAAAATTTTGTGTTGAAAACCGTCGTAACATTCTTCCACAAAGTCCCACAATGCTTCTTCCGGAGATTCACAAAATTTTGGAAGGTGCTGGAAGTACAACTAGTCTCATGTTTGGTCCATTCCAAATACTTAATCTTTAACTTCATCCTCCTCTAATGCCCTAGTACACTGCCTTCGTCCTCCACAAAGAGGTGCTTAAGCAACTGTAAAATCACAATGTGCATGATCTTTTCTTTTTCTTGTAAAAGATTTATAAGTACTTGACACTCTCCTGCATTGTTTTGCCACTTATCAACCTTTTATTAGTATTTGTTCATCTCATATTTTTTGCACCCTGAATCCTCGTTTAATAGAAAAGCATCATACTAAATCCCCTTTGTTAAGGCTGTATGTCTTTTAGTCTGTACATCCTTTCTTCGCATTAATCTCTAGGGCAAGTGGAGTTACGTGAGCTGCTGGATTACCTGATGTACTGAACTCAAATATTGTCTCAAAACTTGAGATAGTGAGTGGAGAGTGCCAGATAATATAGACATGGGCCACATGGCATGGTTTGTAAATATTCGGCATCGTCAAAACAGCTTTCACCAATACTCACTCCACTTGTGACAAATTGCAAGTAAGAGTCATATGCAAGTGGCAATCTTGAAATTGCAAGGCTAAATGAGGGAAAACTGGACAAGCAAACCATCTCTGAAATGCCACCAAGAATCCAAATGGCAAGCCTTGCATGATGGCATCTGCAAACTAACTAAAATGATGAGATAAGCGGACGACCAATGGGCCCATGGATGGAGGCTTTAGCTGGACTAATGACCCTTATGTGCATCAACTAGCTTGATGGAGAACACAGAGATGGTCACCCATGAATTATCCGACTGAGCATCTAGCTATTCTGGCCTTGAGTGCCCTCTTGTCACTAGTTTAGAGACTTTTGTTTCCGACTTGTGGGCCAAGATGTTAATTTGCCTCCATGTCAAAATCTACTAAATATTTACTACATTTATGTGCTTCACGTGTTTTACCAAATGATGCTTGTTACCTCTGTGTGGTTACTTTCTTAACATCTGAACCACAATACTAAGGCTACTACAGTGCTAGAAATGGCAGTGGGTTTGTAAGGTCTTCGGTTAGTGTGTAGAAAGCATATGCTTGTGCTGACACCGCCATCTGGGATTCTGGATGGATGGACAAAAATATGTAAACGTTTTAATTTTTTATTTTTGATCATGAATATGCTAAAACTAGAAAGCTGTAATTTTAACTAGATTAGCTGGTCACCGTGCAGGATCATAGCATACGGTTGATCAAGGAATTATGGAGATGTTATCATAGCACAGTACATGATATATATTGTTATTTATTTTATGATATGTCGTTTATCTGCAAAAAGAATCAATGACATGGCTTTATAGAGCAATTTGCATGGTGCAACTTTCAAAGGTTTTGATGATGTTCCTGTATTCAATCCTAGCAAACCTAGGTATTTTTTGGTATCTCTTTATGTTGTTGTGCATCATGTTTGCTTGCAGAAAGCAATTAATGAGGCCGCTACTGATTGGGGTCTCAAGTGTCTGCGTTATGAAATAAGTGAGTTTCCTCCACATCCTTTTAGAAATATATATATTACCTTTTTATGCATGCTTGACCATCCAAAATTTTGTGAGCAGGAGATATTTCTCCTCCTCCGGGCGTTAAGGCAGCAATGGAAATGCAAGCAGAAGCCGAACGCAGAAAAAGGGCCCAAGTTCTTGAGTCTGAAGGTGTTTTGATTTTATTGTCATTTTGACAGCGTTCCCTACAATGACTATGTGCCCTAGTTTTTTAATGTGTGCCTCCTTGGAACACTTATCATTTTTACTGGTGGATATAATTTCTCTTTCTGTAACATTGTGTGTGACTGTAAGGTAACATATTTCAGGAGAGCGACAGGCAAATATCAATATTGCTGATGGGAAGAAAAATTCTGTGATATTGGAATCAGAAGCAGCAATGATGGATCAAGTGAATAGGGCTAAAGGTAACTCTCGTCTTATTCCTCCACCCTGCAAGCAGTTGTACCAAACTTGTCCTCTCGTTTCCATTGTTCCAACGCATGTTTCAATTTGCAAAAGGGTCTCCATGACTAATAATGCATATAATGTATGCTTGTAAGATTTACTCTGTTCACATAACAGTGCTCTAAGCTTGAGAGACTTGTGGTCTGCCACTCAAATCATTTTGATATATTTGAAATTGATCGTAATTTATCATCTTACCTGTCGTTTGCTGTCTGTTCAATACAACTGAAACAGTTGGCTAGATGTTCTGGTCTGAAGAAAAGTTGATGGCACCGTAGTAGGTGGACTGTCCCTTGGTTCTGGGCTTAATAACTTCTAGCGGAAGAGGAAATTGGAAATCTGTCTTGTCCACTTGGTTATATTCTTTCCTCTGTATAAACATGATATATAACTACTGCTCTTTAGAAGCCTTGGCTACATTAATTTTTTAAGAGATGACCATTTCGTTGGTAATCAATTTTGTATGTGTACTGATCTGGAGACTATGAATGATGGTATCCGGTACACAAATGTGTATACCTTCTATAGCTGAACATCAACAGAATACAGAAATATCATATGCTGATATGCTCACGTGTCTTTATAACCATGCTTTTGCATATTTTAATGTACAGGTAAATCTTTGTCTGTCTCCATTTTTGGGCACAAAATGCTGCATCCTTCTCTAAGTGCACTTTCATGCACATATTTTAGCCATCTTTTGACATATTTTCATTGAAATCTATCAGGAGAAGCTGAAGCAATTCTGGCCAAGTCAAAGGCAACAGCTGAGGGAATTAGAATGCTGTCGGATGCTATAAAACAGCACGGAGGTTCTGAGGTATGCTTTTTAATCATTTTATTACACTGCATGTACATATGAACAAATTATATGAGGGGTGAAAAGTGTTTTATACGGTTCAATAATGTTATGGTTATTTGAACTTCAGGAAATGTCTGTCGTAAGGCAGATTCATTTGTAACTCATGGATGGTTTGGAATTTCATTATAGTTCTCAACGTCATGGGAATTCTTTGACAGGCAGCGAGTCTGAGAATTGCAGAGCAGTATATTAAAGCATTTGGAAACCTTGCGAAGGAGGTAATGGATTCTCCAACTTAGAATGTGGGCCATTTCTATGTAGCTCTAACTGATCTCGTTTTATCCATTTTTATTATTTGTTCTGAACAGGGAACCACAATGCTGCTCCCCTCTCCAGCTGGACATCCTTCTGCGATGGTCGCGCAGGCACTAGCAATATACAAAAACGTCATTGGCAGCGGTGTTGGTGACACCCAAAGGGAGATCCCCCCGTCTGAAACTTCCGATGGCAACAGAGATGACAGCTTCACGGCATCAGGAGGAAGCGAAAGTCGTTCACCCAGTTCTTTTGATCTGAGTACCCCGTCAGATGGAAAACTTTTCTCTCTTCAGAGCTCGAACAACAAGACGCTGGGTTAGACATTATGTTGCCAATGCCTGTTCTAAGAAAAATTTACAGGAATGTCCAAGTTTCCCTGAGAACATCATTTTGAGTCTGTAATCACAAAGTCTTTTTTGAGTGGGGGGGAGGCAGTGCAAAAAGAGGAAAATTTTGGCAATTCGGCCCGTGTTGAGGGGTTTAACTCCTTAATCAATGTCACGAGTAGTCTCCATAATTGTATTTCTTGAACCTCTTCTAGTGCTTCTCGTGAGGGGCAGGTTGCTGGAAAGAGCATTTTCCCATTGCATTTAAACTGACAGACATTTTGTAGCTTTGGAATCCAATTAAAAGTGAAGGTTGTAAGAGATTCTGACTTTGGTACGGATTCGTGTGTGTGTGCTTTAACAGTACCCGATGCCAATGAAGAGTATAGCCCGATAAGTTTAATGAAAGGGGGCACGTTAAATTTAAATATTTTCACACATGAAAAGGAAAGCATGTAAGATTCTTCTCACAATCGCAGCATCATATATATCTCATTTTGTAAAACCAGTGCCCTGTTGAATGAAAATATTTCAAAATTTTAACGACGACAGTTAATGGTTACAAGATTTGAAGGCTGACTCGAATGTGGGAGTGGGAGTGGGATGGGAGGGGAGGGGAGGGTCGGACTTCTCTCATCAGAATCTCTCTCTGTCTCTCTCTCAACACGCTTCCAGTTCACCCATATTTTTAGTTTCTTATTAATGTTATAAAACACCGGCCAGATTCCCTTCTCACCTTCCAGGGAAAAAAAACAGATTCCCTTCTCTTCTTTCTCCTGCACTTAATTAACCCCAGGCAGTTCCCTTTACATTAACAGAGGAAAATGTTGGTGGTTTAGGTCAAAGGAACACTCCCCCTTGACTCAAAAATGTATGCATCTTGAGAGCCTATTTACAAATAACATCAGTTACCACAGGTGACTAGTTAGCATCACCTAAGAATATTCACTGTAGATATATATAAGCAAAAGAAAGCGTGAATTATTCTTCTCACTCAAAGGAATAATTAACATTATCACTGTTCCACGAAGATAGCTTCACATTTACACTTGTCATAATTGTACGTACGGTTTATGGACTTAACGATTAATCATTAAGTATGGTCTTAATGATAGAGAGTTTCTTTTTAAACCTTATATTCTCTTAATGTCTTTCCTCTCTTTTAGGAGGCCGATAAATTAATTTGATAAATCAAAAGCTTGCTCATACATAAAAAAAAAATTACACAAAACGATCAATAATGAAGAATAGTACCTAAAAGGATATATTATATAATTTGTGAAACTGTGTTCGCATTCGCATATATAGTAAGGATATACAAGCAAATTCATGGGATATATATATATATATATATATATATATATATATATATATATATATACTAGTCAAATAAACGCGCTACGCGCGTGAGTTTACTTTGAGATTTTTTTAAAATTATAATGACATTCAAGAAGAGACACTGTGATTTCTCAAATGTTAACCACTTGCCCATAATCAGAGAGATAACATATAAAAAATCAAATGTTGTAACTGTTTAGTAAATTACCCAATAATATTTAAGTACTTAACTCTCCATCGGTCACTTAGTGACCTTAGAAATAATACAGGCACATCTCGTCAGTACATGTGCATATTCATGTAAGTTTCAAAATGGGATTGTCAAAAGCAAATGTTGTGTACGGCGGTTGAAAAATCTTTATAACTATTTTAAAATAAACAACAAGTAATAATACATATTTCTTTTTGCATCTTGTATATCATGAGATATGGAACCTTTCAATATTTTTATGTTATTTTTGTGCATACAATTAAAATCACTATTTATATTTACTCATTCTAGATTGAGAATATCATCATGATGTCAACAATAAATCATCCAAGTTACAAAATATACCCTTTCGTTATGCATTCAAAGAAAATTTATAATATTTATTTGGAATCAGATCTACCAATTCTGTTGTCACAATTACTCACAAAAAGGTGCACCTATAAACCATTGACACCTAAAATAGAATGATAATACGACTTGAGTGTAATATAGGAAATTTTTTTTGTTGGGTATTTTTGACCTATACTTGTACATGCCTTTTTACGTCTATAGCATATATTATAGGAGAATTGGTGGGGGTTTTTTCTGGTTCGGTCAATTTAGTTTTCCGCCGAGTCACTTTCAAAAAAAACTTGTATAATGTCCAACAATATGCTACTGGAGTATGGGCAAGGGATCATCTCCAGCATGTGATCGTGGTAATTCTTAACTTGAAAAAAATGAACTAAAATAAGGATAAGATAGAAGTAACTCATCCAGTACCGGATGATCCAGTATGGATATTCTATCCAATTGTCACAAATGTAAAAGAAATAAGTAAATTATGCTCAGAAATGAGCAAAACGACTACCTACACCAGTTGTCTATGAACCCTAAAATAGCCATGGGCAAATAACCGAAAGAATCCAATCAGGAAAACATCTCGATAGAATCGATCACAAGTATATTATCATGCACTAACATCCCCTCCCCCCAACCCTATCCTCCCAAGATAAGCAAGTTTTAAAATGATTTACACATACACAAAGCTGGGAAAATAAATATCCTAACATACATAGAATCCCTAAAAATCAAACTTCATCGGTTTAGTGTAGCATCAGAAACTTTGCAGCGCCATCTATCTGTGACCAATTTGCCAATGCCCAGTAAAGCACTCACCAGCAAGTAGCATCCCCGACGATTAAAAGCAATGCACTTCATGTTCCCATGCTACAGATACTCTTCTTCTATCTCCGAGAAGTCCCTTGCAGGGGATCCTCACACCCCGACGAAAATCCACGAAAATGGGGGTAGAAACAACCGTCAGAACCATCCTCACGAAGCCAACCGCAGGAACACACGACAAGAACGTGAACCGGCAGGCGATAAAATATGAACCGACCGGAAAAAAGTAAATCGGCGGAAAATCAAATTGACCGAACCAAAAAAAAATGTAAACCGGCAGAAAAAAACCCACTAATTCTCTTATAGGATATGTTATATATATATATAGTCAAATGAACGCGCTTCGCGCATGAATTTATTTTAATTTTTTATTAAAATTATAATAACATTTTCAATCATTTCGATCGATGATAAAAAAATAAGTGACAAAAAAATGAACTAAATATGGGAGATATGCTTATAAAAAAGAATGTTGCTATTATAATGTACAGATGAAGAGACTAACTTTATCTTTAAAATACGATTTATTACAGTAGAAAAATAAGTAAGAGATTAATCTTCTATCAAAAAGTATCATAAATAATCTTCTACGCCCGTGAATTTAGTTTGATAAGTTTTTCAAATTACAATGACAATACAGTTGAAATGTACATATAAATATAAATTATATTTTCATGTTATTTTAATTTTGATAGAATTATATCATTCTTTACACTTTCAAACATTGGGTTTAGTGCCCAGAATTATAAATATTGTGAGCTTTTTCTTCGTCGATCAGTACAATCTCACTGGCAACTCCATCTGCTATTCCCCTTTAATTATATATATATATATGCGATGGTAGTAGCTAATCGCTAGAATAAATTAGATAGCTGTAAGAAAAAATATGCTTAATTGGCCGGCCCGTTTGCCAAGATGTGATATATACTTGAAAGCTGAAGCGAAAGTATATATATATATATATATATACTAGTCAAAGGAACGCGCTACGCGCGTGATTTTACCTTGAATTTTTTTTTCAAATTATAATGATAATACGAATGAGTGTCAAACCTTTTCATATTAGTTCTTAAATATCTTTGCCATTTTTTCACAAAGCATGGTCTTAGACTTTTATCTCATACTGCAGGCCAAGTGCAAAAATACTTGATGTGAAAAAAATAATGCAATCAATTCAAAGAGCAGTGGCTGCTTCTCACCATTGTTGAACTCAAGAATTACAACAATCATGATTTCTTTTTGAAAAAAGAAAGAAATGTGTTTGATATATTCATCATAAATTAAAGGAACATATGTAAAAGTATAGCAACAATGCTCCAAACTCCCTCTACATACATAATAGGCCAAACACCAGAGAAATATTATCCCTAGGTCTATTAAGTGATTAAAGTTATCACCTCCATGTAAAATATTATAGCATCCCGAAAATACACAAGCCCTCTTCAAAGGTATTGCTCAATGCTCTCACTAATGCAATGACAATTTATCTAACATCTTGTTAGATTGCACACATATCTGAATTCTCTGAAATTGCACGGACTATCTAGATTGAACTCCTTTTTGTAGAGTGCCAATAAGATTTGGACATAATAGCTTCGGCACTTGAACACTCTAAGCGATATGGTGGTTGTGCTTGACATGACCAGGAGCTCCATGACTTCCTTCTGAGATCAGGGTCATGAGAGCCCGCTTCTCATAAACCTTGGAGATATATAGATGAAGGGATGAAGATGCTAATCATAACCCAGATATCCGGTTTACCCTATCACTGAAAGTTAATTAGTTTGCAAATACAAATATTCTATTGCAAGTAATATAAATTGTATCCGTCGATAGGAAGAAAGTGCAGATTTCAAGAGTATTGAGATATGAGGATGAAGCATCTTTAAGCAAAGCTGTTAACATCATTAAAGGATACTTTGACCAAACCAAGTATTTTCCAAAAGCCTAAACTAAGCCTGAACTGAAACCTATTGTACCTTGATGTACAACTCCCAAACATATAATCAATATATCTTAAAAATGATCAAAAGATCTAGCATCTCAAATATTTCCTTCTTGTGTGTTTCCACTTGCTCGCTTGTAAGGCTTCTGAATCAGACAAATGATCCCATCAGAATCTCCAGCACCATTGCAAGTGAGACATAGGATAACTTGAAGTTTACAAGTTAGGACTTACGAAATTCCTTTTTTGCTAAGTATGAGTGCACTACAAGTCAGCCAAATTCACAGTTGGTTAATCATGGTTGGATTTTGAATGATGTTTTCTAATAACCATGTCATGAGGACATACAACAATTTCTCTTTAGTCTCAAAATCTATGCACTACATTGCTATTTAAGGATTACTGATTCCCAATAGAGTTTAATGAAAGAGAGGTCTGGTCAATTAATTGTAAATTTCATTTGATTTTATAGTTGAAAGTAAGTTTTGCCCCATGCTTATATAAGGGAACAAAAAGCATATACTAATTAGATAAACTCGTCAAATTCTTTTATTCCTACATGGGTGGCATGATGCCTTCGGAATTAAAACATTTGAAGGTTTATCACCTTTTCTCCATGTTTTTCTCATTGGATTGGCAAAGGTGAAACTCATGGGTGATCCATACTATAGACCACGTGGTGCAGCAATCACTTTCATGAGTCACTTGGGGCCCACATAGTCAAATTAACCCATGGGGAATCCAGCAGAGGGAACATCTATCATTCTGTTTTCTCTTTGAGTATGCCCAGCCAAAATTGAGCCTGCTCCCAAGCTAATTGTCTGTGCAAACTCTGCCATGGGACTGCCCCCCACGTTTTCTCCTATGCTATCCCTGTCTTTTATAATTTTCATGTAAGAAACTGATTTATTCATGCAATCATCACTCTAAAAACTTGGATGGATGGTTTTTATAGAGTTGTAATGCACTTGTAACACCATTCATGTCATTTGAACTCATTATTAGTGTGGACTCTAGGCACTTCATCCATTCTACAGGCATAATTCTTTTTGCCTTTTTCACCAGTCACATAGCATATTATTGACTTTTTATAACATCTTTGATTTTCCTCAATATTTATCAATAAGAATCTTATTGACCTTTTATGTGATGGCATACCTCATTCAGTTCATTGAAAGAACTCTCATCTATTGAATTTCTGGATGTGTGTGGTCTTGCTTAATCCCATTGGATTGATAGAGTTAGCTAAACCAGTTACAAAAATCTTTAAGTTCATAGCACTTTCAAAAAACTGACAATTTGCACAAGAAATTTCTTGTCAAATGGTGGCCGAGTTTAGTTGGTGATCTAGAAAATGAGAATGATTGTAAGAGCATCACATAAACTTTAAGAACCTTATGAGATATGACTTTTCTGGAACCCGAATCTCCAACAAAGATATGGGTTTTATAACATCATTCTACATTCAAGATAAGCAATATTTAGTGGTATTCTACTTTGCAAGGAATTATGTGACTGACCAAGAAACAAAGACATCTGAAATCGGTTCATAGATATAATTTCGGTAAACAATAGATAATGAACCCTTACTATGATGAAACAATACCTTTATTTTTAAGTAGGCATTGCCCTCTGAACTTTGCCACTTAATTGCAGAAGCAATCAAAGAAATTGATGAACTTGATTGGACTTGCGTAGGAAATATGATTGCACCACTTGATTCTAATAAAAACTGCTGTAACGAAACAACCGAATATTTAGTTTCAACCGATCTCATCTTCAAGCAATGTGACAAATGAAACTACATGTGATCTGTTCAAGGCCAATCAATAAATATTAGAAGAAATATTGAAAAATAAGGAAGCCCCCAAAATGCAAGTTAACTCAGTGCCAATAAGTTGAATGTAGATATTATTATAATTTTTTTAAAAAGTTCAAAGTAAACCGAGCACAGACTACGATTTAGGGGCAGTGGTCATACTGGGATTTTCTGATGGTGGGCGTAGAAATCTCTCGCCTGAGTAGTGGGCGCAACAGAGTCCGATCGAGGGAATCGAGAATCAAACCGGAACCAAACTTAAAAGTTAAACATTGTCATCGAATCGGCGGAAAAAAACCTCTATAATGCATAGGTGGTTGTGACGTGGGCCGAGACACAGACATGAGAAAAATAATGCAACCATACATGAAAAGATCCTATACCTCAAATTGACAGGGATAAATTAAAGAATGTGTGACAGTGGAGTATAAAGTTGTTGGGGAGACAATTTTTGCTGATCATCTCCTTCCCAGGAGTATCTTGCTCATCCACCAACCTACAAACTGTGGACAAGCAGGGACATGCATAGCTTAGCTTCTCAGCACCTTCCAAACCCCGCCCATCTTTAAGTTAATCCTCCCCAATCACTGCCCCAGTTTAGTGATTCAAACCTTAGTCATCAGATACTACTACACCCAAAATATTCTTAAAACTGGAAGCAATGAAAACAAAAATAACTGAAGCTACTGGCAGCAGGACAAGTGTAACAAAATTGGAAGCAGTCATGATACTAATTAAAAGATTTTCTACACAAATATGGAATATTACCTGGTCTGTTGTTGTTTGAATACTTGCTACTGATGAGCACATCACCGAATCTACCACGTGTTGTATGGCTCCATTTGCTCCCTGGTTATCATATAGATGTCATGAACAATTAGAAAGATTTAAATGGTATTCATAAATATGATTATAATGTTATCCAATCAACAACATATCTGAAATCAGATTGAAAAAATAAAATAAAAGGACGGTGGCGGTGCATAAGTTCAGCCAAGAAGACAAATCGATTAGAACTATTTAATGTACAAATGTGATGCATGAGCCAACCTTATCTTGACAAGGAAATGTTGTTAATGGCGCCATTTCAACTTCAATTGGATGTGGACAGGGAACAAAAGAATTATACGGAGTAACATGATATCCAAGGCCTAGATTAATAAATATTGTTTCATGTAGGTATTCACTGACATGAGCTTTGAAAAATCAAAAGTAGATGATACATGGGGAAAAGAAACAGATACAGCCTGAAGCACGGGTAGATCTACAAAATTGTTGGGGTTAAATTATTGTTCAAGTGAATGGTTTTATCTCTTCTTAGGATTAGAATGGCTAATTAAAATAAGAAAAATAGCATTCACTATTGGGGTTACAAATTTAAGTTTTAAATCAGAAGGTCATTTGAACAAATGTGAGGGAAAAAATAAGGTGTCACTTGTATGGAAGGGATCAAACCATAATAACAAAGACATTAAGGCAAGAATCTGTTCATACGTACTTGGAAACACCATTCAGAAAGGCTTCTCAATAACAAAAAAAAATGTTATCAACTCAAAAGATTCATAAAGAGTGCATGACAACTGGGCAATAAAAATATTAAATTTGGTAAAACCAGATGACTACGACCTAGGGATTTTGGATTCGTTTAAAATTGAAATACCAAGAAGTATGTTATGAGGCATATGGAAACGAAGAAATGCCATGTTCATTCTCTGAAAGGCACAATAGCTTCAGCAAAATGATTTTAATTTTACTAAAGTGAAGAAAAATCAACTTCAAACTTGCCAGTCTCAGGCTGGTTGAGTGGGGGCCGGGCACATGGCATGGAAACATATGCTACTGTTTACGAATGATTATATCACAAAAAGGTGCATGGACAAAATGTTGATGGAACTACAGGAAATAATAGATCTCACTACAAACCTGAGACATGTGATCCATATGACACATCCTTTCTGCTGAAGTAACTTCTGTCGTTCTAGCTTCCCAACAGGACATTCGTGCCGCAGGATGTTTGTTGACTTCCCATATGTAGATACTGTACGATGATTCACTCCTAGGTGAACAAAACGTTAGCAATGAGTTGATTACAAGAGAGTAATATAAAAGGAAATTTACGAAACTTTCAAGTAAAGCTCAATGCTCAAACTACGTGAATGTAAAGCATCTGCTTCATGAAATTATGATGGCAACACTACAATTTCTGAAAATATCAAAATGCTAGGCATGGTTATACATTCCAAATGCAGTCTTCTCTTGGGGCATCCAGGAGGAGAGGACGACGGAAGGGGGAGAGATAGCAGTTGGACTGGCATTGGCATTGACGAAAAAATCGAAACAATTGAACTCCTGGCAAACCTGCGAGGATCAAAGCATCCTGTTTGCTATAAATAATGAGCCCAAGAGATCGTTCCAAAAATCCCATGACTTATTGCAAGATCCTTGAGAGTAGAAAACTCGTATTCAACTGGTTCTATATCACAATCGTTTTCAGCCTGACAAGGATATAAGGCAATTCTTTCACTATAAAAATTGTTCTTTCACAGAAGAAAACTAATGTGAACAAACCGTTAATGAGAGCAGCCTGAATAGTGAGCTGATGAGACGCATGCGGAAGTAGAGGAAATAGACGGGGGGAAGAAACCTAAGGAGACGGGGGGAAGAAATCTAAAGCAAACGAAAGAGGGAGAGGAGAAATCGGCAGTAGATTAAACTATTGAACCGAGACCGGTCTTAAAAGTTAAACATCACAATTGAACTGGCGGAAAAAAACCGGCCTTTTCTCTTATAGTATATAATATATATATATATATATATCACCAACCCTAGATCGGCTGCCCAGGAAACAGATGCTCTAAGTTGGAAGATTTCCAACACCAATGCAAAGCAAACAAATTAAGGAACAAAAATCGATACATGTCCGAACTCGTTTCGATTAGATCCGAAATCGATACGTTTCGGTCTAAACCGGTTTCAACCGAAACTGTCAACCCGGCGACTTCGTCTACGCCTACTACGATGAGGACCCACCCAGCCAGGGCAACGATGACCGCGACTTCATGCTGAAGTCAGTCAATGTCACGGCCGAAATCGATACGTTTCGGTCTACACCGGTTTCAACCGAAACTGCCAACCCGGCGACTTCGTCTACGCCTACTACGATGAGGACCCACCCAACCAGGGCAACGACGACGGCGACTTCATGCTGAAGTCAGCCAATGTCACGGCGACGGCACTCAGCTATTGGGGGGGGGGATGGAATGACGGCGACAGCAGGTCGACGACGGGGGGAGCAGGGAGGGGCGGCAGGCCGTTGCCACCCTCCATTAGGGTTCGGGAGAGGGGAGGAAGAAAATATCTCTCTTTATATTTTCATCTTAAAATTTTATTATTTATTTATATACCCCTATTTAATGTGTTGTTTTTACTTTAAGATTATATTTATGATCTTTTTGTAAATAACCCATATTCTAATAGAGATAATCATGGGCATTTTCATCTTTTCCCATGTCTAATTAGCTCTAACTATGGTTAATTGGACGGGTGGTAACGGGCGGTTATAACAATTGTATTTTTGTAAGTTTTTCAAGATAGTCGGGATATATATACTAATGTATTTTTAGGAGTAATATATCTATAATTTCTCTTATAGCAATGGTTTCTTTGCAAAAAATCTTTAAAGAACTCTTTAGTTTTAACTGTGATGATTACTGTTGTGCCTCTCATGCCAATAAAATAACTTGCATTGCAGCATAAAAGAAAAGTATGCTCCCCCGGAAATAAAAACAACAAAAGTACAGTAAATTTTGATAAAGTAAATGCTTCTCAAAGGGAAGTGCAAAAGTAAATGCTGACATAATAAAAGAAATTATAGATCATGGTTATTATATCAACAATCAACTTTCCCAAGAGTATCTAAGACATATTTCATCTTTCTGAAATGTGGATGTGATTTGTGCTCAACAATAAACCTGTGGACAATGCCTTTTACCTCGATACAACTCTGACCTGGAGGTCTCCTTGTGTCTCCCATCGCCCTTTTTCTGATGAGGGAAACTTCATTCCATTTGTTTTCATCTGCATACATATTTGATAGGAGCACATGAGCCCCTCCTTTGTATTCACAAGAAGATTCAATTAGCTTTGTTATGGTTTCAGCAATCTCTAGCTTGTTTTGAGTTCTACATGCACTCAACAAAGCACCCAACACTGCCAAATTTGGCTTCACAGGCATTGAAGAAATGAACTTATATGCATGCTCCAAAAGTCCTGCCCTACTGAAAAGGTCCACCATACATCCATAGTGCTTCAGCTCCGGCACAATCTTGTAGTCCCACTCCATCAACTTAAAGTTTTTCACCCCTTCATCAACCAATCCAGCATGACTGCAAGCAGAGAGGACTGCAAAGAAAGTGATTGAGTCTGGCACAATTCCCGTGCACCTCATATCGGTAAACAAGTTGAGCGCCTCTCTTGCCATACCATGTGTGGCTAAGCCCATGATAATTGCTGTCCAAGAGTGCAAGTCCCTCTCCCCCATTAAATGAAAGGTCTTATAAGAGTAATCCATGCTTCCACACTTTGCATACGCATCAATCAATGTATTACTGATGAAAACATATGTAACAAAGCCAACCGTCTCCAAGTGTGCATGCAATGCCCTGGTGTGATCTAAAGAACCCAAACCAGCACAAGCTGACATGACGGAGACCATTGTAGCCACATTTGGTTTGATAGAGAAATCATTGCGCCTCATCTTAGTGAAGAGATCCAGAGCTTGTTCAAAGTAACCTCCAGCATCAAGACCTGAGATCACACCTGTCCATGAAACAACATCTCTCGCAGGCATTCTATCGAACAACAAGCATGCATGTTCTGTATCTCTGCACCTTAAGTACATGTTCAACAACGCTGTCTGAACAAATAAGTCCATGGACAACCCACAAACGAAGCAATGCGTATGCACCAATGTACCCAAATTAATCCAAGATGTGGATCGGCATGCCTTGAGAAGGAAAGGGTAAGTATACTTGTCAGTCGGTGTCTTCTTCAACAGCATTTGTTGGTAAAAGGAGAACGCGATTGATGAACTTGACAAGGACTCTGGGACCTTGTTATATAATCATGGATCATCCAAACTCCAAAGGATCTTGAGCACATGCTTCAACAGTGAAGTCTTAATTAAGTTCCTTACAGTTAAAAAAAAAGACACATGACAAGGACAAAACGCATGCAATGCTCTAGCAGGTCACCATTCTTCGACACAACAGTCTTCATCAAATTTCTCCTCTTTTAGAACTGAAAGATTATTGTGGCTCTTCTTAGGACTCCCACGTTGCCCATCAAGAAATCCCTCCCCCTGCACCATCCTATATATGTATCATGCATCTCAGGTACACTTCAGACCTCCAACCACAGTTCACATTCTTCTTCTCCAGTAGGTAACAAGCTTTGGTCTCTCTTATCAACTCAACAACCTTTCCTTCATTCCTTCTGCTTCCAGTACTCTTCTTCATCAGGTGTTCCGTCGGCTGTAGAACCTTCGCCAATGGCTTATGCAGCTTCCAATTCACCGAACGGAAAGAAGACCCATCGGCCGCCCAGGCGAGGGCAGATAAAAGCCAAGATATTTGGGAGCCTTGCCAGGTGCGTCCTCACAGTGACCTCCAATAAAGAGTAAGGGGGAAATGGGCAAAGCGAAGGCGAGAACTTGGCCCCCGTGGTGTCGGCCATGGGCAGTTACAGGTCAGAAGCACCGAGCTCCACTGCGGGGGTGCTGAAACAGAGGCCACCCACGCCATCTTTATTCGCTGGCTTGACCAGCTCCCTCGATGGGTTCGTGTTTGACGTGCCCAAACAGTAAGCCGTCTGCAGATTCCCATCATTGGAACCAGAGGCAGAGAGGAGGGGCTGAGGAGACTACACAGAGCAGTGGAGTTGGGGGAGAACGGAAGCATGCTACAGATCTCTATATTTATTCCGGCTTGTCCAAGTTGGACTCTCGCCACAGGATGATGCTCCGCCGGTCAGATAGTTCTTGTTGTTGATTAGGACTCTGTAACAGATAACCCTTGCGTGGGCACTGGTACGTATTCCGGCGAGGACTCTTAGAATATGGCAGTCCCGGAGGACCCTGAACAGTATCTCCTAATACCATGTTAACACCGAGACATGCATGCGGCTGTTGGAGTAAAAGAACCGGCGGAAAAAAACCGCCCAATTCTTTTATAGTGTATAATATAGATGTTATAGATATATATATACACGTGCTATTTTCTTGGCAGAGCATCGGATCCCATCTCCATGCAAAAGGGTGGCGGTTAGCGAGAGAGGTGGAGAAGCAGTTCCCACCACCACCACCACCCCACAAACACTCGTTGGGGAGAGGAAAGAAGGAGAGGATATCGGAGAAGAAAGTGGGAAAGGCTGCGGTTCTGACAGAGGCAGCACTTAATTGCGAGCTCCCAAGTCCATTCCTCACCCTCACAACATCTTCATCCGATCCAGGTGTGCCCTTCAGTCCTTACTCCTCTCTCTCTCTCTCTCTTACACACACACACACAAAGAACACTGGTCGGGAGAGATTACAGGGTATTTACTGGTATTACCTTTGTTCTTCTCTCCTCTGAAGGATCGAGCTTCTTCTTAATTTTCTTCATTCTTCCAAGTGTACTCATGGCGGTGAGTCTCTGCTCCGACTGGGGAACCGTCGAACGAGCCATGGTGATGAACAACATAGACATCAATGGCGCATTCCATCAGCAGTACCCACCTCCCGCTACCGTGCACTTCGGATTCTTTGGCACCTCGCCTTCCTCATTGGATACCTCCGACCTGCCCCTCCTCGAGCACCTCTTCAATGGTAGCCCGAACCCCGACCACTACCTCCTCCAGGACCCTTCGTCTGATCCCCACCAGGGCCACCACTTCTCCTCTCTGCTGTCCTCCAATCCAGCCCCCTCCGACAACGCGTTCCTTCCAAACCTCTGCCTTGTCGACGGCGAGTTCGGCACCCACGGCCCCTCAAGCCTCCTCTTGAGCGCCAATGCACTTGGTGACCCTCCTTCTTGCCTGGAACCGCAGTTCCTGTCGGAGTACGCCTTGTCTTCTACGATGGAGAACCCAGAAGCAATGTCGCCGTTGCTGCCCCAAGTGCCGGCGGCAATGGGGTTCTCGGGCACCGGAGGCTACACCGGCCAGAGGATCTTGGCGAGCGGCGTGGGTGGCGGCGGCGGGTCCCCGTCCGCGCAAAGCGTGGCAGCTAGGCAGCGGCGGAAGAGGATAACCGAGAAGACCCACGAGCTGGGGCAGCTGGTGCCCGGCGGTAGCCGCATGAACACCGCCGAGATGCTCCAGGCCGCCTTCAAGTACGTCAAGTTCCTGCAGGCCCAGGTCGGCATGCTCGACCTGATGCGCTCCCTCCAACCTATCAGTAGGGTAAGTCTGCAGTCCATGCTCTCTCTCTCTCTCTCTCTCTCTCTCTCTTCCTTCCCATCATTTGATCTAAGCCAAGAAGCTAGCTGTTGGAGTTGTCATTCGATGGTGGTTTGCACATGCAGGAGGAGGAGATCGACGGGTCGCAGCTGTTGCAGGCGCTGCTGCTGGCGTCCCCGGCCGTGCAGGAGAAGCTGGCCAGCGAGGAGAGGTGCATGGTTCCGGCCTGCATGGTCCGGGCCCTGATGGAGGATAAGGAGATCAAATCTCACCCGTCCATCTTCAGAGACCTTCATGGCTAGCTACACCTCGTCGATGGGCTGATTAATTAGAGCTGTCACTCCCGATTTGGGAGGTCTTTTAATGTTGTTTGTTTAATTCGTTGCATATATCGTGTCATCAGGTCCATGCATGACTTGTGTCTAGTTGCCCACTCTTGCTATCCTCTGACCAATTAGTAGTTCGTTATATTACTCATAGTCCCATTCAGTACTTCAGGTAATCATCTCAATTATTAAAGCACTAATCCTGTAGGAACCGTTTTCTCCATCATCATGTGGAAGAAAACTGTCTGTAATCTGTATAGTGTTGGTGAAATTCTGTTTGTCCATGTCGACAAGGTTTTCATGCAGTTCTCTATATCTATCTACACTACGAATTAAGGATAACGCCGATGTAACTGCCTGGGAAAGGAGAAGAGAACGCTGTGTTTTCTTCTTTCTAGTTAGATTTCTTCTTTTTCTCCCCAACAAAAGATATCTCCTCCGCTCTCTCACCCCCATCTCTCTCTCTCTCTCTCTATGTTAGAGAGAGAGAGACGTAACCCTTCTCCTGCCTTCTCTCTCTTATAACATGTACATGAGAGTGGAGAAGCCGAAGATAATTCCCTGAGAGGAAAGAGAAGAACTCCGCTCTCCCTTTTTTTTCCTGTGGAATTAATCTATATTTTTTTGAGGCAAAAAAAAAACAGCAACAGAGTGGGCACAGAAACGTATATAGCAGTGAGAGTCCTAGCCAAGAATATTCCCTTCACAGGGTCATGTCTGCAAATTCAATACATCATGATGTCATATGATAGTCAAATAGTTGTAGCAAGATTATACCTGGTCAAACTACTAATTAATTAAGAAAGTCGTATTTCAAGATAAGGGAAAGACTTAAATTAATCATGCATCAAAGTTACCATCGTTAGGAGGAAGATATGCCATGAGTTCCGTAGAGAAGAAAGGGAGAGAAGACGTACGCATGCCAATTGGAGAGCAATTCTACCAACAAATCGATCGGGTGCGGAGGTGGGGGTGGAACCGTGGAAGGAAGGGCGTCGTAGTGTGCGTAGACATCGGACGGATGTACTGAAAAAATGGCATTATGAATACGGTGGGTCTTAATGTTTTGTACGTGCACCCTGAGGAACATAATCTGATTTTGCAGCTTGCACCAAACGATGTAGCTAGGCCTGCTTTAAGGAACGTACGAGAAAACAAACAGTATGAATGCGAACAGGCAACCTTTAATGTAGGAACTTCTATCCTTCTATGCAGAGTTTCTTGAACAACGTACGCCAACATTGTGGGACATGGTTATTGAAAGAACGCGCAAGCGCACATACATGTACACACAAACAAACAGAGCCCAATCGCAGAGGCAGAGAACGGATGAGATAGAGTCTTAGAGAGCTCTCCATGCATGACGCATGGCTCGCTGCACTTGCAAAACTAAGAAATTAAGGAAAGTCTTCGGCAGCTCGATCGCTGAGCTGAATTTTTGAGAGTGGCGCCTGCAGCCATCGGTTTAGAGAGATATCCAGAAAGTTGACGGGGGAGGACTGGATCACTGGATTACTCTTCCACGTTTCCAAATGGGATCACCCGCGTGAGGATATGCAAGCAAATGCATTAGAAAGAAAGATATTTCCACGATTTATCCGATCAGAGGAAAATATATGTAAGTAACAAGACAGCTTCTGTTTAGTGTTAATTTGCTATTTTCTTATATAGCTCCTTAGCATCGGATGCCATTCTCCATGCGTGGGTTGGCCGTGAACGAGAGAGGGGGAGGCGGTTCCAAGTGCCACTACCTCCACGCCCCCTAAACATTCGCCTCTCTTCACTACCTCTCTCCTCTTCCCCTTCCCCCGGCTTAGTTTTTGCTGTCACAGTAAGAAAGGAAGGTGGAGAGATCTATACAAGAAAACATAGAGAGAGAGAGAGAGAGTAGAAGCAGCCTGATAATTAGAGAGACACATAAGGAGAGAATACAGGAGGAGAAAGTGGAAACGCGCGGCGGCTGCTCTGACGGTTGCGAGCTCCCAAGCGATCTTACTGCAAGGTGTGTCCTTTAGTTCTCTCTCTCTCTCTCTCTCTCTCTCTCTCCAAGGATGCTTCTGCATGCTGTGCTTGCATTCTTCTGTAAAAGGGGATTCTTCTTCCTAATGAAAACACAGGTTGGGAGAGAATACAGGAGTATCGACATTGCGTTTGTTCTTCTGTTCTCTGCAGGAGCTGCTGCATCTTTTTTCTTCCAAAGTTCTCATGGCGTTGAGTCTCTGCTCCGATTGGGGAACCATGGAAGGAGCCATGGTGATGAACAACAACATAGAGATCAACGGCGTAGTCCATCAGCAGTACCCACCTCCCGGTACCGCGCAGTTTGGATACTTTGGCACCTCGCCTTCCTCGCTGGATACCTCCGACCTGCAGTTCCTCGAGTACCTCTTCAATGGTAGCCCTAGCCCCGATGACTATCTCCTCCCGGACCCTTCCCTGGACCCCCATCACTTCTCCTCTCTGCTGTCCTCCGACACCGACCCCTCCACCACCGCGTTCCCTCCAGACCTCTGCCCCGCCTACGGCGATCCCGACGCCAATGGCCCCTTCAGCGTCCTCTTCGGCACCAATCCTTTCGGCGGTGCTCCTCCTTGTCTCGAGCGGCAGTTCCTGCCGGAGTTCCCCTTTGCTTCCCCAATGGGGAAACCGGAAGCGATGGCGTTGCAGACGCCATCTCCAGTGCCGGCGATGAGCTTCTCGGGGGCCGGAGGCTACACTGACGGGATCTTGACGAGCGGGGTGGGTGGCGGCGGCGGTTGCCCCTCCGCCCAGAGTGTAGCAGCGAGGCAGCGGCGGAAGCGGATAAGCGAGAAGACCCACGAGCTGGGGCAGCTGGTTCCCGGCGGCAGCCGCATGAACACCGCCGAGATGCTCCAGGCCGCCTTCAATTACGTCAAGTTCCTGCAAGCCCAGGTTGGGGTGCTCGACCTGATGCGCTCCCTCCCACCTGCGACTAGGGTAAGTCCTCTACCTCGCTCCTCTTCCTTCCCATTTGATCGATCGACCCCAAGAAGCTGTTGGAGTTCTCATCCGACGGCGTGTTGCATGCAGGGGAAGGAGCTCGAGAGGACGCAGCTCTTGCAGGCGCTGCTGCTGGCGTCCCCGGCCGTGCAGGAGAAGCTGGCCAGCGAGGAGAGATGCGTGGTTCCGGCGTGCATGGTCCGGGAGCTGTTGGACGACAAGGAGATCAAATCTCACCCGTCCATCAGTGGGGTCCTACGCGAGCTCACCTCGTCGATGGGCTGACCAGAGCCGTCCCTTCCAATTTGGGTGGTGTTGATGTTGTCTCTCTGTAGCAATACTCGAACCCGTTAGGGGTGCACTGACTTGAGTCCACTGTAGCTCTGCATCCGTGGCCCTCTAACCCATTATTAATGGTTCGTTCTTTTGTTGTTGTAGCAAATCGTAGTCGTCCTCTTCAGTCTTCCCATTTGTTGTGACCTTTCTCTTGTAGTCTGTCATCATGTAGAGGAGAACCTTCTAATGATCAATTAGTAGCAAGTAACTGCTTGTTTGTGGGTCATGTTATCTTCTCCTAATCAGTTGTTAGCCCCTAACTCTGGCTGTACACTGTTGGTGCATTAATAACATTTCCACTTTGTCCATGCGAACAAGGTCAAAGTGCTATATATATATATATATATATATATAATCTTTTCCCAAGTTGAAACTTCTTAGTGCATCGAAGGACAAACAATGACGGATGTAATCATATACTCCAGGGCATGTTTAAAGTAAGTTTTAAAGATTGGTATTAGAATACATCGAATTAGATATAAGGATGCCTCCCCTCCATACGAGAAAAATCCCATTTTTTTTATTTCCATTGGATGCTTAAAGCACCGTGAGAAGCGTTAAAACAGGACGTGGGAATGCCGGAATGGTAACGTTGCCACGCTCAGCGGCGGAAAACGGGTTATTAGCCCCACAAATAACGGGAGGTGGCTGTAATTCCTCCCTTCTCTTTCCTCAAACGACCTGTTGTTAGAAGAGCAGGAGAGAAAGAAAACAAGGGGCCCCGTTAAATTAGAGTTAATTCAGCTTATGAAGAGAAATGATCTCGCAACACAAGATCCGTTTTTTTTTTTTGAACTTAATTACGGGGTGGGGGGAACCTACTAAGATTTAACCCGGGACCTCCCCCTTAAGAACTCGGGGGGAGGGTGTCCACTCAGTCATTGACCACAGACTCTTGTTCTACATTGTACTCCAGAAATATGATCGACCAATTTTTAATGCTGATCAGTAATGGCAAACGTTGATCAAAAACCGGAGAGCTGAAGAACAAAGCCTGGTTGGCTGGGGGTAGACATGATGGGTTCTCTCGAGTGATTAGTTCAGTAGTAGTGACAAATAGAATGAACAGGAAACAAACTGCTGTAGGACTGGTATACTGATGCATTTTAATTTTGGGAACCTAGTAACTCAGTAGTATAGCAGAAAAATAACTAGGAAGTGGCGATTTTTCACAGGGAAACAGGTTCTACCACTTTCTGCTAACAAGATGGACTGCCAACTTTTATGCTTTTAGTTCGACCCATGGCATGCAACCTGATCTGATGCACTTGTTTGTGAATGCAACCATGCTTCTTCTGTCACGTTCTGGAACATTTTGATCTCCTCTTCGGTCACTTCCACGGTCGGGGCCATGCCATCTTCCAGATTGTCACCAAGTTCATCCTTTCGGAAGAATGATCAACGTACAATGTCTATCACATTATGGCACAAAACCAAAGACACTGTAAAGGTCAGAACCTGAAAGGGAATCCTGTTTTAGAAAGTAGGGAAAATTGCAAAAGTAACCCTCCTGTCTCAACAATTGCAAAATTACAATCCTATTTTGCTATTGTTATAAGTAGCCTCGTTACAACTTACAATACAATACTTGCAAAAAATATCCTTCCCGTCACTTACCATTAATGTTCCATTAAAATCTTTTATTTAACCCTAGTTTGTCTTTAATCAAAGTTTTAAAAAGTTAAAAATACCCCTAATCTCTCTTTAACTTCTTTCTCCCTTCACATATTTCTCTCTTTTATCTCTCCTCTCTCTTTGGCACGGGGGATTCTTGTCCAAAATCATAATTTTATAGATCCAAACGGACATCCTAAACATCAACTAACTTCAAGGACAATTTTGCACTAATGTTCATTCAAGATACTTATTTTTAACAACAGCAAAATAACTATGGTAATTTTGTAATTGTTGAAATAGGGGGGTCAATTTTTGCAATTTTCCCTAGAAAGTTTATCGACTTTAAACAAGCAAACCATGAAGTACCTGTTCGAAGGCTGAAATATGTTCAAAGGTATGGGACATGTTTGCGAACAAGACCACATAATATAGGAGCAAATTACAGTAAAGAAACAAGGTAAAGAGAAAAGGGGGAAAAAAACAGATACTCTATATCATCACTATAGCTGCCAAACAAAAATCACTTCTAGGAGTTCTCTATATCAATCACAAAATCGTACACCACATCACTTCAAGGAGTTAACTATATCAATCACAAAACGGTACTTCACATCCTTGTCAACAAGCCTTTGAAGTGCCTCGTTTATGTATTGAATATCAATAACTTCAACCTGCGGATATATCTTATTCGCAGCACAGAAGTCCAGCATTTCCTGTGTATCTTTGGTGCCTCCGGTTACACTTCCAGAAATTGTTTTTGCCCCTGCAAGAGTTATGTGCTCATTAGCATGGTAGTCATATCCAGGGGCACAAACATTGATGCAGAAAGAACATTGTACCAAGATTAAGGCTGGCAGGACTTAGCCGAATTTCAGTTGGAAAGCCAACTAGTACTAGAACTCCACCAATCTTTAGAAGAGACATGTAAGGATCAAAAGGGTGATCTCCAGAAGCAGTATCAATGATGAAATCTAGAGAGTTTCCAAGGGCCTGGCGCAAGAAGATAATGTCATTACTAAATTTCAGATATTCCATCACCTTCCAATGGAAAGAGATGCTTTGGTGGTATCAGTACAGAAATAAGAGCAAACACCCTGAAACTGAAGATGCTTTAGCCTTCATTCAGGGACTACAGTAGAAAAATTTAGCTAAGATTTTATAGATGTCTATATCACATTACTAAATCATACATCCTTGTTCTAAAGAATGCTTCATTAGAAATCAGAACGTATATCCATCAGAAACATTGTTGGCTATATGTTTACCATACCTGCATCTGCTCCTTGTCAGAAGATATAACAAATTTGTCTGCACCAAGGAGATTCAAGGCTTCATCTTTCTTGGAAACAGTCGTACTAAAAACAGTGACATTTAAACCAAAGGCTTTTCCAAATTTAACAGCCATATGACCAAGGCCTCCCAGCCCAATGACTCCAAGTGATTTTCCTGCTTGGTTCATCTTGTGACGCATCATGGGAGTGTAGACAGTGATTCCTGCACATAACAAAGGTGCTGCTAACGCCAGTGGGTACTCATCTGGTATCCGGTAGCAATATCTGTCAATTTAGGATCCATGGATGTGCATCATCAGCTTATAACATTTTTAGTGTCCATCTATGAGGATATCAATAGGTTATCCATTTTGAAACCTCTTTTTTACCATTTTCCAAAAGAAATGTGGATCACACCAACAATGTGATTTGATATAAATGGATGTAAAAATGAAGTCCGGAAAGACAGATTTGCATCTTGAAAACAGCTCCCTCCAACACTCTAATTACGCTTCAAATTACAAGTAGCTGGTGGAAGTGAAATTAAGTCATTATCAAATAGAATGGCCTTCTCACGCAATAACGTAAGGCTTCATTTGGAACCAATTAAATGCAGTTTTTGCAACTCCCAGTTAGAATAGTTTCCACTTGTGCCACTGCATTCATTAACCATCAATTTTCTTGTCATTTTACAAGTACATATTCGAAAAAATGCCGCCTGCATTACAGTTTTTTCTTTTGAAAAGGGAAAAAACATTTGTTTTGCAATCTTGGAAAGAGAAACATATCAGTGTTGCTTACTGGTAAACAAGATGAGGCACAAAATAAGTCTCATCAGTTCAGGATTGAGGAATTACACAGTATATCGAAATGTGGGCAGTTTCTTAGTTATTCATTCAGGCAAATGGTTGAAAATCTTCTATTGACATGTCCTTGACCCCAAAATATATGGATCTACCTCTGGCACTTTGTAAATATCATACAATATCCCACTCGAGAGGGATTTGTTAGATATGTTAAAAACAACGAATCTCATAGAGTCCACCTGTTATGACTGTAATCCAGAGCATGGATAGAAAAGAAAGCATACTCTTGATTACAAGTGCAACTAAACTACTATAATGTTCATGCGTCCAAGCTATAATAGTATGGCAGAAAAAGTTCACTGTACTAGGAAAGGCATAAGAATCAAGCAACCATTGTTCATGAATAAGCACAAAGGAGGCATGCAACTCCAGCAAATGCTTGTAATGCAATAGCAAGAAGTACAGACATCCAATATTTCTTCTAGATGATACTTGGCATGATTTAGGGAGATTAATTTGATATTAATTTCTTAGCCCGTCTTAACTAGCTAACAGAACAATAGAACCAAAGTAGACGGCTCCTTTCAGGAGCATAAATGAGTTTTGTGGGGTTCTAAGATGTTTTCAGGTATTTTGGGTTACAAAAGCATACTTTGGTAATTTTGCAAGGTTCCACGGTTTAGGGATACTATGGTCATTTCAGGGTACGGGTGCTTTGGTTCATTACGGCTCTGACAGACTAACAAAGAAATTATTACAGACCACACTGATAGACCATCTTAAGCCACAGATGAATAAGCATTAAACATGTCCATATGACACAAACATGACAGGTTATGTATGAATATAGAACCCAAATGATTACAGTATTTAACATGACCAGCGTATAGCTAAAAGCATGTTTAGAGAAAGGCTCATTTTCAACATCATGTTAATGGTAATATGCAAAATGCCATCAGAATAAAAGGATGACTCGCAGTAATTGTTGTGCGTAAAACTTTCTTTTCTCTGATGATGATGCCCAGTCACATACTTTGATACATAATTTCCTGAATAGATAGATTATTCAGTTTGTCACAAAAGCATAGCTACTATTCTGCTTTTCACCTTTTATATGATTCTATCATGAATGGGAAAACACTAAAACTTGGTAATTAAGAATTGCTTGCCTCTCGTGGACAACAATATAGCTGGAGTATCCACCTTTTGTAACTGTACCATCCACATCGACACCGTTAAAAGTATAAACACCCTTTGAACAATGAACTTCAAGTTTATCATTGCAATACTCGCATTGTCGACAAGAGTTAACATATGTCCCAACACCAACATGGTCACCCAGTCTTAAAGTTTTGACATTGGAGCCAATCTCCTTCACAATGCCCACGATCTCATGCCTAAAGAATGAAAAGAATCAAGAATAGCATACCCATTTGACAATGTTCCATAAGGGAATGAAAGATACATGCACATTACATCATATTGAAGAAACAATAGAGAATAATAGACTGATCCATAGTTCAATGTTTTCACTTAGTGATGGACATAATCAATTTAGCTATGACCATTACTATAAGCTTTAAAAGAATCAACCGTGACAAATAGCCAATTACCTGGTGCAAACTGGATAATATAAGCATCATCTGGCTATATTAACCGTCAGAAAGAAATGGGTTTTAGTGAAGCTGGAGGTGGTACAACAAAGATTGGGGAGGGGGGGAATATGTAACTTGGTAAATAATGTACTAAAGAAAGAAGGTATCTTTCTACCCGACTAAATTCCTAAAGCATAGATTTGGAGGCTATTTTCATATGTAACCCAAGAAGGTGTTGTTATGTATTACCTGGCAAAAGTCTATACCACTATTTCACGCTGAATTAAATTCAAAAATATAAATATGCATTTGTTGCTATTTAAGTAACATGCGCATTATTAATTCTGCGAACTTAGGTTTATCAGACAATTTAGGGTTCAGGCATTGAACATTCCCCACCGACCGCAGTCGATGTTTATTTACATCGGACGAAATTCGAACACCCTTGATTAACTGCCGAAGAAGTCATTGACCTCCCATATTGGTCAGGATGCTAAAGATATATTCGCGTAAGCGCTAGCAAACAAACTTAGAAGGAATGTTGTTTTAAATGAGATTTTGGCATGGTTTGGTACTGTCTCGGGTTTAGCACAGTTTGACATTGGTGAGAGTTTTGGCACAGTTTGACACTGACGAGGGTTTTGGCACAATTTGACATTGGCAAGGGTTTGACACAATTTGGCACTAGCGAGGGTTCTGGTACAGTTTAGCAATGACGAGCGTTTTAACACAATTTGGCATTAACGAGGGTTTTGAGTGCGTCATTATTCGAACTAATCGGCACTGGTCTTGGCTTTGTTGATCGGGCAGGTGCGAGAGAGATGACTTCACAATTTACTGAAAGTTCGGGATATTTTTGTAATCTTGAAATACTTCATTGATAACCATCCCGCAAGACTTCATATGGGGGCATTTTAAACCCAATTTCAAGATTTACATAAATCGCTAGATATTTCCACAGTTGCACCGATCCCTAGGTCTTTGTATAACCATAGGGGCATTTTCATAATTTTGAAAGTTACAAGGCTTTCTCCATAGAACTAGCATGCTCCCAAGACAAATTTGCCTAAGTGCCATTAAAGGGGCATTTTTGTAGCATACCCTCCCTCAAGGCACTAAAAGGCAAAAGCCAAAAAAACCAGACCGTCTTCGTGCGCTCCTTGCTTCTTGGCTACTCCCTTGTGTTCCTTACTTGGTTGCTTCTTCTGTGTGCCTATCATCCTGTGTTTTTGGTTGTGTTCTTCATTGTGGGTTTGAAGACCCTTGAGCCCCTCTTTGACAGAGGGATAGATAAATGGAGGGATATTCTCCTTAGATTAGTATGTCCCTTCACTTAGTCTCATTTACTTTGATAAGTAATGGATTATTCTTTTGGGACAAAAAGGTTATCTCCTCTCTTATTCCACTTAATGTGACTGTATCCAGAGATAAAAAGCGGGTTAACTATATAAATTGACTTAAATGTCCCTATCTTTCCAAATTTACAACTAATGATTCTAAAATTATTTTATTTATATATTACTTCTTCTATTTCTAATATATTTTAATAAATTCTATAAAAATAAATTTAACACAATAATAAAAATATTTATGATTAATATTTTTTTACTAATACTAATTATAAACTATAAACTAAAAACATTGTTTACGTATTTTACTGTTCACATTCAATTTTTTAATTTTTAATTTTTTTAAATTATTTTTATTAGATTCTATAATAAAAGAAATTTATTGTCAAAATAATAAAATATTTTATACAAATATTTATTACTAAAAATAATTAAAAAATAAAAACAAAAACATTGTTTGCGAAATTTACTGTTCACCTTCAATGTTTTAAAGTTTTTTATTTTTTTAACTATTTTTATTAGATTCAATACAATAAATTTAACATCAAAATAATAAAATATTTGATATTAATAATAATTATTAATACTAATTAAAAACAAAAGCAAAAAATGTTATTTACGTAATTGACTGTTCACCTTCAATATTTTTTAGTTTTTTATTTTTTTAACTATTTTTATTAGATTCCATATAATAAATTTAAGGTCAAAATAATAAAATATTGGATATTACTATTTATTAATACTACTAATTAAAAACCAAAAACATTGTTTATGTAATTTAATGTTCACCTTCAATGTTTTTATTTTTAAATTTTTTAACTATTCTTATTAGATTCTATAAAATAAATTTAATGTCAAAATAATAAAATATTTGATATAATATTTACTTATACTACTAATTAAAAATCAAAAATGAAAAATGTTCTTCACGTAATTTATTATTCACTTTCAAAGATTTTATGTTTTATTTTTAAACTATTTTTATTAGATTATATAAATTAAATTAAACCTCAAAAGATAATAGGAAACATCACTGGGTGGCCTGGAGCATCTTGCAAAAGCCGCAGAATGAAGGTGGGCTTGGCTTCAGAAATTTTGAGCAGGTTCAAGTGGCTCTAGCATGCAAGCAAATGTGCATATTTTACATGGGTCCACTTTATGGTCATTGTATGCAAGGCAGCGATTTCTGAAGAAGCACTATATGGATACTAACCTTCCTTTCCCTGCAGGCATGCCTGTCAGGACTTACAATCAAGCAAAAAAAATATTAACTCAGAATTCTAGGTGGATAGTGGGGAATGGGAGCAACACTGATTTCCTCAGAGATATTTGGATTGGCGATGAACCGCTATTGAACTATATGCACTCTGAAGCAGGGGATATTAGCTCTCCGGCTCCTATGATCTCGGTTAGGGAAATGGTCATGGATGATACGCATCCACTATGGAGCAGGTTGAGCATGAATCGATGCTTGATTAAAGTCGAGTTGGAGAGTGAGGAAGATGTTTGTGTATGGGCACCCACCCCCTCTGGAGAATTTAGTGTCAAAACGGCTTATGCCCTAGCTCGGCCTAATGGAACTCGAAGGAGCGCATTCATGAAGATCTGGCAGCGGACGATCTCCCCAAGGGCGGCAATGTTCACATGGAGATTGCTATATAGAGCCGTGCAGGTTGACAGCAGAGTTATGGACTGCGGAATCTCAATTGCCTCAAGGTGTAATTGCTGTAGACAACCTAACCATGAAGACCTCAACCACCTTTTCACTACTTGCAACTTGGCAAAAGCAATGTGGCGTTGGCTGGTCCTCTTGATTGGTAACAGGAGCCACAGCAACCACATCACAACACAGTGCTGGAGCATTATATCTAATGCTAACTCTAAGTCGGCTTTTCAGTTTGTGGGTTTATATGCCTTTGTGCTCATGATATGGGAAATATGGAAGGCTAGATGCTTGGCTCGGTTTGAAGGGCAAATAGTGAGCCCAGAGAGACTCCAGCGGAGTATATGTATGCAGATACAACAGGCTTTGGACAGTACGGTATTCTCAAAGCCCATCTCAGCAGAGGAAGCTAAAGTTTTACATCAGTATAATCTAAGGCCCCGGGTGAAGATTAAAATGCCTCTGGTTGTAACACGGACTCTGGCTATGGAATATTTTACTCTGCATGCGGATGGTGCCTCTAAAGGTAGCCCAGGTATATGTGGAGGCAGAGGTTGCATCAGGGATACCTATGGCAATTTCCATATTGGATTTGCTTTCTTTTATGGGGTGGGGAACAGTGACGAGAGCCTTATATGATGGCCTCTACATAGCCGCTCGCTATGGGTTCAGATTATCGGCTATTTATTCAGATTCTGCACTCTTGGTTCAGGCTATTCAAACCAAGAAGGTGCCCAGCTGGGAGGTGTTGGTGTGGTGGCGGAGAATTTCAAAACTCCTGGGCAATAATCCAGTACATCATGTGCATAAAGAGGGGAATAAAGTGACGGATTCCCTAGCCACTCATGCCAAAACTTTAGCTCAGAACACAATATTTAAGAATCCAGCGGAGCTGCCCTTGCCGACGAGAGGTGCTGTGGTGCTGGACAAGGCTGGCCTTCCGAGCCTTAGATTCTCTCATTAGCTGCTGTCTGTGGTGTGGCAAACCAACTGTAGAACAGGGGTATGCCCCGGTGATACTGTATGCATGGTTCTTTATAATGGAATAAAGTGGAGCGGTTTAATTGAAAAAAAATTAAACCTCAAAATAATAACATATTTTATATTAAGATTATTAATATTACTAATTAAAAATCAAAAGAAGAATTTTTTCCATCGATTATCTATTGAGAGAGAGAGAGAGAGAGAGAGAAGGCATGATAGTCAAAATATCCAGGTTAGACAAGGGTTATCTTTCAATCTAACTTGAATATTTGTATCCCTCTATCAAACTAAAAAAGGAACCAAATGGAGGTTATCCCCGGGACAAGTGGGGGATAACTCCCTATCAAAGCGGGGCTGAGGGAGTATTTATAGGGACTGGCTTGGGATTGGGCCACCCCGGACCGGGTGTGAGCCAGTTTAGGCCCACCTAAACCAGGTAGAAGCATAAAACACCCACCCGGACCGGGTGGGGAGGCTTCCGGGCCCACGCGGACAGGGTGGGGAACTCCCCGGCCCACCACACCGGGTGGGGAGGCTCCCAGGCCGACCCAAACCAGGTGAGGGCACTCCCCAGCCCACCCGGACTGGATGGGGTGGGCGGAACACCCACCCGGACCGGGTGGGTGCTGCGAAGGCCCCACCTAGACCGGGTGGGAGCCGTGGAGAGCCACCCCGTCCGGGTAGGTCCCTGCGGGGCCCCACCCAGTCCGAGTGGGCCCTTCGTGGGGGTGGGGGATGCCAGATGCAGCAGCCACTTCCGGCGGTGATACTGGCAGTGGTGGAGGTGGCATCACCCGGCGGGAGGACCGCGGAGGAGTCGGCCTCTGTGAACTGGCGGGGGATGGGCGGAGCAGCAAGGAGAGGGGGGAGTTGGCCGGAGGTGGAAGGGGGGAGCCTCGCCAGACCGGCAAGGAGAGTTGGGGGGATCGTCGTAGGTGGGAGGTTGGCCAGAGGGGGCGAGGGGGCAGATGTGGGGGAAGCCAGATGTGGCGGGCGGTGATACTGGTGGTGGTGGAGGTGGCATCATCAGGTGGGAGGACCGCGAAGGAATCGGCCTTTGTGAACTAGCGGAGGGTGGCGCCAGTGTTGCACAGGGATTGGAGGTATGCCAGGTGGGCAGCAACGAACCTGGCGCGGCACTCCACCAACTACTTCATCAGTCACCACCTCTCCCGGCACAGCTGCATCGCCTCCTCCCTCTCCACCTTCAAGTACACGCACCTCATTCTCCTCCAGAATACAGTAGCATAACAAGGGAGAGGGGGGGTTGGCCTACGATGGGAGGCAGGGTGGGGGGCGGAGGAGGAGGGAGAGGGGAGGCTGGCCAATGGTAGGAGGGAGGGTAGGGGATCTCTGTAAAGAGAGGGGTTGGCCGACAGTGGGAGAGGGGTCTCCCCAGAGCAGGAGGTGGGAAGGGGGGGCCTCGTCAAAGGTGGGAGGGGGAGTGGATGGGGGGAGGGAGGGCTCTCTCTCTCTCTCTCTCTCTCTCTCTCTCTCTCTCTCTCTCTAAGAGTATTTTAGATATTTCACTACACCTAACGGTGATAGATGACATATTCCATGGAATATTCGCCAACTATCGACGGCAATACACCATAGTGGTACAATCGCAACATTTAAAGTTAAATGGAGGATATTCTTGATAATATGCTCAAATGAGAGACATATTTGGCATAACTGATATTTAAAGGGGTATATATGCAAAAAAATCCTAAAAGAAAAGAGGAATATACAAGTGTAGCTAGTAACATCTCAAAAAAATCCCTGCACAAAAGAGACCACCCACACCAAGAGGGAGTGGTCGGCACTAACCCCCTAAAAATAAAAAATGGAAGAATTGTGAGAGTTCACATTAAAAAGTAGCGCCGCCCATTCTCTCACTCTTTCACAAATAAAAGAAACCACTCTATACGCAGCCCTAGCTTCTCCTATAAAGGATCTATTGTTCCTTTCACCCCAAAAGTAGCACGATGGATCAACCACCAAGTAAATCTATCCCCTTTGAGATTCCATCTCCTTGCCAAGGGCCAATCAAAAGATAGACACTCTCTTGCATGTCAATGCAGATCGAGTCCTCCCTATGACTTTAGTCCACACCTTTCGTAAGAAGGAACAACCTGTAAAGTGATGACTCAACATCTCAAATAAAAGGAGCAATCCTATATTCCTGTCACAAGTAGGCAACATGCCATGAGAGATCCTCTAGATAAAGAGGTTCACCTTCAAAAAACTCCTACGACCCCAAACCTGTGAAGTAAAGTTATGATGCAAACCTCCATTCGATATGCATGAATAAGCTGACCTAACTGAGAAGCAGCCCTCCTTATCCCACCTCTACCACCAATGGTCCTCTGTATCTACCTTGGGAACAAAATTAAGAAGGAAGGTAAGTAGACCCTCTAATTGATCCATCTCTTCTGGCCTGAGATTCCTTCTAAATGTCAATGCCCACGCCCCTCCTGATAGTTGAAAGTCAAAAGACCAGGATACTAAGGCCAAAGGAGTTGCAGTAATAATAAAGAGCCTCGAAAAAGACGCCTCAAGGGTGAAGTCACCACACCATCTATCTTTCTCAAATAAACATCTATCCCCCCTACCTAAGCGGACCCGGACACTTGAAATGATGAAATCCCTGATTGACAAGAAACCTCTTTAGATGAGTGAAATACTATGATGAGATGCCGGTGTCATGTCCCAAACCCTTGCTCTACCATAATACCTCTGTCTGATGACTTGAGCTCACAAGCCATAGTCTCCTCCCCCCAGCTTCCACAACCACTTGCACAAAAAAGTCAAATTGAAATCCCTAATATTTTGATACCAAGCTCTCCCATGTCTTTACTTTTATAAACCCTACCCCAGGATATGTCATGCCAACCCCAGCATCTCTCACCATTACCATACTAGAAGAATCTCGGTTGAGTAGACTCAAGTTTTTTAGCAACTGTCTTTTAGATCCGACAGATAGATAGGAAGCAAATGGGCAAGTTGTCTAGCATTGATTTGTAAAGCACCAATCTCCTCCCATATGAGAAGAGCCTGACCTTCCATCCAGCAAGTCTAGAATCATATCTCTGCATAATGGGCTATCACTTATTGCAAAGGAGAGCCCTTGGAGACAGCGGGAGGCCCAAATAAGAGAGAGAGACTATTCTTATTTAACAACCCAAGATGAATGCCGCCCTCTCAAGAGCTCTACCCTCTATGTTCACAACCACCACGAGGCTCTAGCTGAAATTCACCTTAAGGCCACTAACCTCCTCTAATAGCTCTAACATCAACCTGACCGAAAAAAACTGAGACTCATCCTCTACTAGGAATAAAATGGTGTCGTCCGCATACTGCAAATGAGTGATGGTGTTGCCACCTGGTCCGACCTATTCTCATGTTGAAGTGCAAGTAAACAAGATGTTCCTTTAAAGATGAGGAATATTGGTCAAGCCTGATAGAAGAGATTTTACATCTTTATGCATGCACACAGACACAACTTTTCTGAACTATAGCCATCATATATATGTATCTTATTTCTGTATTTCAGTAAAATAGAATCAGTCATATTTCAGTAAAATAGAATCAGTCACTTGTCTTCTTCCTTGAAACAAGTTTCTGAAAATTATTAGTGAAAGTTTAGGAGACATACCCAGGAACCAAAGGATACTTTGAATCCCCAAGACAGTTACGTGACCAGATGACATCAGCATAACAAACACCACAATGTGTTATTCTCAATGAAACATCATCAGGCCCAAGAACCCTGCACGATTATTTACAACCAAGAAATACATAGATTAGCTCATTCATATGCTAATACCGGTAAGATAGGGATTGACAGTTAGACAAAGATCACTTCTAGATATTCTCAAGCCATTAAAATTTATAAGCAACTGTTATGACACTTCAAAAGGGCAAATATGAGCTAAGCCAACCTAAGTAGGAGAAAAAGCAATTATAATATGGTGGAGGTAAAGAAGAGCTTGGTTGGGTTCACTGCTAAGGTGGATTTGATGTATTTGGATATACACAACTCCACAAACTCTAACTTCAAGGAGTCCCAATCCTTTCTCAATCTGGCATGCCCCTGTTCTTGGTGGATTAGGAACAACATTTCCCAAGCCTCTGGCCAAACCTAATTCAGACATTAAAACAGTGTTATTGAGAATCCATAGAAGCATAGAGCAGAAACAGGAGCAGTAATAGGGATGATATGCAACAAGGAATGTTTTCTTCTAGCTCAGCCTTGTAGGACAGGGAGAAAGATCATTTGTTGAAGCAGATTTGATGGAAAACTGGCAAATCTTGCTTTTGCGTGGGAATCAATAATAGAAAATAGCTTTCACCATTTTCTCAAAGGAGTGTACTAATGCTCCAACAGGGCATAACGGAAACTTTTTTACTTTTCTTTTCTTTCAGGGATATAGAATTTAAATAGGAAGAAACTTTCATTGAGAGATTAGAGAAATCATTTTTCCTTTTCTGATCATTCAGTTACCTTGGTAGCAGATTTTAACTCAATCTCATTATGAGTATAGTCCTACCTTTTTTATAAAAATGGCAAGCAATCTCCAAGAGATAAAAAATGATAAATTAATAAATTAAGGGTATTATTTTTCACTCGATGCTATACCATATGTACATTAATCCTAACTATCTAATAACTTCTTTAAGATGATACCCAAGTGTAGAAGTTTTTGTTTATCAGTCAGATTCATTAATGAGGATACTTGTCAGAGTCCTAGTCCCATATACCTTCATTTTATAGATAAATTGAGAAGCCCATTAATCATGCTAAGAACACTAATGCTTACTAACAGAAAATTTTCCTCAGCATTTACCTGAACAACAGTCGAGGACATCAAGGTGGCAACTATTTTTTTCTCCTTAGGACCAAAGAGAAAAGAAATACAATGAGGTAACTTGTACACACCTACGGCTGAATCTGTATGGGGAAAGAAGTCCTGACGCATCTCTGGCTGCCCACCCCAGACAGTCCTCGACATTTCGAGTATCCATGTTTGAGTGTCCCTTTCACAATGTAAAATATGGACATAAAATATTAAACATGTCAATAGAATTATTTATTGGCAAGAGAGTCAGCAGACAGACAGGCAAACACTTTCAAAATGTGAAATTCATAGGTAACCTCATAACCAATTATGCTGCTCATGCAAAAAGAATTTATGTGCAAAGCATGGTACATGTTAGAGCTGGCAAACTCTGCATTACTTCTGAATAACTTGACAGAACATCGGAAGTTTCACACAGGTAAAACAACAACCCGGAGTGGCAACTTGCAAGTCACATGGCCACATTGATATCAACTAGTACAATTTCTTGAAGAAAGTTACTTTGCAAATACTTCATTTAGGCTGCTCTCAGGGAATGCTCTATGGTGGTCGTTTGGGCAGGGGCAGTCTGGCAGATTCTCCCGGCAGTCCGACTACCTAATTTTCCCTTCCATCAGGAGAGGAAAGCATAGGAGCTAAAGCAGGAGTGAATGGTGATACGCAAGGTGATGCTGACATGTCAACCATTCCAAATTCTCGACTTTGAGAGGACGTGAGAGTTTTATGATATGGCATGAACAGGAAAATTTATATGATTCAACAAAAAAATACCTGAGAAAATAAAAGACTAACAAGAACAGGGAGTTATGATAAGGCCTATGTACCTGTGTTCTAGAAAATCTAGAAAGCTAGAACCTCTCATAGGCTAATGAGTAATGGCTTTTTTTAACAAAAAAAAACAGGTTATATTACCAATTTTGTTAATAAATAGAGGCACTACGACCGGAGTAAGGTAAGGAGAGATTCCTCACCAAAGTCTACCTCTGAAAGCTGAAAGTGAAAGTTGTGATTATAATTTACTCAAAAGTGTACAACAAAATTGCAAAGGCATCTTCAAGAAAAATCGACTCCATTTATAAAGAAAGTAGGGAGCCCAGAGAGAAAAAATTTCAATGCAGATTCTATTTCCTCAAAAGATGGAGTCATTGTATTCATTCCAAATAGGCAAAGAAAAATAAGTTGTCTTTTGAATCTGTTGCTAATCTGCAGTTCATTGACTTGAAGAAGATCCATAGCTCCTGGACACTCTGAAAAGCAGGACAAAAGTTCAGAAGTCTTCCAAAGATGATCCAGATTTCTCTGCTAACAGTACATGAGGCAAACAGATGCTCCACATCCTCATTGGCCAAACTGCACAAAGTCTTTGTTGATAAAGTAGCCACATGAATGCTTTAACCTTCAATGGAGATTTAAGTTTCCAAACCTCCTCCACTTTTGGATATGATCATATGAAGGAATTTGTCCCTGCAACAGAGTGTACATTGATCTGATTGAGAAAGATCCATTATCATTAAGCCATGAAATGTGGTCCATTTATGACATGTCCAAATCAAAGGTTGGCCAGCTCAGCAGACCAGATCGACTCGGTCCAGCCCAGATCCAGCATAAATTGGTCTGACTTAGACCTTTTCAGAGTGACTCGAAGCTGACTCAGGCCAATTCGGCCATCTCAGTCTGGCGCAGATACGGTACAAGTCGCTTGAGTCAATAAACCTTTGTCCAAATGAACCCCTTCAAGGAACTGCATTGGAGATACATATTCATGTACCTCTTCCTCCTTAAGATTCCTTTGAATGATCATATTCCATTTACATTGGGAATCCACTGTAATGAAACAATAACTAACAGTGCACCACTCAACTACCAGATGGAAAATACAAAGGGAATTTAATCTCCGAAGGGATTAAATCTTCCCATTTATCATTCCAGAAAAGGTACCCCTGCCATTACCAACTTTAATTTTCATTCCATGGTACACCATCTTCCTGCTCTTATATTATCTTTCCACACAGGGGAAAATTGTTCGCCACATATAACAGGAATTGAGGATGAGTATGATAGTGGGCGATTCTAATAAGGACTTTACTAAGAAGCACAATCAAGCATATTCTTTAATTATGTAATCCAACCTATTGCATGCTATTCTCCACGCATACCAACTTTTGCAAATAATACATGAGATAAAAAGCTTGTGTCAATATGCCCCATTATGTCAAAATGTCTCAGCAAAATTAGTATATCTGTTAGTTCTTGATGGTAGAACACTTGTCGAGCTGACTTTAACAAGATAAAGCCAGAAAAGATGCACCCTTCATTCCATTTAAATAATCAATGTAATTTATTTAATGTTGAACATGAGAAAAGGTTCTTTGGACCTTGATATCCTGTTAAGAAGAACACTTCTTAATAAAGGGGATTATATTACAGCCTTCAGAAGGCAGATTAAGTCATCAGCAGCGTAAAGCTGCATCCTGAGACCGGAATGAAGGAGAAACCTCAACTAAATCGGTATCCAAGCATCTGGCAAGCCTCCATTCAACATAGGAGTAAGAGGTTGGATAAACTAATTTGGATGGCAGAGATATCCTCTAGAACATGAGAGTGATTCATGGCCTTCACGGATAAGAAGGAAGACACCATCATCCTCAAGCTCACACCGGCCATAACCAAAAACGAATTGAACAGAGCATCCTACTAACAATCATTGCAGTCCCAAATCAGAACTGTGGCAGAAACCATATTACATGGCATAAGAAGATAATTATGTGGCCATGGCTTCCAGAGGCTCCTTTGCTGCATGAGGCATACACAATGTGTTTGAGCAATTATCGTCAGATTAGTGCAACTCACTGGATTCTTAAAGCACCCAATAGAAGAGCTTGTGCAAACATAATCTCAGACGTCAGAACGGAACACACGATGAACTAAATTGGTTCCTTGCTTATAACTGATACAGAGTATAGTACGATGTTTGCCTACCATACAACTAACAGACCTCACTCATGTGGTAAAAGTGATAACAAAAGTAGGCAATGTGCAAGTCACCATCGCACATCTTCTTTTTAACCCCATCTGCTTAAAAGCAGGCAGCGCAGGGCATGAACCAGTAACAACGAAGAAACAAAACAAGCAATACTAGAGTAGAGACAGATCTAGGCGCACGAACACAACAAAAATATGCCGCCACAAACGACAACCAACAAGAATAAACAAGCCAAACAAGATCACCCCACAATTCCCCGGGCAAATGACGCCTTTACCAGGAACCAAGGAAAACCCACTTCGTGTTCCGGAGAATAGGAGACACTACTCACCAGGCGAATGATACGGCTACAACCGCAAGAACCACAACAAGAATAAAGGGGGTAGGATGTATACCGAGAGGAAGTGTCGCTGCCCTCGAGGGATGCCACAACTCACAGAGCAGCAGGGGATGATATCTGGGAGGAGGACCCAATACCCTATCTACGTTGATTTAATTGCAGAGATCATGCCACGCCTCACACAGAGCAGGAGGAGATGGGCCCCGAAGGGAGAAGACCACACCCGCCCCTGTTCATAATGCCCAGGACTTCACCACGTAGCTCCACCACATTGAGGAGACGCGTGGGGGCATCCAGTTCGTACCCTGAAGCCCTGTGGGGGGGAGGGGGCTACGCGACAATCACGAATTGGGATCCACGACCAGTCCTCGATTAGAAATAGAAGGATATTACCAGACTCTTCTTGTGACTCTTTTTTTTGGTCGTGGATAAAAAGAGTAAGCAGGTGTAAAAATCCTTATAATATTTGAACCCACGTCTCTCTCTCTCTCTATAATTTCTTCGGTGTGAATCCTTGTCGTCCCACCGACGACGACGACGTCGCTATTGATGGCGTTGTCACTGATGACGCTCGCACCCGCCTTCGCCGCTGCCGCTACCAGCAGACGGAACCCTACATTGCCTTGCCCACCCCCTGCATCGCCTGCCTCTCTCTCTCTCATGGGGGAAAGACGATGAGTCGATGATACTGTAGCATAAACAGTGCTGCGAAAAAATATTATTCACGTCTAAAAATACTGTTTAAATGAACAACAATTTATGACAATTTATGTAATTTTTTATATAAAAATATATAGTTAACTTAGTTAACTCCTCTTTATCAAAATAAAAGTGAGATAACTCTGAAATAATTTAATCAAATTAAGTTAACATAATTTTATCCTAACCCTCTACCTAAGTCGAGCTATAGTGACACCCTTCTTAGTATCTTTCTCACCTTTGGATGTTTTTGATTTTTTAATTAAAGAATCTCACATATGCTGGAAGTAAGCTCATAAAGTGAATGATTAAACAAGCTCAAATGATGACACTTCGATAACCTTTCACTTTTAAGAATTTGTTTTTAATTTTTGGTTTACTGATCATAAAAAAATGGCGTTTTATAAGAGGTAAGTTAATGTGAAACATCAATTTTAAAATCATTGCTTTTAAAACTCAAGAATTTATAGCATTCTAAATATCAGAAAAATATTGTAAAATAATTTAGAACACTTCAAATATAAAAATTGTTACTCCATAATATTGGATATTTTATGATAGTCTATAATTCT
The DNA here is from genome assembly GCA_022559845.1 of Amorphophallus konjac. Taxonomy (NCBI): domain Eukaryota; kingdom Viridiplantae; phylum Streptophyta; class Magnoliopsida; order Alismatales; family Araceae; genus Amorphophallus; species Amorphophallus konjac. The sequence goes on from CM040127.1 coordinate 7,138,792, forward strand.
TTACGGCATGCCAAATGGCCTATAAATCTAGCAACTTTTTGAACTTTAAAAAAACTTTAATTTTAAAATTAATGTTGCAGACCAAAACAATAATCCTATGGAACCTATGACACACAGAGCCTCGTAAGACCTTGTACTAATGAACAAAAATTCATAGCAAACAGTCCATCCAATCGAACATAAGGAACTACAATAGTACAACGCAATTAGGAGGGAAACAAAAGATATGTCTAAGTAATTCATGTTTCTTCTAAAAAAACCACTAGTTGAATATTTAGGTCAAAATATTTTGACATAATATCATAGACTATAGTCATTTTTTTTGGCCATGCATCTCATTTGGACGGTCACGTTCTTCGACAAATGGAATGGAATCTAAGCATATACATAGAGTCTCTTTGGTAATAGAATGGAGAAAATTCGGGTTAACTGAAACTCATATAAATTATTTCTACTTTTTCACTTATTTACTTTGATACGTATCCGGGTTAAGGTAGAATAACTAATTCTACCTTTTAACTAGAACTAATTATTCCAGGAAAACTCGGGTTAGGGGTGAAAAAACTAACCCGCCTTATCAAATTGTATTTTTTCTTATTCTTCGGGTTAAGACACCTTATTCCTCCCTTATTCGTTTATCAAAGAGGTTTATAGAGATAAGCTCAGGAAGAACGGTCTTAGTGAAGTAGCCACAAGAACAGTCTTCGTAGAGCATGGAAGCGAGTTTCCTCGGTAGTAAGCTCAGTAAGAGTATCATCTAGAGTCGACAGAGGAGAACGATGTAAAAGTTGTCCACCAAGTAATGATTAAGCTTGACAATTATCCGTTTAAAATTCGAATCGAATTTGAATTCGTATTCGTTTAATCGGATAATTATCCGAATAAAATATCCGACGGATAATTTAATCGGATATCCGATTATTAATCGGATACGAATTAAAATATTGAGATATGCATATAGGATATTATCCGACCGAATATGAACCCTTAGATAAAAATCTAATGATATACACATTCTATGTATAATTAACTAAAATCTTGATATATTGTTTGATTATTCTTTTTTATCTTTTTTTGTCTCAAAATATAATTTAAAAATAAAAAATTCACTTACACCCACTTGGTAAGTTATCTCCTACTTTTTAAGATGAAGTCTAATTTTTTGATAACATCTCTCAAAATAAAAAAATTTTTCACTCTTTCTTTATTTTTTTGAGAAAATAATATATGATACTCTCGTACGTCTAACACAACTCACCCCTAAGTAGGCCTAGTAATTATCTGTTTAAAATTCGAACCGAATTCGAATGCGTATTTATCCGATCGTTATCCGAATAAAATATTCGACAGATAATTTGATTATTAATCAGATACGAATTCGGATATCACACTATCCTCTCCGTATCCGACCGTTTACAGGTCTAGTAATAATGATGCTGCTGAAGATTACAGGAACATGTCAAGATGCATCAAGAAACATGTATAGCGTCTAACTCAAATTAGATGCCTCGAAGTTGAGTGAAGAACTCCTAGATTTAGAGTTCCCCGTGACAAAAACTATCAAGCTCAATGCGAAGTTGATACTCACGAGTACCACTAGATTGAACACAGCGTTTGGCGAGATACAGTCACTGCGCACAAGAGGTGGTGAGCTTAAACAAGTCAAGACGAATGGAAGAATCGACTGAACGAAATAGGTGACCCATGACTAATTTGTTGGCATCCTTCCAAATCTACAGAGTGAGTGGAGAATCAACAGGGGAGACAACAAGAGCAACATCGGCATTAGTAGGAACAACCAGTTTATCGGTGATCTTGTACATCGGTTGAATGGATTCGTCGACGTAACCCTAAAGCTTGGCAGTGTGAAGATTAGAGCGAACCGTAGCCACCCAAACACCATAGTTATCAATGCTAGTGAGTAGAATATCCATCTTCGAGATGTCAGAGAGGTTGAAAGAGGCCATCAGGATGCAAGTAATGGCCAAGAAGGAGATGAAGATGGTGAGAGGCATGCAAGGGGATGCCGAGAGGAGGAGTCGGGCACGTACAGGACCTAGCGGTAAGCAAGGATGCAAGCGTGGTCATGTGCGATGAAGCAACACGCGCAAGGGGATCTGCAACAAAATGGCAACACACATAGGGGCTCCTTGAGCAACAGGAGGCTCTGCGATGCAACGACACAGGGCGCACGATGCTCCTTTTCACATGCAACATAGGGGACTCTGCAATGCAACGACACGGGGTGGATAGGGTGCTCCTTCCGAGGGCTCTGCAAGAGGGGGAAGGAGGACCGGGCAGCGGGATAATTAAGAGCTTGCCCGGATTTTCCTCGACAACGGGTCTGAGGAGATGGGGAAGGGTATAGGAGAAGGAGATGGGGAGAGGACCAGAGATGAATGGAAGGGATGTCGGTTTAGGAGGCGATGTATGGAAGGGTTTCTGATGGTCGGCTATGTGAGAGCGAGACAAAAGAACGATGTCGGCGGCCAACACAATTAGGACTCTGATACCATGATAGATTTGGAGAAAAAGGAGAGCATGCTGCCCCCATTGTATTGCTCAACATACATATAAATACAATGGCCCAAAATTTTTAAAGGGCAAGGCCGACCAGCCAACTGCTATGTACATATCCTACCCAAAGCGAAGTAAATATAGAAGGTATGCTGCCCATTGACAAAACTACAGCCTCAAATAGACGACAAACATACACAGAGTTCTCCATTTAAATCATGACAATGCATGTGAAGGACTTGCATATCAAAGAGAGCGAGGTCTTTCCTATGTTGTCATAGAAATTCACCCATGTACCTACAAGCATACAAATTTATGAGAAGGAAGGGAAATACACCGATGAATAGCATTGCTTTTAGTGGTGGATCACTCCAGGGTATGTTAAGTTCTTAATGTACCCTGGTCAATAGGCTGAAGAGCCATCTGACCAAAATTTAAGACACCTCCAAGTAGATCAAGTAATATATTTACAATGCTCCATCCAACGATGCTCTTTTGCTGAAAGTTCATGATGGCTTAGAGAGGAATATAATCCAGAAATATTAATTACATATTATCTAGGCATTGATAATTTTTTTAAGAAAATCCTGTCATTGAGAACAGAAATTTATGCAAATTCACCCTTAGAGGTGTCATGTTATACACAGATATCAATTTTCCTCATTATATAGTAGTTTTACGCGAATCCAGAGAGTTGAAAATTTGAGCTTAAAGAGTGTTAAGGAATCATAAGCACCAAATTGGTAATTGGACCGGGCAACTTAGTTCAATAATCAAAGTGATAAAAGTAGATCCCACCTACCCCCATGAAAGGACCTTCTCTTTCACCAAGGGTCACAACTATATTTTACAGATAATCTTCTTTTCGCTGTTTACAAAAAACCGCCATTAAGCCACTTAGGTTCAGTTGGATAAGACAGAATCGTAATCTTAACACGAGAGTAGAGTGCAAGGATGTTAAAATATTTGGACATAGTTCCCCAGGCAATAGTCACGTATTAATTAAATGAGTTGTGGTTCATGTGTTTATGACTCTGGACCCTTGTATCTCAACACCGTGATTTTGTGGATTCAACAAAGGAGTCATTTTTGTTTTCTAAATCCTCTTTGCACGTGAAGCAAATGGTGAAAATATACTCTAAATCCTCTTTGCACACGGGTGGAATACAGAGAAGTTAATAGAGAATTGCTCGAAGTAGAGTATTTTTGAATGTTGAACGATGAAATGTAAGATTCGTCGACTCGGTGATTCATATTAGATCAGATATTTTTTGATCCGATATAATAGACCTGAATTATAATTAACTCGACCCGACTCGACATTCATCATCTCCTCTCTCTCTCTCTCCCTCTCTCTCTCTCTCACTGTGAATCAAGAGGATTAATACAAAATCTCTTATCTTAATGAAGTTTAAAGACCTCTTTAATAATCCCTGCACCCTCTCCTTCATCACTTCACGTAAACAGTCTCCAAGAAGAACAAATGAAGCCCCTCTCATGACTATTTATAGGGGATTTCTATTAATCAATCTTAGCCATTGATTTTAATCAGATTAAATATTTGATAAGTTGATTAAGAGATTTTGTATTAATCCTCTTGGTTAGCATGATTAACATTTCTAAAATGATTTAAGGTGTGTTAATCAACATATATAGAGATAATTAAATCCATATATCATTATTGTATCATGTGTGATCATATCTTAGTCGAATTACTATGAAATCATTAATATTAAGGTAAGTTATTAAGGGTAAAATAGTGTGATTAATACACTATAATTAGCAACGGTACATGATAAATTTAAAAAATTTTCAGAATCATGGGATCTGATATTATAAGTTCTCTGTAAAATTTTTAATGTCTGATTCAAATTATTTTCTCATTTAAAAATATTTGAATATCATCTTAAAGGTGTTTAATTATACTAAAAGGTTAAAGAGGTGATATAAAATCACCACAAATTTTAGGAATGCATATTATTGTGAGATCCACATGTAGAAAAAGTTTCATTATTTTTGGATCATGATATTTCTGTTAATACATTTTTACTACATGATAAATAAATAAATAATTATATAGAAATTCGATATCATGTTTCTAAAAATCTTAAGATTTCACAGTATGGTTCTTACATTGTGCGAGCGGTATTCTTAAAATACCAATAATTATAGATGTCTTTAAGTAAAATTATAAAATTTTTAATATTTTACTAGAAGTATAAAATTGTGAGATAAATAGAAATATTACGTAGAAAATTTTGAAACTTCATCAGAAAATGTAAATGCATGTAATAACTAATTTATTAAAATTTCATATTGTTGTGATTACTTAACCGTGACTTGTATAATTTTTAATGTTTGATCAAATAATTAAAAAATTGAATAAATATTAATATTCTGTGAAAAATCCCGATAATGTTACATAACTGCTATATGATATTTATAAGTTAATTGTTAGTATATTTCAGTCATTGTGAACATTTTGAATAATTTTCTCTATTTAAAAATTATTACTGTAAATTTTAGAATCTGATATGAAATTTTAGAAATTAGAAATACTAAATGAAAAATAGTGAAGTTTCTTAAATATGATACTACTATCTTAACCAAGGTGCTGTAAATTTTTAGTAATGTTCTGATTATTGTGGATATATTTAGTTAATTTTTCATGTATAGGAGAATTTAAATAATTCTGAAACTATTTGAATTCATGCATGAAAAATTATAAAAAAATTTCTGTGTAATGTTATATATAAATTTGATGTTCAGAAAAAGTTTAATGGTCTTCTTAATTTGGTAGTTAAATTTAGTCAGTTTATGATGCACATTGAAATATAAATAATTTTGTAAAAATTATAATTACTGTCTTAAAAATGATGATAATTAAACGTATCAAATTTTTTCAGATATGACTGGACACATCCGAGTCGACCTAAATCAGACCGAGTCGACAAACCATGTATTGAAATGTTCAAGATGTAACCCTTGCACTGCTTTGAGCGAAGTGCTTTTGAGATTTACTGTTATGTTACTGTTGTGTGGAAATCCTTGAGGATGTGTGTCTGCGTGAAAATTTTTCTCTCAGCGGATGGAACCAAGTTTTCGGCCCCCAAGATGAGGCCAACGTTCACATGTGGCCACTTGAATTATCAACGTTTTCCATATATTTATTTACAAGAATAACTCTCTTAAATGATGATTATAGAACTATTTTTTAATTTGATTTTATTCTTAATTAACTTGTTATGTTGCAAGAATATCTTTGCCATAATTGACGGTTCACATTCTATTAAAATTTCTAAATTAGTATTAATTAAATTTGAAAATTTTTAAATATTCCCTAACTTTATAAGCTTTTTATCTCTCTACATCTATCTATCTCTTTATCTCTCTCTCTCTCTCTATAAATTACATTTTTATAGAACAATTTTCGCCCAAAATATAATTTTATGGTTAGAAATCGAATATTCTTTGGGAGGTTAAGTGTAACACTGTTCTTGAACTATATTGATATAAAAAGTTATTAAAAATGATATTACATGAAATATGATAATTGTGTAATAATTTACTTTTAATGATTTTTTGTTAATAAAGATTACTCGGGATGGTGGTGGGATGAACGTGACCATAGTTTCGATCGGAATTAATATGTTTTTGTCGGAACATATCGATTTCTAACATAGAAGATTTAAAATCAATCAACCGAAATCAGATGAAATTAAATATTAATTTTTTGTAAACAATATTTTATTTAATTTTAAATTAAAATCGAAACTAAAACCTGAATCAATCTGGCCGAAATCAAAAGCGAAACCGAAATTGTGATCCGGCGCCGTGACTTTTGTCACACAAATGGATGGACTTCTAGTACGCGCACGGTCACAAGTGGAGCCACATTGTAGGATAATTCATTAACGTTCTCTGAATTTTCTGCTCTTATCAGGTCACATCGAACAGATTCGATCTTATCAGGTCTTACAGTCCAGACTCCCTATCTTCTCCATCTTCTCTGGATTGCAGTTTCAAGTCTTCCATCACCACCGGAAAAAGAAACATACAGATCCAGAGATGGCGTTGCCGGCGAGCGATGAGGGACCTATACTTCCCGTCGGAACTGGGTTGAAGCGGGCGATCGAGGAGTTGATGAAGCAGATCTGGCCCGTTCCCAAGGAGATCGGGAGGCTCATCACCACGGTGAACCAGATCACGGCAGTCCTGAAGGATGCAGAGGAGAAGCAAATTAACAGCCATGCAGTCAGACTCTGGCTTAGGGATGCCAAAGAGGTGGTCCTAGATGCCGAGGACTTGTTCGACGAGCTCACCACCGATGCTGCTCTGCAGTCGATGGGCGCTCCACTCGATGAGCTTGGGCATCGTACCTGCAATATCCCAACCATGACTCCCGCCATGGAGCACCAGATACGTGACGTCAAGGACAGGGCAGATGGTCTTGCACTCCAGGTATCCATCCTTGGCCTCCAAATATCAACTCTAGAAGATAGCCGTCTTGAATGGTCGAGACGGCGGCAGACTAGTTCCCTGCTCCCAGATGAGACATCTGTGATAGGTAGGGACAGAGAGAAAGAAGAGATCATGAGGAAGCTGTTACCTTCAACTCAGGCGGCTGAATACAGTACCAACAGAGGCTTCTCCGTCCTTTCCATCGTCGGTATGGGAGGTGTGGGGAAGACGGCCCTTGCTCAGCTCGTGTTCAACGATCAGAATGTGAAGGAACATTTTGAGTTGAGGATGTGGGTATGCGTCTCAACTGATTTTGATACCATAAGACTCACCAAAGAAATAATCGAAGCCGTCCTGAACAAACCATACCAGGTCTGCAATTGGGACACGATGCAGCAGAAACTTCGCCGGGAGGTTGAAGGGAAGGCTTTCTTGTTAGTGTTGGACGATGTGTGGGAGACAGATCAATCTAAGTGGGAGGATCTCTTAAAACCTCTACACTTTGGCAAGAAAGGAAGTAAAATACTGGTAACGGCTCGAGACCGGTCTTTTGTCGACAAAATACAAGGACGGGTGGATCCTGTACCATTGGGTGGCCTGGCTGATGCTGATTTTTGGTCTCTGTTCAAAAAGTACGCATTTAATGGCGTCACTAACGCCAATGGCACCGTTTTTTCAGAATATTCTCATCTACAAGGCATAGGAAGGCAGCACATCGTTCCAAGGTTGAAAGGCTCACCATTGGCAGCTAGAACTGTAGGCTCCCTTCTAAACACTAAATTGGACGCACAACACTGGAGAACAGTCCTGGAAAGTAAGTTGTGGATGTTGGAACAGGGCAAAGATGACATTTTGCCGGCTCTACTACTAAGTTACCAGTTCCTGAGTCGAGAGCTAAAGCAATGTTTTGCTTTTTGTTCACTATTTCCCAAAGATTATAGATTTTACAGGGACATGGTAGCTCAATTCTGGGAAGCTCAATGTTTCATCAGAACAGACAGACATACAGGAAAGAAAGTGACGACCGGAAACAAGTATCTTGATGAGTTACTATACAGATCTTTCTTTGAACATGCGCCTTCCATATATGAAGAGAAGGTCTATGTTATGCATGATTTAATGCACGATGTAGCTGAGTATATCTCCAAGGGTGATTGTCTTAGGTTGGAGGATCAAAATTCTATGGAAATTCCTGATACAATTCGCCACATATCAGTTTCAGTCATAAAACTTGACCGAACAAATGTAGATAAATTTTGTAGACATGTGAAGCTACGGAGCCTTTTTGTCTTTGACTACCGGATGTTTGATCGCTTGGTGACCTCTGCTGCTCTTGATGAGTTATTCTCGAAGTTGAAGCTGCTCCGCGTCCTGGGATTACATCACTGTGGTATCAGAGAGTTGCCGGACTCAGTTGGTGAGCTGAAGCATCTCCGATACCTTGACCTGTCAGAGAATGGTCGCCTAAAAGATTTGCCTGAATCGTTGGGTGATCTTTACAACTTGCAGGTCTTGAAATTAATTAACTGCTTTTCACTTTGTGCACTGCCAGCTAGAATGAGTGAGCTGATTAACCTGAGGCATCTCCAAGCAGACTGGAAGTTGATTTCCGGTATAGATGGGCTGGGGAAATTGACGGGCCTTCAAGAACTAAAAGTGGGGGGAAGTAAGGTAAGGGAGTTGGGAGGCATGACCATGCTTCGAAGACTGACGATATTGAACCTTGAAGAAGTGGGGACCAAAGAAAATGCAATTCAGGCCAGATTGCACAGCATGGAACGTCTCCAAGTGTTGCACTTGGTGTGGAGCGGCGACGGTGAGCCGGAGAACAGTGACATTGAGGCAGAGGATGAAGTACTGCAACTGCAAGCAGAGGATCAGGAAGTGCTCCAAGCCTTGCGACCCAACGATGGCATCGAAGAGATACACATTTGTTGTTACGCGGGGGTCAAGACACCAGATTGGATGGAGACTCCGACGTGGGCTTCCTTTTCTTCATTAACACATCTTGAACTGGAATGTTGCCCCAATTGGCAAGTCCTACCTTCTTCCCTCAGCCAACTGCGTCACCTTGAGTCCCTCATAATTAGTGACATGTATCGATGGGAGGAGTGGAGGTGCCCACTGCTGCAGGATGGTGACCATCATCCAAATTATACTCTGCAAAATCCTTCCTCCTCAGCCTCATTATTCTTCCCTTGTCTCTGTGAGCTCAAAATTGTAGGTTGTCCGAAGCTGAAGGAGTTGCCACTTCTGCCTTCAACACTGAGGCATCTACACCTAGAGCGGGTGGGTCTGTCTTGTCTTCCGGGATTCATGTGGGGATGCAATCGCGGTGGAGGGGGCATGGAGACGACGACGACGACGTCTTCTCATTCGCCGTCGGTCTCTGCTGCACTCTCCTCATTGCACATCACCGGTTGCGACAACCTAACGTCCATCAGCCGGCTGCTGCAGCACCAGCTCCCCAATCTTGAGGGGATTGACATCATGGACTGCGAAGAGCTAGTGAGCCTGCCAGAGAGAGGGCTTGGACACCTGGTCTCCCTCAAGAAATTGTGCATTGTGAGGTGTCCCAAACTCACCTGCCCACCGCTCATGCAGGAAGAGGAGGAGGAGGATATCCCCCCACAACATCTACCTTGCTCACTCCAAGAACTTCACCTTGAGAGATGTGGTGATGCAATGGACGGATGGTGGTGGGCTGGCCTGCAGTGCCTCACCTCCCTCGCCCAGCTATCCCTCCGTGAGTATCCAAGTGCGGCAGAGTCTCTCCTTAACAGCTGGGGAAATCACCCTCATCCCCACCGGGCAGTGACTGTCAGAAAACTGGAGATCTATAAATGCGGATGTGACAACCAGCAAGGGTACATCACTTCTACTTCCTCGTCTCTCCCACCACCACCTACTCGTCCTCTCAATCCTCCTCCTCCTCTGGTGGATGATGATGATGCATCATCAGGGGTTATCCGAGCGCTTACTTCTCTGACAGACGTGACCGTAGATGAAAGCCCGAATGTGATGCGGAAGTTGGGAGGCCGCGGCCTGCCGTCTTCCATCGAGAGACTCACCATCAGCGGAGATGATAACCTAGACGATGAATGCCTGTCCACCTGCTTGCAGGACCTCACTTCTCTGAGGAGCCTTTCCTTGAAGAACTTGGTGAATGTCCGCTCCTTGACAAACCTGAGCTGCCTCTCTTCCCTCGAACGTCTGGATATATCAGACTGCCCCTCAATGCAGTCGTTGCTAACGATGCCCACCTCCCTCAAGGAATTCACCTTCCAGAACATGGACAATCTCTGGTCCCTCCCTGAGACGTTGAGTTGCCTCTCTTCCCTAGAGAGTCTGCGTATGGACGACTGCCCCTCAATTCATTCGTTGCCGGCGATGCCTCCCTCCCTCAAGGAGCTCTCCTTGAGTAACTTGGAGAATGTCCAGTCCATCCCAGACACATTGAGTTGCCTTTCTTCCCTCGAGCTTTTGTCTATACGCGGCTGCCCCTCAATCCAGTCATTGCCAGCAATGCCCGCCTCCCTCAAGAAGCTCACCTTCGGGAATATGGACAAACTCTGGTCCCTCCCTGACGCGTTGAGTTGCCTCTCTTCCCTCGAGCATCTGGAGATAAGCACATGCCCCATTCATTCGTTGCCGGCGATGCCTCCCTCCCTCAAGGAGCTCTCCTTGAGTAACTTGGAGAATGTCCAGTCCATCCCAGACACATTGAGTTGCCTTTCTTCCCTCGAGCTTCTGTATATATACGGCTGCCCCTCAATCCAGTCATTGCCAGCAATGCCCGCCTCCCTCAAGAAGCTCACCTTCGGGAATATGGACAAACTCTGGTCCCTCCCTGACGCGTTGAGTTGCCTCTCTTCCCTCGAGCATCTGGAGATAAGCACATGCCCCATTCATTCATTGCCGGCGATGCCTCCCTCCCTCAAGAAGCTCTCCTTGAGTAACTTGGAGAATGTCCAGTCCATCCCAGACACATTGAGTTGCCTTTCTTCCCTCGAGAGTCTGTCGGTACACAGATGCCCCATTCATTCGTTTCCCGCGATGCCTCCCTCCCTCAAGTTTCTCTTCTTAGACAAGTTGGAGAATCTCCAGTCCATCCCAAACGCATTGAGCTGCGTCTCTTCCCTCGCGTATCCGGTTTGCTACAGCGACCCCCCAATGCAGTTATCTCCCTCCCGAGGTCTCGCACATTCCGAAGGTAGCGATTGACTCGAACCTGCTCAAGTGAAGGAATTCAGAGAGGCGAGCCCTAGCAGCTGCATTGTATGCTATCTTTCGGTATGTGCTGTCGTTGTTTCTCATTAATCCTTTTGATCTGCCTCTTCGAATGTGGTCTTTCTTTCCATTACCTTCTATATCTGTTTTAAAGAGGGGGGGGGATCCATCTCTTTATGTATATTTTATTCTGTTTCGACAGATAATACATACTGACGCCAGACTCAAGAGACGGTGATTGGGCACAATTTGGCGGGAGCATGGGCTGGAACAGAGCAGCCCCCAAAAAAGGGACACAACAACAGAGAATCGAACATCTCCTTCGGGATTAACAGGTACTGATTAAAACTTTTGCACCCAGAGCTTCCCTCCACATGAGTCCATTCCCCCATTTCCCGACTCTATTATTCTTTTTAGATAGCCCGTGCTTCACCACTTGGCGCATACCAGCCCATTGTTGAAAGCTTTTCAGGGGTATTACGAAAAGGCAACTCATACTAATCATTTGGATACAGGCGACACATCTGGAAATTCCTTTTGCAAACATAAAAAGACAAAGTATATTGGTGTTTCATACAAGTGAGTGATCATAGTCCATCAGTATATCTAACGGAAGGATGCATGAAAGTACAGGAAGAATAAAACAGAGGAGGGGGAATGAAACTGCTCCCGTGGCATGGTATTTACTCATGATGCTATTTATACGTTTCATACTGCGAAACCATCCTTTTGACACACCTTCCACTTCCAGCATGCATTGACTAGGGACTAATAATTAGATTTTGCATCGACAATACATTGGAGATCCCGTTTCCCTTGCTTATTGATAACCATGTACCAGCATCTTAGCAGAAACTTGTTACATTTAGAACGTAGTTGGTAGAAGACTTTCCATGGTTGGAGCTACTGATGAATACCAATGGCACGCAAACAAACCTTGTTTCTGTTTCTACAAGTGGAATGCTGGTCAGCTTCTACTGGACAATTAGATGAATTCCCAATAGCAACAACCAGGTGCACCTGAGAGTGCGGTGGACAATCCTCATCAAAAGGGGATAGAGAAATGAGGGTGAAGAAATGATGGAATGCTGGCCCACGGGCTAGTACGTCCCAAGTAGTTCTGCACAAAGATTAAAGAAAATGGAAGCCTCACAGGGCCATGCAAGCTCTATATAAGTGAGCCAAGCAGGTTTGGCCTATGCCACCATTAATCAGATCTCCATCTCCCAATATCGTATAAAAAGGTTAAGAAACGAAAGGAACAAAGATCAAATTAAAAAAATCCAGGCTTTTTCATATCGACGAGGATCCATTGTATGCCTTGGATGGTTTATAAATAAATGCTTATTCCTACCTTTATATTGCATGTTGTGTGGTCACCCTGATTAAATCCTTGAACTTGATGCAAGTGCATTATCTAGAAGATGACTGCTCAAAGGGAATCGAACAGTGAAGAAAATGCAAACATTTTCTTGTTTGAAAATCCAACAAGAACTTATCTGCATCACCCCAAATGGTGGTTCGCGTTCTATTTTCTTCTCCTTTTCTTCCAATTTATTTGACAGCTAACAACAAGCATATGATTTCCAGCTTTAAACAACCAATGTGAAGGTCGGAAATTCCCCAACAATCTAACCATTGATCTCCCAAATCTCTCGAGCAGCTATAATTGAGACCAGCATGACACGAAGGAGCGAAGATGAAGAAAGGGGTGGTTAGAAAAGTTTCATTCTACTATTTGTATTACGGAATACTAACATATCATGAAATTGAGAGTAATTGCATTAATAGCATGCAACTTTACCCTTTCACCTACTTTATACATTTCTTTTCTCGTGGGTTTTCAATTATCTTTGAAGCAACTTATTTCATGAGCCATTCGAGTATTACCAATCAAGAAGGTGAAAATAAGTAGCCTGGAGCTGAAAGCATATGGTTTGATTCATTTAAAACCCCACAGTACAGCAGATGTTTCATGGCAAATGATCAAAATATGTAAGGTTATCTCAGCAAACATCATTTGTATTAGACTTGTCAGACTTCTTATAAATTATATTTTCTCTGGTTGATATGGGAACTTGAAGGATGGACTGAGCCAGAAAGGGCAGTGGAACCTATAACTTGGACATTGAGTTTTATACATCAAATAGAACACAGCAAAAGACTAATTGATGCTTTTGATTTACCAAATTCTCAGGTACCTCATTTCAAATTTAGCAATTTTATTAATCCTCATTTTTTCTTCCGTTTGTTCTACTAATTCGTTCCACTCATGACTCTACTGTTCATTATTCCAGTTGTAGGGTTGTAGATTACAGTCAGAGTTGAAGGTAACTTAGAGAATAAAGCAATTTGGCTGTTCACGAGCTACTTATCAACATATTTCTAACATCTTGCTTGCCCACACATGGTATGTTTGAACAACTTCATTTTTCTTGGAATATGGTACTTTGAGAACGTATTTGGGAGAACATAACTTCTCATGCTTTGAAAATGATACTAGTCTATGTTTTATAGATGAAAAAATTGGTGACTTTTACTGTTTCTAATGTGCATCCGCAAGCTTACTAGAGATACAGTTCTTTATGTTTAGCTGAGCATTTACATCTATCAAGTTAGTCTAAAATTCTTGTTACCGTGTTGATTATGGAACCAAGTGAGTGACAAATCCAAAACTAATATCAAAGTGTCACATTTTGGTAATCACTAAAATGGACTCAACATGGCTCGGCGTATATATTTGACACCCTCTATTTGTTTTGGTTTTAGAACCAACACCAAGCACTTTTGATAACGCCCCACTTTGAATGACCAATGTGAAGCTGAGAAATGCTTCAGTAAATTAGCCAAATATCTCCCAAACTCCTCCATGAGTTATGTGTGAGGTTAACATGACATGAAGGATAAAAGGAGAAGGAAAAGATTTATAGAAAGGTTCGGGTCAATTATTTCTTTCTCAATACCAGCACATGAAACTGGTAGTAGTTGCATTCATGACATGAAACTGCACCATTTCACGTTCTTGTATACATTTTTCCACATAGATTTTCATTCATCATTTGAACAATCTATCTCATCATGGACTATTATCAATCTAGAACATGAAAAGAATAGGGCTGGAGCAGAAAGCATATGTTGTAGCTCATGCAAACCCACCAATACTCCAAATATTTCACAACAAATGATTAATATATGTAAGGTTTTCTCTGCAACCATCATTAGTATTAGATTTGTTGGTTTTCTTATAAATTATATTTTTTGTAATTGATTGGGATCTTGAACGATGGACCGAGTAGGAAAGCACAATGGACCCTGGACCCTGGAACTTGGATATTGTTTCTGGATGACAAATAAAACAGAGCAAAGTCCGATTGACACTTGATTTTCCAAACCCACAGGTGCTTCACCTCAAATTTAGATATTTTCATAATCTTTATTTTCTTTCTAATGTCCTACTAATTCAATCCATCCTTGACGCGTAATGCTCGGTATTCCAATTGTAGGCTTGTACATTGCAGCTGGAGGTGAAGTTAACATGGGGGAAAAAGCAGTTTTGTCGTCCATGGACCAAAGATAAACATACTGTTAACATTCTACTTTGTCCGCACTTGGTATATATGAATAGCTTCACTCGTTCTTGGAATATGGTATTTTGAGAGTGTATTTGGAAGAACATTACACGAATGATCCTCAAGCTTGTATTTTATGTTTTTCAGATGGAATTTGTTGGATTTTACTGTTTCCAAACCATGTGCCGATGGCCTCCCAAGTCCCAAGACAACGTCCAGATGAAGTTGGAAGCCAAATAAGAGGGAAAGAAAAACATAGAGATGCAGATGCTTTCAGTTTTTTTGGTCAATAAACATAATGCTTTCAGCTGCATTGACGCACAGAACCGTGTGGAAATGTATATGGTTCGTAAAATTTGGTACTTTCTGTAAAATATTATTAGCTCTCACAGATGGCTGGCTGCTTATGTGAACCAAGGATAATAATGGATGCACTTTCAATTTAGCAACCTTGTGTTTAGCCGGTATGTGTAGTGATTTGATTACTGATCACATAGTAACTGTGTTTTTATGCGATCTTCTTACTGGCTACGTGCACTAGTTATAATTCGGCTTCATGTTTATTATTATATTGAAACTACTAACAGAGCTAAATAACATATAAAAGCACAAGATACTTGCTGGGTTTTGGAAGCATGATTTATGAAAGAATAACAACGTCTTTTCAATTTTGCGGATATTGAAATAAAGTATAGCTTAAAGAATGGTTCTCTCTCCATCCACTATGTCAAGGTTACTGTCTCGGTCAGACATCTTGTTCTGTCATGGTCTACGTGATAAAAGTTTTAAGTTGGTTTGCTCGTGATAACACTATTATCTAATGCCAAATTTGAAATAATGAGAGGATTATGAGCGGCCTGCCAGTTGCTCGGGCTACTAGTCATTGTGGCTTGATCTTAGTATTCGGAAAAAAAATAAAACTTTCTTACCAAATCTCACTAAATTAAAAGTTTAAAACTACTACTTGTATTTTTTGCAAACATGTTGCTGCAGCTTTTACTTGCATGAGAAAAACCATGAGTGGTCGTGCCATGGCACAACAGATGCGTGAAATTAATAAGTATGATCATCTCGCACATGTAAAAAAACCAGTTTGGCCTCCAAATATTCCCAGAAGGAAATCGCCACCTGGAGCAGACGAGGCTGACGCAGACTTGTAGATACTGTATCTGGGGATAATTGTTTCTTGTTGGAGGACTGACATTTTTGAAAAATCCTGATACACTTCGCAACATGTTAGTTTTATATATACCGCTAAGTTTGATCAGGCGAAGCTAAAGGAATTATGTACACACGAGGAGCTATATATGGACTTTTCTATTTTTCTGGAGCTTTTACACTCTTAAGGGAGGGTGTGGCCAAGACCGAAGGGCAGCAAGGAGCCAACTTCTGGGCCCACTAATAAGAAGACTCGCCAGATCTTACTGTTGGGTATGAAGAAGATCTGCCCCGTTCCCGAGAAGAGATCCGGAGGCTCATCACCACTGTGAACCGGATCAGAGCGGTGCTGGAGGATGCAGAGGAGAAGGAAATTAGCAGTGATGCTGTCAGACTCTGGCTTGGGGAGGTCAAAGACGTGCTCCTAGATGCCGAGGACTTGATCGATGAGCTCACCACCGATGCTGCTCTGCAGTCGATGGGCGCTCACGGAGGAAAGAAGGTACGCACTGAGCTTGGGCATCGTACCTGCAAATCCCAACCATGACTCCCGCCATGAAGCACCAGATACGTGACGTCAAGGCCAGGGCAGATGATCTTGCACTCCAGGTATATCATGGTAATGGGTAGGCTCATGCTGACATAAATCAATCTTGGGCGATGGCATGCTAATGTTTGGATCCCTTATGAATTGGGCTTCAGTCAACTTGGTCGTAGTCTTAACCTGACCCATTTGCACCTTCAGAAATCAAGTACTGATACTCGAGTTAACATTAAGCTTGTGTCCACTTTTATAAGCAACCATACCTTCAGATTTATATCGTTCATGTCCTTACCGTTCTTCACTTGTTGTGTGCCGTAAGGATCAGGACGACCAGGGGAGTCTCAAACAGTGGCACAGCTCTCCTTGCAGTGATGGCGGTGATGATGCTCCCCAGCTCGCTTGCAGAAAAGCTCAGGAATAAGAAGCATGGAATTCATAGTTCTTTCAATCATCTTTGTCGTCGCCCTCATCGCGGTAGTGGTGGGGCTCATCCAATCGTTCGCACTTTAAGATACATAAATCCAACGACTGTGTCAAAGACACATCGTTCTATGTGAGAAAAGTTGGGAAGTTATTCTCATTAGCATCTGTAGTTGGATAGCTCGTGGATGGTTGGCCTAATATGTCGTATGTGAATACTGTGCCGTTGTCGTCTTCAATAATGTAGTGTGGACTAAAGAAGTAATCTAGTTTCTGTTTATCGGGATTATTGGGGAATTTATGTTAGCATTTGCACTTGTTTATCTCAAAATGCGGTGATCTTTCTTCTTTTTCTTGATGAGATTCTGGTAAATCTTGTTAAGTGGATGAATGACCCACTAATGCCGTTGACTATTGAACAAATATCTATCCCTATATTTGTATCGATATCTATGCATAGAGGAGCTATAGTAAGAATACACAAGCAATGCATCTCAGATTACAGTGTACTGACAAAACCAAAAAAAACTTAAATTATAAAACAAAAGCGGTAGTACAGCTCGCAAGAAACTAAGCATGAAAAAGATGGCAGTCTACTATGTTTTAATTTGATGTGCATTCAGTAGGAGATAGGACTAGCAAATTAATATGGGGGCAGAGACAGAGAGAAAGAAGAGATCATAAACATGTTCTTGTCCTCTACTCAGGCAGCTGAATCCAATAGCAACAGAGGCTTCTTCCCATCCTGGGCATGGAAGGTGTGGGGCTTGCTCTGCTCGTGTTCAATGATCGGAATGTGAAGGAACACTTTAAATTGATGATGTGGGTAAGTGTCTCGAATGATTTTGATACCAAAAGACTCACCAAAGAAATAATTGAGACCGCCCTGAAGAAACAATACTAGATCGCCAATTGGGACACGATGCGGCAGAAACTTCCCCAGGAGGTTGAAGCGAAGACTTCCCTTGTTAGTGTTGGGCAATGTGTGGGAGGCAGAACAATCCAAGTGGGAGGAGCTGTTCAAACCTCTAACACTTCGGCACGAAAGGAAGTAAAAGTCTAGTAACAGCTGGAAACAGGGCTGTCGTCGACAAATACAGGCCCAATGGATCCTGTAGCACACAATTGGGGGGCCCTGGCTGATGCTGATATTTGGTCTCTATTCAGAAGGTACGTATAACCATGAAAGCGGAGGTTGTGAAATCAAACAAGCCAGCGAACGACATGGTGACGATGGGTGCGCCACTCTCCATGGTGTTGTCAAGATTATCCTTAAAAAAACAAATATGACACGGATGGAAGAAATTATATACTGGTAGTATGTAGAGGCAATTGCAAATATTAAGACTACTTGCAAATACCATCTCTTTCTTTCAGGAAAAGTAGAAATGGAAAAGAAAAAGTGTAAACACTGCTTCCATGGGAGAAGAATATATACTACGAATAACAGAAGTAATCTCTTGTAACTTCAGTGACTCTTCAATATCTGGAGAAGATGACAAATGATGTTTAGAAACTAGATATCTTGTCAATTCTGGAATCTTTTCTTTTTGGAAGGTGGTATAGACCACATTTCATTAAAATAAGAGTTTACAGCTCCAAAAGGAGAAAATAAAAAAAAAGGTAAACAGCATAGAACAAGGAGCACCCAGGAGGTAGACCAGACACGAGCTCCCACCCAACTCCCCTCTGAAAAAAAAATTTACATGATGAATTGTCTCCACCCTAGTAATCTGTGAAGAAGTGTGGATTGCTCACAAGAAATCCCAAGTCAAATATTAGCAAATACACAAGGGCAGATAAATAAGGTCAATTCAAACATCTCCCGTTCAGTTATTAAATGGACAAGAAGGCTACAAGCCTTTTAGCCCTCAATGGTACTAGAAATGAATGACACATTATCATTCAAATCTGGCCCATCCAACTTTGTGTAACACTAAATCTCCAATAGATGAAACGACCTGTTTAAGGCCAGCTTTATTCCAACAATCATTTCACTACCAAGTCCATTTTCTCATGCTACAAGTCCAAGGAGCAATTTTGAGCAAATATGACACTAAATTGCCGCCTAATCCAAGTCCATTTTCTCATCTCAGGCTACAAGTCTAGACAAACCCTCTTTACCATAATTCATACTTCACTGTGACAGAGAGGATTCCTTAGCTACCTTGTCAAAATAAAATCCTTGATCAGATGCTCTGGTACTAGACAGCGACCAAATATGCAAATTTTTTTTGGCTTTGAATATTTCATGATACAAAGGCATGCAGAAATTTTCAACTATTTATGCTTTCCATAGGTTACTGATTCTAATCACCATAAGATAATGACCACAATAAATTTCCGCTCTCCAGCTCCAGTCCAAAAGAGATCTATCACAGACAAAAGAAAAGATCCATTTTACCAGACAAAGTACTTTTATGACACATTGGGAAACCCATAGCTTGCGCAGAAGGAGAGAATGAAACTCAGTTGTATGGATTCTAGAGGATGATGCCCAATTATGCTTCTGTTGACCCCTTGCTGTTGAACGTATTGCATCTTCTGTTTCTTTGGGCTTAACATGTTGACACAGCCACCTTAATTTAATCTCAAAGGGCTCGTGCTGCTTTAGATCAAATTCATCAAATGCTGTAGACAAAAAACTCAACTCCAAAGAGCCTGGTTTCAGAGTCTTACCTATTCACACCAAGTAGAGCAGCCTTAAGTAATAGCAAAACTGCAGATGGACATGGTGAAAGCAAAAAAGAAAGGAAACAAGATAATGAACCTCATCCAAAGATATAAAATGTTGATAAATGTGTCCATAAGCATATTGGATGCCTAGAGATCAATAAGCAGACATGATACCTAGAAAGATCAAGAAATGGCATGATATCAGGCGAGACTTCCTAAACCTTCCACACATGACAACCAGAAAAGAACATCCAGTAAAATATGTGCATAGATTCTAAAAGGACAATCCTATGGAACAGGGAAACAATAATCTCGTTGCATAATTGTTTTCGGAAGGTAACCTCATTACATAATCTTGAAAATGATTTTTTTTTCTTTTTGAAAGTGGAACGTCATTATATAACTGGGAAATCATAAGAACATTCAACAACATAATCTGCTTGTTTCTCCTGTTCAACAATCCGGATGCTTATATAACCCTTATAACAAAGGTTGTTTCCAATTATCATCTCTGAAAACATTGAAGAGATGATTCTCAAAGTTATCGGAATTTTCAGGCAAAATTATAAACCAGGATGAGAGATCGACTTCAATGAACAGGATAATACA
Source organism: Amorphophallus konjac (assembly GCA_022559845.1). Lineage (NCBI taxonomy): Eukaryota > Viridiplantae > Streptophyta > Magnoliopsida > Alismatales > Araceae > Amorphophallus > Amorphophallus konjac. Next base: position 7,158,976 of record CM040127.1, read on the forward strand.
AACACATCGTTAATCACAAGTGAAAATACAGAAAGTTCAGAAGAGAAGCCTCAGCAAAGGTACTCCCTGTGTCCCAATATCACAATTCCAAAATCTCTCTTTTATGACAAAACAAATGACCCAGAAGCCACCTGTCTGATTCCATCCGCACAAACCAACGAATCGAATTGGAGTTGTCACTAATCAGAATGAGAATACAAGAGTAATCAGATTACAAGGATGCACAGTGAAGACAGCGCCAGAATACCGCACAGGCATGGCGTCCCCGAGGGATCAGAATAGGCCGAAGACGACGGAGAAGCCGAGGACGATGAGCCAGACGATGTGCACCAGCAGGAGCGCCTGCCCCGACACAAGCCCGTGCCCACCGTTGCCGACCTCGCAGAACCCCAGCTTCGCCACGCGGACCCCCGCACAGGCGGCCTCTGCGCACCCGCACCAGTAGGTGACCCCGTCCGCGCCGCACACGGGGTCGGTGCGGAAGCACCTGACGGGGCACGACAACGCCGGTGACGCCGCGCATATGTCCTCGCCCTCGGAGGGGAGGCGGATGGCCGGGCGGCTTTCGCCGGCAGCCGGGTGCTCCGAGCGGGCGCGGATAGACAGGGAGAAGGCGACCAGGAGGAAAACGGCGAAGGAGAGGAAGGGAGGCGGACGGCGCGTCGAGAGCGGCGAGCCCAGGCTCGCCATGTCGCCGGAGACGAGGAAGCCCTAATCCTAGCCCTCCTCCGATCGGAAGAATAGAAGGAGAATTGTAGAGAGAGACAGAACACGGCGTCGTCGTAGAGAAGCAAAATGTCGTTCACGGAAAAGGTGGCGCCGCGTCGGGTGGTGGGGGTAGGAGAGATACCGTGGCGACGCCCTATTGGTTGGTGTACGTACACCGTGCCCTTGTTTACGTTAATGGTTTCTGAATAAACTATTAATGGTTGGGGTCTATTTACTATATATCTTCCTTATACGTAAAATATTATAATTATCATCATTAATTATAAAATATCATGTATACCATCGTTATTATTAACTGAAAATTTAAAAATATCACTAACAATGAAAATACATCCACAATCGGTGTGGAGAGAGTTAAGATTGATAAGAATGACAGACTCAGGGGGTATTTTTATCATATTCTTAAACTTTTCAATTAATAACAAGAGTACACATAATATTTGACAGTTAAATATAATAATTTTGGAATGAAAAAGAGTATATATGAAATTCACCCCCCCTTTTTTTTGGTTAACGTTTGGTGTGGCAGCCCGCGACTTGGAGGTGGTGCCGGTGGAGGTGGGTCACCGACCGCAGGTGGCGTTGGTTGGACCGTGGGGCCCGCACTGTTGACCTGTTCCAGAGTGTCAACATCCTTCCCCAGGAAGGAAGTACAGACGGAATAAAAATAGTGGGAGATAAATTTCAAAAATAGGGACCCCCCACACCACGCGGCATTGTTTTGGAATGTGTCTGCATACCATTTTCTCCTGCTTGATAATATATATTTCCAAATTTTATTTTAGGAAGAAAATGAGACGCGACCTTATTTAGAGAGTCATCTCTCCCATTTTTCCTTTGCCCCGAAGAAATGTCACCGGGTATCCTTCGAGGCATAGCCGGGCATTGAATCCCAACTTATGGGCCTAATTTATGTGTTTATTTATATTTGATGAACTGAAGGACCAAAAGAAAACGACTAGTTTTCTCTCGAAACAAAGTAGGGTACAAGTAGGCGGAGGTCCACAGACTTGACGAAACCCAGAGGCCATTTGTTTTCCCATCACTTTCTCCTAAATATGATCTGCTTATCCCTAGAAATGTTGATCATTGGGCATATCTTTATATAACAGAGCCTCTTATTATCCTTTTTTTCTAATAGAAGCATGCATTAGACAAGTTATATCACGTGATTTAACTACGTAGTATTAGGGCTGTCAATGGATCGGACCCGGGCCGGATTTAGGTCGGTCCGACCTGAACCCGACTGATCAAGATTAAGGCCCGAGCTCGATCCGATAACTTAAATAAAATAAAAAATAATAAAAAATAATAGATTTAATAATATAAATCTTATAATCTCATGAAATTAATTAAAATTTTAATATTAATTACATCATTTATGTGAAAAGAGAATTTTATTTTATTTTATTTTTGCAAAATGTCAACCTTGATAAACAAAAATTAATGTTACAGGGATCTCATATCGTATTGTGAAAAGAAATAGGTATCTGCCTTTATTCCTTTTCGTCACTTTACAAAAGTTGCTCAGGTCCTTCTGCTACAATTATCAACGCATCATTCTCATAGCTCCACTCTCTTAGGATCCAGCATTTCCCTGGAATCAAGAGGAAACCAAATATCATGCTCTGCAAAAAAACTCAGTTGTTGCAATGCCTACTAGAGACTCTTTTCCTCGTATCTGTCATTTTGAGGAAGGGGGATCAACCATGGCTTTTGATTTCTTCGCCTTTGTTTCAGCAGCTGGCTTGGTTTTGAAGGGGAGAAAAGTTAAGCCACCCATGAAGGGTTGCAAGACTTCTGGAATTTGGACACCATCAGCCGTCTGGTAGTATACAGCAAATGGTCCTTTCTGTTGCAGTCAAGGTAGAATTCAGCATATGAACATACTGCTTTGCTTGCTCATCATTTTTCTTCTGCCCATAGCGATCTCCAGTCGTCTAGCTTGGTAGTCAGTGCAATTTGAACAAGATACTAATTCTCTGTATGTCTTTGATGCAGGGAACCACCCTTCCAAATCATATTTCTTGGCAGCAGCATCATTCAATACTCCAGAAACAATAGCTACAATTTGGTATGAAATCTTTAACTCTTTATAGAAGTCCTCTGAGTTCTTTATCATTTCTTCATGCATCTCCCAGGAGTCATTACCATTGGGGCCTATGATACAGAATTGTTCAACTTTCTCAAACTGATGGACCCTAAAAATGCCCAGTGTATCCCGACCATGTGAACCAACTTCCTTCCTAAAACAGGTCGAGTATCCAGCATACTTGCATGTAAAACACTTCTAATTAACTTATGACCAGTTTTAAACTTTCTAATTAAGTAAAATAATCTAAATTTAAGTAAATAATTTTTAAAATTTTGATATTAAATAAAAAAAACGGGTCGGACCGACCCGTGGGCCGAACTCAAAACCCGAGTCTGACCCGCAGATCTAATCGGGTCAGACTTTTAGACCCGACTAAAAATTCGCAGACCGAAAAAGACCTTACGATCCAACCCAAAATCGAACTAAACTCACATACCTGTCAAACCGACTCAACCCATTGACAGCCCCTACGTAACATATAAGATCTAATACAATGTTCAAAGGCATGAACAGTTCACTGCAAACGATCTACATGTTGTGATTTGTGTATGGTGCGAGCTAAACATTGGGATGTACATCATTAGGCCGGCTCTCTTTGATTTCGAGAAATAGGATAAGGGAGAATATCTAAATGATGTGAGATAAAAGTGAGCTCCACTGTACACTCCTCACAGAGAAAATACGCTGACCGGGGCGAGGTGACTTATTCGTACCCACCCTCTCAAATTCACCATCCCACTCCATCTCCAAAGAGGTCCTTACATAATAATGTTTTTGCAGAGACGGTCTATGAATAAAGATCCAATGAGATTTACAAACATACTTTTTTTAAAGTGAGATTTTTAAATATAAATGAACTTCATTATTGCATTTTTTTCGCTCATCTAGTCGTCTCCATGACGTAGTACAGGAAAGCCTGAATTTATTTCTTCAGATCATCTTCCATAATAACTAACCCGATTAACTTCCATGTTCGCTTCTCTTATCAACATCGTGTTTGCCAAGCTATGTAGTTGTACAGAGACCACGCAGAGTCCAGACTGGTTGATCTTTCAATGGCTTTCTGTAGAAAGACACGAGCAACATGTAAGTTCCATTTGGAAATGAGAGATCAAGATTAAATTTAACTGTTACATCCTAATCTGGTATGTAAGCCCAAAGTGAACACTTTACCAAGCTGCTCTAGAGCATGGTTTGTTGACTCGGGCCGACTCGGACGTGCCGTACCGTATCTGAAAAAATCCGATACGATGCGGATCACCCCCAAGATCGGCCGAGTCGGGCCGAGTCCCAGTGTGTGAGAGAGAGAGAGAGAGGAGGGAGAGAGAGAGAGAGAGAGAGGACCGAGTCAGGCTGAGTCGGATGCGACTCAACCGTATCGTACCGGATCAGGAGGATCCGGTTCCGGTACGAGTCAAAACCCTGCTCTAGAGCTTTGGGGTTTTCGGCTGTAAACCATTAAAATATTGAGGTACTTGAAAATCTTCTAGAGGGAGAATGACGGTGAATTAAGACGGAAAGTTTCGTTCGGTACAGTGATGTGATTGGATGGGGGATTAAGATGGAGCACAATGTGAGAATGCCAGCTTCAGCATAAATAGCGGAGAAAATGGTAGTTAAAAGATAGCACACAACGGAAAAGAACGTACCATAACTCTTTTGCCACAAGATCTGAGAGTCAATAGTAGAAAGGTGCTCATCATCGAGGCGTTTCCATGTTTTGATGGTCTTCACTTCTCCCCATCCTCCGTCTGGTGTTTTCTCTAGAGAGACAGAGACCATCCTCGCTCTCCTGGACCATCCAGCCTTCCCATATGCATGGTAACCAAAACCACCACCATAGCAAAGACGTATGCCAGTGAGCTTACCACAGAAGTCATTAACATGATCATGACCCACAAACACTGCTTTCACATCACCAGCTGCCACCATGGTGGTGAAGAAGCCAGAGTTAATATCGGGAGAGCTGATGCTCTCCTGTTTAACTCCCGTGAAATTTGAAGTGTCAAAGCTGCTGTATTCCGGCAATGGAATATGAAAGAAGACAATGCCCGGTGCTGGTTGCTTCTGTGGGTTTGGTAGGCTCATGTACTCTTCCTGAAACGATCCAGGTTACAAAGAAATTACTGGCCTATGCACATCACAGACGATGGTCCTTATAATACCAAGCACAAAATAGTGTAAAGAGGACAACCTTTTCAACCTTTCGTTCAGGAACAACAGTGTTGCAAAAACAACTAATCATCCAACCACAAGTCAAATGGATAACAAACACAAAGGAACCTAAGACTGAATATAGGTTATCCCCAGATGGAGGCAGATAAAGCTGCTAAAAGAAAATACTTAGAAGCTAGCAGCTGCTAGGAATTAAATAGACAGCGCCAGGTCCAGATAAAGTCTCATTCATGAGCAATGCCAAAGACCCATACAAGATTCTAAATTGCATATGAACCTACCTATGAAGTGACCATAAGTTGGAGAAGATTCACCCAATCTACCTTTTCCAGCTACATGAACTAGGAAGCATACGTCCATACTGAACTTGTGCAAAGTAGAACACGTACTTCATTGAGCTGATGACTAAAATCAATGGATTGTCTCTAAAAGATAAAGCTACTTCAAAGTATAGCCTTAGACTTGTCAACACACATACATATCTGGAAAATCCAGCCAACTTTGAAAATTTGTACAATCTCTTTGCAGATGAATACCCAAAAAAAGAGTCCAAGCGAGGAACAGTAAAATAGCAAAATCATACACCATCACTAGAATGACAAAGATAACAAAGAGACAACATCTTCATATACCTGATACCCGGCATATGACAATGATGGGGAGAACTAGCTGACGGACTTTTAGCTTGAACAGTAAACTACTTCACTCTTGTACAGGAACGGGTGGCTTAATCAGTTCTTTGGTAAGTGTTTCTTTTTCAGTTCAAAGTTCTTTGTAGGATTAGTCAACATGGGAAACTAATTGAATAATTTTAGTTCCTTACTACCAAAAATTCTCTCACGGTATGCCCACACCAGGTCTGCCATATTTTTTTCTATTTCCTTTCAAGATTTTAGCATACTAGCAAACGGTAGATTAATGCAAGATGAACATACTTTTGAGATGGGAGATAGGCTCATCTAAAGGAGTTGCCAACAAGAAGCTTATACAGGGAGTGCAGTCAGTGCACCATAAAATGATTATCAGATCAGTAAGGCAGTGGGCGACAGTTTAAATATGAATATAGCACTTTATAGAAATCTTTGGTAGAATAAGATTCATGTAGTCGACCCCAAATAATTGGGATAAGGCTCTGATGATGATGATGATGATGAGGCGGTGGGCGGCAGAACGAAACCATGTCCACTGAAGTTGAGGTAGATGATGCCTTAGCTAAATAAAGTGCATGAACACTATAGAATCAGATGATTCTCATTAAAGTTTGGAAAACCATAGACCAGCCAGCAATCACAGGGTCAACTAACTCCTTTATGTCAAATGGTGAAGACTAAGATGCTGATCCGCATTTCTGACAAATAAAAGGAGATGTACAAGACAAGATGATCAATACAAGTCCTATGCATACTTTACGGCACTTAGTTTGAGGATTTTGGGAGGACAATTTACATATGATGTTCCTCAAGTAAGAGTTTTATGATAGCGTTGAGATGAATTGTGCAAAGGAGATTTTAATCTAAAATATTTACAAGAGAGCTGTGACAAGCATTGGAGCACTAATTGGAGGTACACATGCAGTTGCAGTGACTACTGGAATCCACCAGGTCTCTATATTGAGTCCCAACTTAGCTTAGTGATGAAAGCTACAATAGTTGGCATATAAGAGGATGGACAATATGGAAGCTATGATAGTTGAAATGGAAGTGGATGCAGCTTCTACATATTATTTTCTGATGACCTATATTTGGTTGGCATAGCTATATGAAGATTGACATTGAAAGAGAAAGGATGAAATGAAACCACAGAAACTCACATCTTAAGAATCTTTCTTAAGGTGCATTGGCGAGGAGATGGTATAAGTGGGGAGGAATCAGCATCAACCTGTAGGAGCAATATATAGCCACCAACTTCATGCAATGCAGTATTGCTGTATAAAATGATGGAAAATGACTCAAAGGACAACCCATAAGATATCTACAAAGTGAAAATGCTGCATATGCAGAGTGATTTTCAGTTAAGAAGGCACATTTGAATAGCTGCCAGTAACAATGATGCACATGTTAAGGTAGAGTAGAGGAAACAACCTAAGAGATAGGATCAAAAACAAAAACACTAAAGATGATTGGACATGGCTCCCATTGTAGATATCATAAAAAGATTAAACTTCATGAGATGCTTTGAGCATCTTAAATACAGAACAGAAATGACAAATCTGAGGTACACATGTTCACATTGAAAGATTAAAATGGAGGAGGCAATTGAAAAAAAAAAGGAAAAAAGAAGGATGAGGTTAAAGAGAGTAGATTTGAAAAGCTCTTGCATATTGGATCTAATGGTTGTTCTTTTGCTCTCGTGTTGGATATAATGACTGGACAGATACAAAAGGATGTGTCACCGTGCAGCTACTTGTAGACAACATGATATTGTTTCACAGAACAAAGAATAGACCAAGAAATACATTAGACACTTGGATAAATCCTCTTCAGGAGAAGTACAATGAAGAAACTAGGCAGAACACAGGGGATGTGGTGGGGTCGAAAAGGGAAAAAAGCAAACAAACAACAACAAAATACTGTTGGTGAACTAGAGATTTATAAAGCAACAAGGTCCGAGGTTGTGTACTTGAGATAAATGATAAAAAAGATCAGAAAATTGAAAATGAGGATGATGAAGTAGAGCTATGGTGAAACACCAAATGGCAGAATTAGAAGAAAAGATATAGAAGTATTATTGGTGTTGCATCAGCGAATACCAAACTAAAAGAATAATGATTGAACTGATTTGACCATATAGAGAACAAGTATTCATATTATATAGGCAAGAAGACAGAAAAGAAGACATTAACAAAGATGGATGAGAGTGGTGGTACTAGGACTGGCATTGGAGCAGGTCTAAGAAGATGCAAGTCTGAAACACTCGTACCGAGGTTCAAAAAGAACTTGATAATTTTATGATATATGAGGCATAAAGGAAATGTGGGCATTTTTCTTTTGTACTAAGTATTAAACTATAAGATGCTTGGTATACAAATTTGTTTTCGTGTTTGGGTTCATATTAGCATGGTAACCAACGTGAGAAGAAATTTGTGACCTGTCTAGCCTAATAGCCATCTTGGCTGCACATAATAATGGGAGCAGATTAAATGAGCTCTTGTTGTAAGAACTTTTGGATTTTGATGAGAATCCACGGAGTAATGTTAATGCTATGGATCCAAAAGCCTAAGGGTGGTGGGTTCTACTTGTCATAATTCCTTTTATGTGTATTTTCCTGTGTAGTTAAAAGCGCGCCTAGGCGCTCGCCTAGGCGCGCAGGCGAGGCGAGGCGCCCCCTGGTCGCCTCGCCTCGCCTCGCCCTGTCTCGCCACACTCTGACCACAGTTGGTCTCACTCTCTCTCTATCTCACATAGACACACACATAACTTGATTTTTGACGGTGATCTATCTCACTCTCTCTCTCTACCCGTAAGATTTATTATTATTTTTAATTTCTTCTCTTTCAGAATGTGAGAGATTACCTTTTCACTCACCAGAATTTGTTTTATGTCAGTTTTCTGAATCTTTTAGTTTCTTCATTATTGGTATCTTAATAGTTGTAATTTGGTTTGTTAAATTCTATGTGAATTTAGTGAGTCATAATAATTGAATCATAGGATTGAATGAATTTAAGAAATTTATTGACTTTATATAGCTATTTTTGTGATATTTAGACATATAGTTTAGTTTTTGAATTAAATATATATATTTAATAAAATTTTGCCTCAAACGCCTAGGCCATCGCCTAGGCGTTTGAGGCATGAGACGACCCCTCGGTCGCCTCACGTCTCAGGCTACATAGGTATTTTCAACTTTTGACATTCATTTATTTCTTTCTTTCAACATATTTTATACATTTTATTTTATTTTCAGACATGATCTTTTGTATTTGTTACTTTTTATGACATCTGCTTGCACTTTGACATTTTTCAACATCCTAGAACCTAAATCACACACAAGGAAACAATTATATACTTGCCATTTTTCTGGAAGGTAGTTGTTTAATGCCTGCTATCTTATGCGGCTCCGTTTTGCATCATACTGACAACAGACTATAAAATTGTCTAATAATTCCATGCGATTTCTGAGTTTTAGGCCAAGCCCGGATGGGATAAAGTTTTATGATGATTAAGCAATGTTGATAATGAGGAGATGATGACGATAATATAGAAGACAAGTACAATCCATTGGAAGATATAAAATGATTTCCACGTGGGGAGAAAAAAATTGAATTATCACAAGAGGAAACAGTAAAAATGGTCGAGAGTTCAACGCTTACTTATAAGCAGAGTCCGGGCAACTTCCAGAAGGAAATAAGAAATGGTGCAAACTTTAGACCATCCAATCATTACGTAATAGAAGCAAGTTGATACAAATTATTGCTGGTAAGCGGTAATTACGTATGGAGTTACAAAACAACCGTTCAGAGGCTACCACGATAGGCAAAGATCACCAAGAAAAAGATTGTTGCTGGTACAAATTAGCCACATACGCAAACACGGAAATGCAAAAGAGGTTTTTTATGCAACCTGGAGTTTTGCGGAGGTATGCTGGAACCAGAGCTCCTGGGAGGGCTTGATCCAACCGTAGCCTGGGATGGCGGGAACGGTGGAGTAGTCACCGCTATCGAGGAAGTAGAGATTAAGCACGGACTTGCCAGCCAGCACAGAGCCTTTCGCCCCGGCCACTGTCAGGTGGTAGTTCCCGAACCCGTCGATGTCATAGTCCAGGTCAGGGGGGTTGAAGTGGGCCAGCGTGCCGGGCATGCCGGCGGCGTGCCGCATGACCTGCTCCCTCTTCAGGTTCCCCTCCTGGTCGTGGTTGCCCAGCACGGCCGCCCACGGGATCCCGGCCTCCACGGCCGGCGCGAAGGCCGCATCCATCGACCGCGCCGAGTCGGTGGCGTCGGCCCCGTAGATGTTGTCGCCTGCAGAGCACAGGGAGAAGCTGCGTTCAGCCACCGCTCACTCCACACCTCCACTCACAGACACCTCCTGGTAATTTTAACAAGCACACGGAAGGCAGGCATAGATTTGGATGTACCGGTGAAGACGATGAGATCGGGGCGCTCGGCGCGGATCATCCGGCGGATGAAGGCGGAGGTGTTGAGGTCGGAGCAGCCGCGGAGCTGGTCGGGCAGGACGTCCAGGCACCCGGTAGCCGCCCCGTCCGCGTAGTGCATATCCGCCACCTGCAGGATCCTGAACTCCCCGGTCCGCTGCCGGAACCGCAGCTGCTCCGCCGCCGGGCCGCGTCGGCGGTGCGCCGGTGCCGCATCCGCGGCGGAAATCCCCACCAGAAGGAGGTAGGATAGGATTAGAAGCTTAGAAGGAGATGGGGAAGGAGGAGGCGGATGCTTGGAGACCATCACAGCTGAGCACTGGTAGTAAGGCACCAAGTTTCTTGCTGGGCTGGGGGAACTGCCGGTGCACTGGTTATGCCGCTACACAGTATATTCTATACAAGAGAGAGAGAGAGAGAGAGTATGTGCTCGATTTAATCGAGCACATTCTCGATTTAATCGAGCACATTACTCTCCCCTCTCTATCTTCTCTCTCTCTGTCATATGTCTGCAAGTCTCTTATCTGGCCCGCCGAGGCGACGTCGCCATCAAGATTTTGTTTTGGAGAAGACGATGGGCTTGTGTATTATTATGCGGATCCGATCGAGTGGACGGCGGGGATTCAGCAGGCGGGTCAGGCCGGGCCGCGGAGGCAGGGGCGGCGGCTAAGATACCGGGCGTGCACGGCGGCGCACTCAATAGTTGGTAGAGACAGAGAGCCGTGGCTGGTGGAATGGTTAATGGTCAATTTATGTGTGGCTCAGAAATCGAAATCTAATTAAAATCGAATCTTGGCTTTATGACTCAATTTAGCTCAGTTTATTAAATTATGAACTAAAAATGAACGCCAAAAGTTTGATCTGGTTTGATTTGATCTTCAGGAAATGCCTGTTTAGCTTGATTTGGTTTAGTTTTTCATGGATATAATTTGATTTAGTTTAGGTTTATGAAGGTTCCCCGTCAAACCGTTATCAGCATACCGAAAAATATAATTGAATTCAATTTATGAATAACATTTTAAGTTGTGAATGTATTTTCTTGAGTTTTGTTTAGATATTAAATTATTATGCTAGCGATTTAAATGAGAGTTCTAATCAGCATAGTCAATTTACGAGTTAAGGAACATGAGTTCATTTTAAGAAAGAGATGTAAATGAGAGAGAATTAAATTCTTAGCTCTCCCACGTGTGAATTCAATATCTCAAAATATTTATTTAACTTGACTTTTAGGAGAAATCTTAATTATATCTTGGAAAAAATATAATTCTCAACTAAACATATATTATAGTTCACTAATGAGGAGTTTTAATTTTCCCATCCCATGTGAGGTAGGTGAAAAGGAAACATGATCATGTAAATGTCTTTAATTGGATGTGTCATTGATATACTGGATTAAAGAAGCAGATTGTTGGAATAAAACAGGTAGGTTTTCCATCACATATTCTAATTAGCGTACATGAAATCTATTGCCACTACTTGCCTTTGAAAATTGTCTAAGAAAACTTCTCCCCACATATTTTCAAGTGGAAACGACACAGGTCAACATACATGTTACACAATTTGAAGAAATCAGGATGCATCATGCCATGCTCAAAGGCTAAGCAAACCACGCATACATCAGGGAACATGTCATCGTCGTCTGATAAATGTTGAGAATGTGAAAGCGCCTGGGGACTTGACAAGTTTGACTTCTGTTTCTTGTTTGAATTAACTTATTCTCATTTGTTTAAATAAAAACTTGCTCAAATGGTTGGTGATGTCCAAATTAGGTCCGGCAATTATTTTTTTAAAATTTGAATCGCATTCAAATTCATTTGATCGGATAATTAGTTAAATATAATATTTAATAAATATTTTAAATAGATATCAGATAATTTAATTATTAATCAGATACAAATTTCGATATTGAGATACTCGTATTCAATATTGTTCGATTGAATATGAATGTTTAGATGAATATCTAAGGGTCTATGTATTCTATATATAGCTCAAATCTTAATATGTTGTTCGGTTGTTCTTTTTTATCTTTTTTATCTCGAAATAAAATAAAATAAAAACTCTTCTTACACTCGCCCATCTTATTTTTTAGGATGAAATCTAATCTTTTGATAATCTCTTTCAAAATAATAAATAACTATCACTTTTTTTTTGAGAAAATAACTCACGAATATTCCCGCACAGCTCTCACGATTCACCTCCAAACAGACTTGACAATTATTTGTTTAAAATTTGATTCGAATTCGAATTCGTTTTATCAGATAATTATCTAAATAAAATATCTGACAAATAATTTAATCTGATATAGGATAATTCGATTATTAATCGAATATGAATTCAAATATTATATTATTTGTTTCGTATCCAATCCATTTACATGTCTAATCCAAACTAACCTGAAATTTGACCTTGAATTTGGGTTGATTTGGACTAAACGTAATTCAGGTAAATTAGGGTGGGCCAAATTTGGGTCAGTCTCACTTGCAACTTGGCGCTGGCCTGAACTAATTAACCTTAGGCCCGCCTAACCCACTCAACTTGCACCCGTATACGCCCAACGATCGGTGAAGGCATAAGTTGGGAAAGAGGGCGGGGGGCTATCAGGTGATTTGTACGCTGTGCGTATTTTTTTCTTATTTACATAATTCTGGTAGGCATTACGCACGTTGATCCTAAATTTACATAGTTAAGCATCATGGACTGCCTACACAGCCTCGTCCTAAATCACAATTTTCACAGGGTTAACAACATTGTCGCTCCAGCTTGCACAATTTTATAACTACAATCACACAGTTTCTTGGATTATAAATTTGGTTTCATATTACACGAATTCGTTAATGATATTTGCATAGTACTGTTCATGTACGTAGTTTCAGTAATCTACACGATTTTACTCCAAAATACCCCACTTACACTTTACATTCACTCTACAATGCCAAGGCTTTCTTCGTATCGCTGCAGGTGACGGAAAAAGCAGCTGGAGAGGAGGGTAAGGGAGAAGCGGCGGCAGCGGGTCTCTCAGAGACAAAGCAAAGAGGCACCCACTGCAGATGGGAGCTGGGCAGCCAGCAGAGAGAAAGGAAGACAGCTCCCATGATGAGTGAGAAGAGACCAGATGAGCCGGAGGGACACCCAGCATGTCTCGAAGAAAGTAAAGGGATCAAGTGAACCCAAGCAGGGCGTAGGAGACGCATGCAGGGAGGGCCGAAGCAACATATATAGGTTCTTGTCGAGGAAAGTTTGGATGGGGCAGTGGAGTCCGCCCAACAAGAAATGGGTACCAAGAATCCAAATGCCGAACCCACGAAGGAATCGTCGAAGCCCGAGAGGTCGGGGGAAGAAATTAAGTTCCCAGCTGGAGGGGGAGAAGAACATCGATCGCAGCAAGTTCTCCCAGTTCGGGGTTAGAGGAAGAATATTGCTGATCGATTCTTTCCAGGCCGGTTAAAGGCAGAGCATGATGCAGAGAAGCAGCGAAAAGGAAATCCATGGAGGAAGGAACGCGCATGCCGGTAAACCAGAAAACGTGGTGCAACAAGACGAGCAATTCCACGAGGAAATAGAGCTATGGCCTACCGAACATCCAAGGGATTCACCCCTTCAGGTTCTCCCAAAACTTGAACAATAAATGTATGTAAGAAATACGAATGCCAGCGTTAAAGATCTTAATAAGCTCTACGTAAAATTCTGTTTGACAGTGCAACAACGATACCAACACTTTTGTTCTCTGTTTTTCAACTGATACTGCTTTGTGCTTCCAGTGTCTAGACACTCCAAGCTTCATTCATGTACCATGCATTGCACTACCAATTCAAAAATATGCCTATGCAAATCTGATTTACAGAGTTCTTTCATTCAATGGCCAAGGCTTAAATGAGACTCTGAAGAAGTGGTGGCGAGCATTTCCCAGCTAATTGCCGTGTACCCCTTAATTTCGTTATGAGCCTGGAGAAGTCCAGCTAAGTTTTGCATCAACAGGAACACTCCCATGCTTAATGGTGTAGCACTCTGCAGGTTGTTGGAATATCCAGAAAGAAAATCTTACTCCAGACTTCCCCCCATGGCGCCTAATGTAGCATATTTAGAAGAGATTAAACTCCAACATTGACGACCAGGCAACAACTAGGCATGATAACGGATCTCTACGAGAAGCCGTCATCTTGCCTAATAGTCTAGTATTTTCGGATCGGATCTACGGTTTTCCAAATCAAGCACGCATCCCCGTAAGTCTTGGGAATGGTTTGACGACTAAATGAGACTTGCACCTAGTCAGCCATATCTTATCGTATATGGGTCAGATCAAAATCGTCGAGTCAATATAAATCACACCGAGTCAATTCGAGTCAAGTCTAAATTTGTTCTAAATTAAATTGCATCGTATCACGTGTGAGTCAGATCGAGTCAATACGGATCACCGAGTCGACTAATCTTAGCCATGAGACTCCTCGCGACCACAGCTCGACATGGAACAGTTGTAGGAAAGAGGAAAATGTTGGCAGTTGAAATTTCATGGGTCACGAGATGAATCTAACGTATGCAATCTCTTATTATTTCCAAACAAATATTTGTTTTTTAATCATGAAAGGATTCCGCCAGCACAAGGCTGACGAGAGAGCCGCCGAAGGAAACCTCCGGCGAGAGGTCCGCCGCTGAAGGTGGCGAGTGTCTCGGGTCCGAACCGCGACTCAGAACGACCCTCATCATTCCATTTCCAAACAGGTGAATCCGTTTGTGTGTCTTCAACACTGGATATGATCAAGAATGAACAACAATTAGAATCCATCCCTTTCATAAATAATCACTCATCCTCATTTTAATGTTAATTGATCTGGCGATGAGATAACAGGTGCGATACATTTGTGAATGCTAGCAGGGTTTTATAACATATGCCTAACAATGCAACTTTTTTGTCAACACTATCAACAAGTTCCCGTTCAAACATAGGATGACCAGCAACAGTAAGATTACATTTGTTCTATTGTTTCTACACCATTTGTACTCTGCTTCATCTCAATCATAAAATATATCTAAAAAAATGTGAAACATTCACTGTTGACCCACATTATATTTCTAATATCGTTGCATCATGCAGTCGTGTCAGAGAATCCAATGCATCCTCGGTGGCATTAGAGACTTGCCCACGAAACTGATCCAAGTCTATTCTGACAAGGCAACGGGTTTTCTGCTTCAACCATATCATAGACTGAGTACTCCAAGTGAGTCAACTAGTAAGGATCATGTCTTATCACAGAGAGATCTCAAATTTGTTTCTCGGGAGACACTTATTGGACTCACTTTTAATCTTTGAGAAATGTGAACTTGAAATTTATTAACTTAAAAAAAAAAATCCCTGTGAGTTGTACACTGCTAAATTTGAATCTATATCTCTCATGACTCCGTATAAACCTGCATGTGCCAGGCTCTATGTCATAAAAAAAAATCATCAAACTTTAAAATCTAGTCAGCCAACAAATTACTGATACGTTGGACTATTGTGGACGGAAGTTTTATCACTATTTTCCATATTCTATGTTATCTTTTACTTATTTTGGGTCTACTTTCGTAACGGAATAAATCCGATCAGCATAGTTTAATCGGGTCGGATGAGTTATTCTAGTTTAGTTTATTTTTTTAACCGAGATCGAATAGAGATTGGGGTGGATTATCTCTTTCTAATAAAAGAGGTGAAATGATTTACCCAGGATGAATTAAGATAGGGGGGACACATCACCCGAGATAAATCACGTGTCTTTATTCTAATCCGTTATCAAATCTATTACTATATACTATAAGGATTAGATGATTTTTTTCCGCCGATTCAAATTTTCGACGTCGGTTCCGTGAGTTACAACCCGGTTCTAATCTCGCCGCCTTCCCGTTAACGCTCCCACAGCCATGTGCGTGCATATAATTAATTAAACAGCCACGAAAATTACTCGATTGGGCAACAGACGCGTTACATATGAACTATATATGTGATATTGACTACGTCAACTTGCTCCAGTTGAATCCCTCCTTCGACCTTCACTCTTGATGAAGGGCCGACCGAAGAGAGTGGAACATTCAGCTCCCTTCCCGTGGTCTCTCTCTCTCTCTCGTATACACATGTAATATAGTTTCAAATTTCTATTGGGACCCAATAGTTATAGATTAGGATATATCGATTTCTGTAGTGAGAGATCCATTGATTTGTATTAGATAAAATTATGGTCAAGTTTTTATCGATTTGAGATAAACTCATTATGTTTAATCTACTGAAATTAATCCAATTAGTGTCAAATAAATAAAAAATGGACTCGAAAGCTTATCCATTTATTCAAAACAATGGTTCTCATGTAGTTCCGAGTCTATTTTAGTTGGGTTAATTTGGGTTTACCCACAGTGGTACTATATATTTTACAACTCTAACCGTAATATATATATATATATAATCTATAATTATATTATAAGAGAATTGAAAGAATTTTCGTCGCCGATTCAAATGGTACGTGTTATCCCCGGTTCAAAAGATTAGAATCTTTAACCATCCAAAGAGGTCCCCGTCTTAGGGTCGTTATGTATAGAAGTGCTATAACCCGGGATCCCTGAAAGGTGCAAGCGTGTGTGTGTGTGTGTGATGCATGCGTGTTTCTTAATACTTACGATATTATTATATAGAGGTTATTTTCATGTGCCGTAAGATTAAATGGACTTGAAATGAGTTCGAGTAAATAGAGATTTGAGATGTGTTTCATAGTTACCTAGCGTTTAACTAAAATGAGGGCTGTAATTTAGCACAGGTTAAATTAAGTTGTGATTAACCTTAACCCAACTCATATTTAAGAGCGCGGTCTTTGGTTCTAATCTCACCCAATATTTCACCAACTCTTCCGAAAGAAAGACGAGGTACATGAAATACGGTTCATTTTCTTCGTTCTCATCTTTTTTTTGTCGACGTCTCCTCGTTCCTATTAATTTTGTTGACTTTCCATGTTTTGGTTAGATGATAAAAAAATAACTAATACACCGTCAACATAAAGCTATTATTAAATATACCTTCTCCTTACAATGTATATATTTTAATTAAGAATTAATAGGTATATCATAGCTGAAAAATTACTATTCGATATACTTTTTTCATGTGTTCAATTTTTCTTTTCGATTGTCTTAAGATCAATTCTATTTTATTTAATTAGGGACTAACAAATATATCATCAACAAAAAAAATTATTAAATATACTCTCTCCTCACAACTTCAAGATGTCTTACGTTTACTTGTTTTGAGTGTAGAGGTTCTATTTTGACTTTGAAAAGGTATTTAGGTAGTCATGTACGAATCTAATTAATATAAAACATCATCCTCTGCTCTCTACCCCCTTGATTTCTTTTGATTGTGGGAGGAGTTGAGATCTGCCCGTTATCCGCCTTGTATGTTTGAAGTTTATCTTTTTACCGTCGATCGCCTTTTCTAAAAAAGAATTCTAAAAATTTTGATCAAAGGTCGGATTTTGAGTTGGAGACATGCTCGAGTTCGCGAATAGATTTCGCTCCCGATTTTGCCTACTGTATATTTTTGGGGTTTGTCATCCGTTTCCCTTGAATCTAATGACAATGGATCGGGATATAATTATAATCCAGAGTGCTCTTTCTTGCATCGCTTTTCGAATTTGTTGCTAAGGAGATAAAATTTTTTATTTCTCTTTTGTAGCAAGGGATCTTTGTGAAGATGTATGAGATTCTTAATTACATTGGTGAAGTTTTCTCTGTTGTTGTCAGATAGTGTGAAAATCTACGGTGGAATCTCTATACAAGAATTTTTATTTATCCGACATCTAAACTTAGAATTAGGATTAGATCAGTAACATGGGCGTACAAAATTTGGTGGGTTTACCCATCCATCCTAATTTTTCTGTCACTTTGTTAGATCCTTTTATTTTTTTCATTGGATTTTCATTTTTCAGTCACTAAGAATTTATTTTTCAGATTCGTGGAATTTGTTGCTGTACAGCACCAAAACCTTTAACCAAATCTGTCGATTGTCTCAAGTCTACATGACTCACAACTGTGATCACCCATAGGTTTCTCTTGTTATTCCAACTCAAACGATGACTTCAAAATCACTGAATACAAAATTTGCTACAATTAATGATGATAATGATCCATAGACGACTATTGCTACACCCCCTCTCACCACTAAACTCAAGCCATTATATATGGGAATAGGAAGAGGTAAGACTACCCTTATAAAGATGGGTGCTAAGAGAATAGACATGACCTCTTGGATTGGACTGTAAATTTCAGAGACATGAAAGGAAAGGACATGAATATTTTCGGATCTAGCTTCGATCCAAGGGCTGTGTCATTTGTGAGATATTTTTTTATTAGGATTTGAATAATTTTTGTGGTATGTTTTGTTACTTCTCATGAATGTGCAGGTAACTTCTTGGACCTAACTATAAATTTTAGAGGCATGGAAGGAGGGGATCGGAATAAATTTTCGATTGTTGTGGCATGCTTTGTTCCTTCAATCCAAGGGCTACCACATTACCACTAATATCACTCCAGCATTTTTTTATCGATTGTACTTGGTTACATAAATGTATAGGGTCAAGTTAGTTTGATGTAAAACACAGTCACATTTTTTGTCAATAATAATTTACGTTTAACTGATCAACCGGAACATACATCTCAATCAATCTATAGATAAGTTTACACTATTCCCGCTGTTTAGAAGCGCAAGGAATGATATAACCCTATCAAAAGTAAAATCATATGAAAATCAATCTTATATTTAAAGTTATGTGTATATTTAAGTTACATTATCATTATAATTTAAAAAAATTGTCAAAGTCAACGCGCGTGACACGTTAATTTGACTAGTTAGACCTTATAAAAGTTAAAAGAAAGGATCTACTGACCTACCAATTCAAGATCCTGAGATTTTTCGGATCTTGGTTTCTAATCTGAACCTAAATAAATGTTAGCTAACATAAGTAAACTGATAATATTATATGAATATATATATTTTTTGTGAAATATGAAATCCAGTACAATTGATCTAAGAGTCACCCGAGTGCTCGACAATTTCAGTTATTATTTTTTTACAATCAATGTGTCAACAAATCAGAGGTGTACGACTATCAAACCGGAGGTGTACACAAATTAGTAAATGCACACCGGATAACTTTTCACCCACCCCCTACGCGGAACACGTACGGACAACTGCACACGTTTCACTCCATTCCTGGATTCGAACACGCACCGACAACTGCACACCGGATAATTTTTCACTGACCCTATATCCAAATTAGAACACATAATCTCTCGACCATGTGAGAAGATACAGAACCACTCAACCCCGAAACTGTTCTCATATTTGAGGAACATGTATAGCTTCTCTGACATATACGGAACCTAAATAATATCTCATATATAAATAAAAAAAATATTGTGATGTATATGCATAAAGCCCGGAGACAGGCTTACATTCAACAAAAAAAAAGAAAAGAAAGAAAAATCATTAAAAAAAGGTGTCGACAGAAAGCGCCATCACAGGTCTACCCCGTTGATGAAGGGGTGCGGACGCCACCCTGTTCGCACTTGCTCTGTCCTTCCCAGTCCCAGATGCTGCCCCCTCGCGCTGCCCGTCAAGACTCAAGTGTGCAGGTGAGAGGGGATTTGGGCAGTCTCCAATCCTCACCTACCGTCTACCTCACCAACTTTCCTTTATTTTTTTTTTAACCTTTCTTGATCCGTTATCTATGTACCATTGCAATATTGAGCAGTTAAGTACAATTAAAAGTAAGTTAACTCTGAGTTAATTATAAACTTTTTTAACTTACGTAAAGATGTGAGATAAATTAACCCGGTTGAGTTTATAAACTAAAATCAAGTTAAGCATAGGTTAACTAAACTAGGGTGAGTAAACTAAAATCAAGTTAAGCATAGGTTAACTAAACTAGGGTGAGTTTAACCCCGGCCCTCGGAATGCTCCGTACTCACCGCCCAATTCCAGTTCCTTGGCGTCTAAATGGCCTCATCTTTCTGGAACGTCATGTGATGCTTCCGAGGAAATCTCAAGGGATCACCGTGTCCCTTCATCTGGACCGCAAAATCGATAGATCTTTAACGCCCAATTTGTTAACCTGATAGAGTTATGAGGTCGGATGTGCTAACCGATCTCTGTTAGTATTTTTGTGTGTGAGAAAAGCGGTGAGACTTAACACCGTTCTCTCTTGTCGATTAAAATGGATCCCTGCATTCTAACCTAGAAACAATTTGAGACTAAAAACCTTTTGATGGAACTGGGCCCTTTCGAACCAATATTGTAAAGCTGACAGCCCAGTATTTTTGGGCCCCGTCACTCCCACCAATGACCAGGCTGGCTGGCGGCCGCCTGGGCCACCCCCGCCCTTCTACTTTTCCTCTTTCCTGTTCCCTGCCTTCCCTTTCACGGAAATATTTCATATCACATCATGGAGTCCCAATTCTATACGTAGAACCATGGTTGGCCTACTATTATTATAAAAACAGGAGTGAGTTAACCTATTAGCCCAAACTTTTTTTTCAGACTTATAACATGATTAACTCGTTTTAAATCTAATGTTAACACACTTTACTTTCACAATGGCAAATTAGGTAAATTGAATTAAAATTGAATTAATTCAGGTTAACCTAAACCATCTATAGAGTTTGGATAAGTTAATTCTCCCAATGAAAAGTATCATATTGCGCCCACTCACTTTTTTTTCTTACGTAGGTCCAGACGGCAAGTTCGCAAAATCGACAGGGACAATGTTGCACATTTCAATTTTTTGCAAAATTGACACGGGAGATGATGTATACCTTAAATTTTCACAACATGGCACGGACGACGATGCTCAATTTTTGTAACGGTCAAACCGGACATAAGCACGTAAATGACGCATCCATTTGCGTGGGTTAACTCAGAATCAACTAAAATACATATATAGATCAACTCAGGAGAGTTAACTCACTTACTATCAAAGTAAATTGGGATAAAGATGGATTGAATTATACCAATTAAGTTAATTTAGATAGTTTAAATTATTACTAAAGCTGGGCTTAATATCAAGGAGAAGTTAAGTCAGTGCAAATTGGTAGAGTAAGCCCAAGAAGCATCAAAATATTCAAAATTCAATTGAACGAGTAGTTTCAATTTGAGAGCCAAGTAGATATCACCCGAGTTGGCAAGTTTTGAATACGATCTCTTCAACTATGGTTTTTTTATAGTAGTACACTCTTAAAATGCTCGAAATTATATATAAAATAAAAAATCTTGCAGAGATTACACCTTGTTTGAATATTTGACACTTAATTAGATGAAAAATCGGGTGAGATGAAGCGTGGTAGTACACATAATCCACTTGGGAGATGTGGTTGTTTAAATATAACTAAACATACATCAAGGTGATGGTCCTTGCATGCAAAGATTCTGCACAGCAGGGTTGTATAGGTAAAAGAGTTTTAAAAGGAACAGTATTTGCAATCTGCAGCCAACCGGAACGCTAAGAAAAGAACTTATTACTAGAGATTAAAAACTTAAAAGGATACTTGTTGGACGAAATGCTGGTTAAATGACTTAAATATATACTGGGTCTTTTAGATATATACCCTGTCATATTCTACTTTTACATATATATTCTCAATTACATGAATCATCAAAAGTAACCCTGAGGTACCTAAGTATTGGTGGTTATATCTTCACCGTAACTGAAGTAATTTAAATGCTGGAATGACGAGTCTAACCCAACGTCAAATTTATAAGGGCGGCTTTGTTTTCACACACAAGATGTTTAATCGGGGTGGGATACCGTGTTCGAACATGGCATCCTCAGCCGAATTTCAAAGCGGCCCTAAAGATTTTAGGGGATCACAAAGTTTGGAAGGCATTTTTGAGTTTTTGCATCAATTAATCGTTTCTATAATATCTACTTAGGAATATTTTTTAGGTCCCGTTTTATTTTGGGATTAAAGATAGCCCGATTAAATTTAGGTAGATTTATTTTATCCACTTTTATACTTTTTTGCTTTGACATGATACTGAATTAAATTATCCGACCCGTGAAGGTGGGATAGGTTAATCCGACTTAAGTCAGATTAAATTACTTTCAAACATGTTATTTAAATCTGCTCTCGTCGAAATAAAATGACTTAAGTTTGAATTAAAATGAGAATAATCTAGGGTTAAGTCCCAAACAAAACAGAGCTAGAAGTTTAAGGTGCGGGAGTCAAAAGTGCATAAATACAACTATTAAGTTATATTCATGATTATTTTTGATAATTCACATAAATTAGGAATATATATATGTGAAAATAAAATTTATTATACATGTAAAAAATTATAAAAAATTAATAAATTCATTTACTATGAAATGAAATGTGATTTGAAACTTATTTCATAGATTCGAAAATTTCATCGAGAAGGCAGAGATTAAAAATTTAAAATTAAAGTTAATGATTATATATATCTTTATATTAACTTGATAAAAATATTTTTAAAATCGAGTTATTCGATTCGATTCAATTGTTTAAATATCAAAATCAAATCAAATCAAAATTAATATATATATATATATTATATTTATAAATAATTTTAATAATATTTATAAAAATATTTCATTATTTCTTCAAAATTAATGATAAAAGGAAGAAAAATATATATATTTACTATTTGGATGTATTTAATGATATTTTTGATAATTCATATAAATTAGAGGTATCATGCAAAAGCTGCAGATGTAAAGGAAGGGTGTATATATATATATATATATATATATATATATATATATATATATATATCAACGCAGAAAAGATAATTGCATCTCTTTCTCTCCCACTACCTTTACAGAGCGATGCAGCCGCGCAGCATGGGGCCAGCAAGCCCGTGGGCGCTGCCATGTCTGGGGCGCGACACTTTGATACAAAAGGACCACCCTACACCCCCGCCCCAACGGGCCATTTCCAGCAAGGTTGGTGGGATATTTTCATATTTGCCCTTCCGCGCTCTGCCCTCCCACTTTATATTCTGCCTCGTTGAAAGCGGATTCCACCGTTCCCTCCCCTTTCTCTCTGCCTGCTCAGACCTCCCTCTGCCACACTCGGTCTTCCTCTCCTCTCCGACTCCGCAGAGGAGAGAGAGAGAGAGAGCCAAGGCCAGCCTCGTCGCCGCCGAGCGATCTCGTCGCCGCCACCGGCGCAGAGGTGAGCTTCCTCGTGGAAGTCGTGCTCGTATTCATGTCTCTGACGTCTTCGTACTCGTTTGGTTGTTGATTCTTCTAGTGCGTCGGAGCTCGTTGCGGCCGAGTCCTCATTCGTTTTGATTCTTAATTGGAGATTTGCGGCCTGTTTGCACTGGGGATGTTCTCGCTTGTTGTGGATCGTTCGTCGCTTTGTTTCGGGATCTGGGCTCTGGATTCCTTCCCCTTTGGGTCTCGCGGTTGTGCTTCTTGTTATGCGCTGATTGTGGTTGGAAACTGATTTTGGTATTGTTTGTTTATGGGGATTTTGGTTGGTGTTCATGCTTTTGGTGGGGACCCAATGGAGAACGGCTGCCAGTATGTCGAAACAGGTCATCTTTCCATTTTTCCTGCAAAAAGTGTACTTTTTCCTGTGTTTGCAGCCGTCGGATATTAGTTCCTCCTCCATAGGCAGCTTATCTGCCAGTGTTTCTCCAAATATAGTAACATAAATTTCAACAAATGCTGATGACGCCAGTTCGGTGTGGGAATGCTTGACTTTCAAATTTGCATATATTCTTTAACGTTCTATTGATGTCCGTTGATATTAATAAAACTCTGGTATTTCCTTCTGGAATCATTCCTATCCACAATCTACTGTTCATGCCGTCTGGCATGCATGATTCCGCTACCGTCTTATTCTTTATGTTCATCAGGGTTCATTGTTAACGTCGTCTGGAACTTTGGAAAATTGGAGAACGATGTGTGTTTTATGAAGTGCAGGATCAGTACAGTAGAATGGATTTAACCTGTAGGTAAATTTTGCTCTGTGGTATACAAACAATTTCTGAGCCTAATAATGTAATTCTGTCATTCTGTGGAGGTGCTATATGGCAGTAGGACGGGTGACCGTTCAAAGCTGCACCCCTTTAAGTTACATAGGAGGCAAATTGGAGTGGATAAAGAGCGTATGGTACTTTTGGAGTTTTCTACTTGCGGTTTGTGTTCGTGGAAGGTCGATTTCTGAATGGAAACATGAAAGGTTCTCTGTAGCCCTTAGATGGATAAGAATGGTCCAAAATTAAATCTGTTATCCTTTTTTGTGTTACTAGCCAATAGGAGCAAGCAATGAAACCCACAATTTTGCCATGCATTTTGATTTTAGTGGATCAAAAATTAATATTGTTCCTTTCTATTAAATGGCATGAACTGTCCAGAAAGGAGGAATTTGCCATTTTTTAGTTGAAATGTAGGTGGAAGCAAGGAGGGGATCTATGCTCCCTTTTAACTCTTGTTTTTTATTATTTGTTCCCATGCTGCAGTGGCAGCCACAGTTCACATAAATCCCACAAACCCAGCTGGGTGGTTCCCTTCCTAACACCTACCCATATCAATTGGACCACAGCCCATCGGTTTTTTAATTCTTTTGTGTTTCCTGTTCATGGGAAATGGAGTTTTGAAGTGCAAATTTTTGTAGTTTGTTTTTCTTGGAGAGATAACAGGTGCCATAATCTTATTAAATTGTTGTTGTCATAAGGATTCTAGGTGAAATCTAAAGCACTTGGTCTCGACTTTTATAAATATGTTCACTTGGCAAGTGATTTCAAGAAAATTTCCTTCATTTTAATTGGCAAAAAACATTCGATGAAGGGAACGGCAAACATGCTCATTCAATATGCCTAGTCAGTTGCTTACCATTCGTGGCCAAACTTTAGTTTTCTTATTGGAAAGTTTTGTTAATGCCACCTTGTTTTTCCACTTGGTCATGAGTTGGTTCTTCTTGTACTTTTGACAGATCATTTCTTTCTCTAGCCAGTCATTCTTGCTTGCTACCAATGTCTTTTGTCTGAATCTACATGTTTCTGACTAGCTGTATGATTCATTTGCTATCATTACTCACAAGTTTTAAAATTTCTAATTTACTGCTTATCGACAGAATAACTATATACCATGGCCGAGACTGATGACATTCAGCCACTTGTTTGTGACAATGGAACTGGAATGGTTAAGGTAATTCTTTTCCCTGCAATTTTTTTCTTTATATTTTGTGTTTGAAAACATAGTTCTCCAACATTTTCTGTAATTTTCCTTTCTGCACCTTGATAGGCTGGATTTGCTGGAGATGATGCTCCTAGGGCTGTTTTTCCAAGCATTGTTGGTCGTCCACGTCATACAGGTGTCATGGTTGGCATGGGGCAGAAGGATGCTTATGTAGGTGATGAGGCCCAATCTAAGCGAGGTATCTTGACACTGAAATACCCTATTGAGCATGGAATTGTTACCAATTGGGATGACATGGAGAAAATTTGGCATCATACCTTCTACAATGAGCTTCGAGTCACCCCAGAGGAGCATCCCATTCTTCTTACTGAAGCCCCTCTTAACCCCAAGGCTAACAGAGAGAAGATGACTCAAATCATGTTTGAGACCTTTAATGTTCCTGCCATGTATGTTGCAATTCAGGCTGTCCTCTCTCTATATGCAAGTGGCCGTACCACAGGTATGGAAGAAGTTACTTATGGATATGGAATTTTTACATATGAAAAATTCTTTACCAGGTGCTTAACTTGTACACATCGATTCACTATGCCAGTGAATTGCTAACTAATACATCAACAAAAATGCATCATGTTTCCTGATTTTTATGCACCCAGTTTGCTAACTACAAGTCTGCATTTTAATTGCTTTTATGCCATTCACCTTATTCTTTGAGAGAAACGCAGGCCACAGTAGAAGGGATCCAGCACAAGATTGAATTGGATAATTTATCTGATTGTCTGTCTCTATTCAAATTTGCTTTAAAAATCTGTAGGTTCACTTTGCTTATCTTCATCTATTTAATTACCGTGTACATAACATAGATATCACACCCTCGTTTCATGATTAATTGTTATCATTATTCTAGTCCCCTACCCAGACATGGGAGTAATTGCAGTAGGGTGTGCCCTTCTTACTGCTTTTGGGATGATAAGAAATTTAACATGGGAGTACAATGTGACCTTTTTTTGGCTAATGTGGGAAGCGCTCTCTCTCTCTCTGCCCCTTTTTTCCCCTTCTCTCTTTGTTCACTTTTTCTTCAAGAAAAATCTACAATCAGAGTCCAGGAGCTTCTGGATTTGATAACTTTCTCTTTCTAGATTGAGAGCCAAGCTGTTCCAAGCGCATGAATCCAAGCAAACCTCTGGATATGGAGAAAAATCATTCATAGAACATTGAACATCTATTGCTTGTTGAAATGTTGTGCACTATCCTTGGTTTTGTGAAAAATAAAATATTGGGAGTATGGATGGTGCTTAGTTTCTAGAGGTAATAGTATGGGCTTGATAGGAGTATGCCAACGGTTTTTGTGATGTCTGATGTGTTCACATGAAATCTTTCGCTTAGGTATTGTGTTGGACTCTGGTGATGGTGTAACGCACACCGTACCAATTTATGAGGGTTATGCTCTTCCTCATGCCATTCTTCGACTTGATCTCGCTGGGAGAGATCTAACAGATGCTCTGATGAAGATCCTGACTGAGAGGGGTTATTCCTTTACTACAACTGCTGAACGGGAAATTGTTCGTGACATGAAGGAAAAACTTGCTTATGTAGCCCTTGACTATGAGCAGGATCTGGAGACAGCAAAGAGTAGTTCTTCTATCGAGAAGAGCTATGAGCTGCCTGATGGGCAGGTGATCACTATCGGTGCAGAAAGATTCAGATGCCCAGAGGTCCTTTTCCAACCATCTCTCATCGGGATGGAAGCTGCTGGTATCCATGAGACAACCTACAATTCAATCATGAAGTGCGATGTGGATATCAGGAAGGATCTATATGGCAACATTGTGCTCAGTGGAGGGTCTACCATGTTCCCTGGAATTGCTGATCGTATGAGCAAGGAAATCACGGCTCTTGCACCAAGCAGCATGAAGATCAAGGTGGTCGCCCCACCTGAGAGAAAGTATAGTGTTTGGATTGGAGGGTCTATCTTGGCATCCCTCAGCACTTTCCAGCAGGTAACAGCAGTTTTTATCTTTTTGTTTCGACCTAATTTTTTGTTGGCCATCCTGTTCTGAAGTCTGAACTGCACATAAGATAGAGATGCCCAAGTAGGCACTTTGCTTGTGAAAGCCATGTTTGAAGCACCCTGTGTCTGAATCTCTTCTTTATTCTGTTGTTCACATTTTTTTTGGGGGGGGGGGGGGGATTCTGATTACTTGTTGCGTGGGTCTGCAGATGTGGATATCCAAGGCAGAGTACGACGAGGCTGGACCATCCATTGTGCACAGGAAGTGCTTCTAGATTTGAGTTTTTTTTTTTTTTTGGAGTTGCATTTTTGTATATCTTCACATGTTTGATATCCACCGGATTGTCTGTTTGAACTGTGGGGTGGATTTGTTGGGTTCAGATTGATTCCCATTAGTTTCCCTTCTCACATGTTATATGTAATTCTGATAACTATTTACTTTTAATACTAGGTTTGTGTTTGTACTTTGGATTGGAAATCCCAAAGATGTGATTTGTTAATCAGGTTGCTCTCCTTCGGGACATCGCTCTCAGATCATGTTGATAATGTTAATTGCGCTGCACCTTCAATGGTCGTAGGCATTATTGTATTCCCAATGCCATTGTTTGTTGACGCTGAATAATGTTCATTTTTTTCGCTGCGGGTAACTTCGTTTCTGTTGAGAGTATTTTTACATATTGAGGGGTTGACAGTTGGTTTTGTGCAGGGAAGCGCCCGGCGGGCGGGGGGGGGGGGGTTCCCTACCCGGCGGAGTCCATTTTCTTTAAAACTGGGATGGGCCCAAGCTAGTTCAATTGGGCTGACTGACTACAAACACATTTGATTGGGTTGGGCTCAAGTTGTCTAGTCCAGTATCATCCATTCCATACGGGGCACGGCATAAACAATGCAAGCATGATGGATCACAATTAATTAAGTTGCATGTTATACACGTACAATGTGCATATGCATACATATTGAACAAAAAATACCCATTTACCGTCCAATTTGTAAGGATGCTGTTTTATGAGTATTATGTGCTGCACCACAGTTCGGTGCTCTAAAGAAGAAATTATGTCATGTTGTATCCTATCTATGTATCCGGACAATCTGATCAATGATCGGATAGTTAAAAAATCTTTTTTTTTTTTAGTTAGGGGAATGAGATACATGGGAGGGGAGGGGGCGGGGTTTGTGGTGGGGTGGAAACCCAACTTACGAGGTGCATCTAGATGGACCTCTCAGTGCCTTTGTGATACGTTATACACACTCAAATTCGTGCAAAAGAGGACACCCTGAATGCATAATTAATTAAGTCGCATGTTATACGCGTACGATGTGCATATGCATATATATTGAACAAAAATTACTCATCTACAGTCCAATTTGTAAGGATATTGTTTTATGAGTATTTTGTGCTGCACCGTAGTTCGGTGTGGTAATTTTTTTTTAAAAAGGAAATTATGCCACGTTATCCTATGTATGTATCCGTGTAATCTGATCAATGATCGGGCAGTTAAAAAAGTTTTTTTTTTTTTTTGTCAAGGAGAACGAGATACAAGGGAGGGGACTAAAAGGAGGGGAAGGGGGGGAGGGGAAACCTAACCAATGGGTGTACCTAGATCCGGAGATCGTGATCATGTCGCTGTTCATCTACTTTCTGCTGCCGGAGTTGAAGCAGGTACCCATCGAGGAGATGTCCACCTCGTTTGAATCAACACCGGTGGCAGGCTTTTCGAGTGGGGCGACGGCGATGGAACAGCGACGTGGAGGGGGAGGCGGAGATCGGGTGGGTGGGGAAGAGTGGGCCAGCAATGGAGGGGCAGGGGGTAGCGGAAGTGGGGAGGCAACAGTGGGACACCATCTGAGAGATAGAGAGAGAGATGATCAAAGCCGAAGCTCCTCTGGCGACGCTCGACTGCTTGCTCCGGCCCTGCACGCATCAGATTCGGTGGCCCTTTCACTGGCTGGAGTGCCGCCGGAGGTGCGCCGCGGTGAAGCCGGCGACTGCCGCCACCACCTTCTCCCGTCTCCACCCCCATACCCAGGAAGAGAGAGAGAGAAAGTTGACTAGACCGAGAGAGGAGGATAGAGTTAGGCTATAGTTAGGGGCACATATGTCATTTTCAATTCTCTTAACCCACCTTGAGTTAAGAAAAGATTTGTAACGACGCCACAGATACCATACAAATTTCGTAAAGATTTTAAAGATAATATGATAAATATAATAATAATGAATGTATATTAATAATTTTAAAAATTTTAAAAATACAGAGATATATTTTCCTACTCTATTTTGACTATTTTTTATTTTCGCTATTTATTCCCTGCGACCCACTCTGTTATCGAAATACTCCACGCGGATTCTCAACCCGATGAGAGAGAAATGGGGGGGTCCACACTCTCCTCTCACACACATTCACTTTAACCGGAGTCAGGCACCGTGTTCGACCCTCTGGGTCGAACACGCAGCCGAATTTCAAAGCAGCCCTAAAGAGTTTTTAAAAAATCATGTTTAGAGATAAATTTACAGATTTATCATTCATAAAAATATATTAACATATATATCAATACTTTTGTCAAAAACTTTCACATATATCATTGCCTTAACCCACTATTTCCATCCGCAACTTAAGTATGATTAGCTTTAACTAGACACGTGAAAAGATGATAATATCCTTAGTTATCTCTCTTGAGATTTGAGAGAGAGGTTTGGGTTGTCGATGGCGATCACCGAATGTGTGCATCGACGATGGACGCCTAAGCATCTAATGAGAGAGAGTGTGGCCGAGTAGGAGGAGGGTGTCGAACTAAGAGGAGGGGGGATGGGGGGCAGAGAGAGAGAGAGAACACGGGTTGCCACGATAAGGGGTCCTGACACGCACTGGGGAAGGGGGGTGTTTTGGTGAGACATAGGGTGTCAACACACGGTGGGGAAGGGGCGGTGGTTCAGACACACATTGGAAAGGGGTTTCGACGAGGCCGGGGGGATTCTTGACAAGAGGGAGGGTGTGCTCCGACATGTCGAGGTGGGGGGGGCAGTGGTTTCGGTGAGGCAGGGGGATCCTGACACGTAACGGGGAAATGGGGGTGTTATGGCGAGGCAAGGTGTGGTTCCAGCATGCATCAAGGAGGGGGGGGACGAGGTAGGGAGGCTCTGAAGCATAGCGGGGGTTCCCGAGGAGGTGGGGGGGGGGGGGGGGGGGAGTTTCCATTAGAAAGGAGGTTACGTATGGGACTCTCTCTCTCTCTCTCTCCCCGATGAAGAGGAGAAGAGTATTATGATCATTTAATGACTAGTAAACGAGAATATTAAAACTGAGGAGGGTAAATTCGGCTCGACCCATATCAGGCCGATCTACAGCAAGCCCAATTTGACTCACGGTCCACGACGCGCCTAACGGGCCACTACAGCCACGGGCTACTACGGACGGCCCAAGACGAGCGGTCCTTGGATTCGACAGCGTGGAGGGCCCTAGCCCAGGCACAATGACCACTGGATGACTCTCCGACGACTGACCGTTACCTCCCACGACGATGGCTTCAACTCCACAAAGGGCGAGCACGCTCTACGGGCGCCGTAAGACTCGCCTGGAGATCAGCCAACTCCGGGGTAACCGCCCCTCAACGAGAAACTCCCGCTATAATCGCGGGAGACGTTGCTCCACGATCTACGCCTTACCGTGCTAAGGGATAGGCCTTCAACACCAGGACAACCCCCTTTATAAATGAGACCTCGACAGAGGACCAGGGGACGGGGAATTCATCAACAACACGGTGAATCTCACCGAGAAACGCCTACAGAGAAATAAGCAAGAGAGCTACTCACTCGGTCACTAGAGATGTCACGACTGTTCATTTCCTGAGAGAGAATCTCTCCCGTACGACCTTACCGTCCAGCGAGTACTCTCCGGGTGACCACTCAGGTCGGCGAGTACTCGTCCGGAGGACCTACACTTCTCTCAGATCTCTTACTGCGACCTCTACTCTCCTCTCTCTCTTACTTTTATCTGTTCTTCACTTGAACTATTGCTGACTTAAGCATCGGAAGGTTGTCTCTTGAGGTAGCATTCAGAGCTCTTTCTGACGCCCTTTCTTCTGGTGTTTGCAGGTTTCCGCGGGTGCCCGACGATCTTCCTGATAAATACATAGAGAAGTGTGGTACGTGACATAGGAACCAGATTTCTACCTCTACATAAATCTTTCGTAAATATTCAGTTTTTCGTCGGCGAAAGTTAACTATTGAGGCATATTTAAAATTTGTCAATAAAGTTAATGATATGCCTTTTAATATGATCGCAAGGACGAAAAATATACAAATTCGTCCCTAAACATATTTTTTTTTGCAACCAACACTGTCTTTTATCAAAGAGTATGAGATGAGGCGGTGGATATTTATCATGCATGGTAGTAGAGCCATAAATGTTTATCACGATGATAGGAGCATTTCATATGTTTTTTATTTTGGACTATATATGAAATAACGATGATAGATAAATCTACTTAATTTGTGACTCTATGTTTTATATTACATTCATATATCGTCCGTTTTGGGTTTTGCTGGTGTTAAAGATAAATCATAGTTGTTTTGTGTCTTCCTCCACTCCGATCTATGTCGTCCATAGCAGAAATGGAACTGGATAACTAATCTAATATTATCCAGTGCTTAGGTGAATTGGAGCACGTTCACGGTACACCCACGTGTACAATTGATACGGTACACCGCCCTCCAGTGATCCGATTAAATTGATGGACAGTGGACGTGATCCTCACACTTGACTTCTTTCCCGCCTCCTGCACACCCGGGTGTGTAACGAGTTAGACTCTAAGGACTATTTTGCTAACCGAGTCCGATTAAGAGTAAGTGACCTCCAGAGGTTGCTTGTGTTAATCGGGTTCGATTAACGTGACTGTGTGTGAAGAGAGAGTAAGGTCTACTGCTCTATCTCATCTGTCGGGTTAATTTAACCGGATGTCAAATAGGGCCTAAGTAAATTTCTTCCTTCATCGTACCACTTCGATTCAAACTAAAACAAAATTTGGAACGTGCACCAACGGACGTACATCAGACTCCTATTGATCCACACGTGGATCTAACGATTGATTCGGGAAGTTTCAGCCCCATCATAATTAAGTCACACGCTTGAACCGATAAGAACTAGTGTGCAGCAGCATCAAGTATTTCTCTAAAGTTGGGGACCCCAATTGAGTCGATTGGAGATATTCTCGGTGACAAGGAGGCCTCAAGTTTTGATTTCAGAAATGATTTATTTAACTCACATTTAATTTCAGAGAGACATAATCTTACGACTTATTAATATTGAAAAAAAAGATACACGTGAGTTGAACCCCCGTTGAATTTGAATCTAAATTTCTCACACTCCGTATGTACACAAATATCACCGTGCTAATTCTATGTCGTAAAAAAGATTTTACATCTATACCCTTATAAAATATCATATTTACAAATAAAATCTTTCTTTTCACGTATTATCAAGAATATCCTTAATATATCTTATATTGTTATTTCTATACTCTCGTCGTAACTCGTGTTACTTTAACTCGATTGTCTTTCTAGTTAAGAGAGGAAAAAACTAACTTATCCTTAAGTTAACATATCTCTCTCTCTCTCTCTCTCTCTCTCTCTCTCTCTCTCTCTCTCTCTCTCTCTCTCTCTCTCTCTCTCTCTCTCAGTTGCTCAGAGAGTGACAAGACGAGGCGAGTGATTGCCGGAGGAGGGGGGGTCGGGTGTTCACCGTGCATGGGGGGGTTCATCAAGGGCGAGGGGGTTGCAATGGTGTGAGAGGAGGGAGGGGGTCGAGGCTGAGGTTGATGGGTTCACTGGAGGGCTGCAGAGGTGTGAGGGTTAGATGTGGGGTGGCACCCCTCCTCTCTCTCTCTGGCTGGGGGGGGGGGGGGGGGAGAAAGTGTAGCTGGGTGGGGGATGAGAGTAGTTGGGGGTGGAGGGGGGGGGAGTTCCAACGCCCCACGCCTATGTTGACATCATCACCGCCGAGATGGGAGAGGAGTTGTGGGTGAGGGGGGGGGGGGGGGGGGGGAAGAGATCAGTTAGGATGGGGGCCGCAGGCAGTGAAGGGGTGGGGGAGAGGGAAGGTCGTCGAGGTGGGAGAGTAGCTGGGGGTGGGGGGAGGGAGCGCAACGGGAGTTGGGGGGTGGGGGGTTGCCGGCCCCTTCCTCCTTCTACCCAGATGGTGGCGATGATGGCTTTGCAGCGGCCCCGTCTGCCAACATCGGACTCCTCTTATTCCTCTTCTCCACGTCGACCTCGAGCTGGACCTCTATGCCATTTGTCACACCGGCCACGAGGTCCTCGCCGTCGCCCTTGCCGACATCTCTCTCCCCTTCACCCTAGGCGTCATCGCCTCCTTCGTCCTCCGCGCCACCATCACTATCGCATCCCCTAGGCCCCCTTCCTCGTCTTCATGGGCGTCATATGAGAGGTCGATCATGGTGGTCGCAAGAATAGTGGGGGCTCAATGTTGGGGAAGATTCTGCAGGGCCCCTCCCTTCCTGGGGCATCCACCTTTGCCCATCTCTCTCCCCCCCCCCCCCCCCCACACACACACACACGAGTATTTTTATTTTTTTATATTTTTAAATTATTTATGTCAATATATTTTCAGAATATTTGTCGACACTGATGGCTCGAGAATCACATAGATATAATCGCAATAATACAATGTATACTCGAGATATTCTCGATAATACGATAAAAATAAAGGATAAATATATAAACAATATTTTGTAATAGTATATTTGTAAAAATCTAAAAAAACTCTAAAATTTGTTGTAACGGACCGTATTGGGTTCGGTGGCGTACGGAGACCATGATGCTATTTACATCTTTGCCATCTGACTCACTTGGTGGCCATCAAAAGAGGGGCCGTTCCCCCCGTCGCCGTCGTGGCGCACCCCTGCCAGATGCGAAATGTAAGAGGCGCCGCCTCAGCCGTTTTCTACTACACTTCCCGCTTCTCCTCCTCCTCCTCTTCTTCTTCTTCCCCTGCCGGCGAGCTCGCGGACCTCCTCCTGGTCGCCTCCATCTCCAAGGCCTTCTCCCGCCCCGGGCCCCCTCGCGCCCCCGTCCCCGTCGACCCCGCCTCCATCTCCGACTCCGTCGTCCTCCAGGTCCTCCGCCGCTCCTCCCTCCACCCCGCCGCCAAGGCCCATTTCTTCCGATGGGCCTCCTCCCTCCCCTCCTACCAACCCTCCCCCGTCGCCTTCTCCGAGCTCCTACGCTCCCACTGCCGCGCCGGCCTCCTCGACGATCTCCCTCCGATTCTCCGCCTGGCCGCCGCCTCCGCCCGCCGCGGGCGTGCCTTATTGGAGCCCGACGCGTTGAAGCTCGTCCTCGACACGCTCATCCGCGCCGGCCGTGTGGACTCGGCCATCGCGGTCCTCGACGACGTGGAGGCGCTTGTCGGCGGCGGGGGCTCCTCTGCCACCCTGCACCCTCGCATGTACAACTCCATCGTCCTCGCCCTGCTCAAGAAGTCACAGGTGGATCTCGCCCTGGCCTTGTTTCACAAGCTCATGGAGGCCTCTGCGGAGCTGGAACACATCGCTTGCAACGAGCTGCTGGTGGCGTTGAGAAGGGCCGACATGAAAGATGAGTTTAGGAAGGTGTTCGACGTATTGACTGAGAGAGGCTTTCGGTTCGATACTTGGGGATACAACATCTGCATCCATGCCTTCGGGTGTTGGTGTCAATTGGATGTTGCCCTGAAGCTCTTCAAGGAGATGAAGGAGAACGGTCTACCAGAGGCCGACATCTGCACTTACAATTCACTTATCGGCGCGCTCTGCTCGGGAGGAAAGGTCAGAGATGCGCTCATGGTCTATGCGGAGCTGAAAGGGTCTGGTCACGAGCCCGACCAATTCACCTATCGTACGTTGATCCAAGGGTGCTGCAGGGTGTACCTTCTGGATGATGCTATCAGGGTCTTCAGGGAGATGGAGTATAACAATGTTCATGCGGACACTGTGGTCTACAATTCACTTCTCCACGGATTATTCAAGGCAAAGAAGATTGCAGATGCATGCCAGCTGTTCGAGAGAATGATCTCGGAAGGTGTCCGTGCTTCCTGTTACACGTACAACATCCTGATTGACGGGTTGTTTATAAATGGTCGGTCTGCAGCAGCTTTCGCGTTGTTTTGTGATTTGAAGAAGAAGGGGCAGTTTGTAGATTCTGTAACATATAGCATAGTCGTGATGCATTTTTGCAGGGAGGGTCTGGTGGACAGAGCATTGGAGTTGGTGGAGGAGATGGAAACAAGGGGATTAACTGTGGATTTGGTTACAGTGACGACACTTTTGGTTGGATTGCACAAGTGTGGGAGGTGGGATTGGGCTGAGCAGCTCATGAGGCATGTGAGAGAGAGCAATCTTGTACCAGGTATCCTTAAGTGGACGACAGACATGGAGGCATCAATGATGGATCACCAGGATAGAAGAAAAGATTACACACCATTGTTTCCAGCTGGTGGTGATCTTGATGAGATCATTAATTGGATGAATCCATCATCTGAAGGAGATATGGACGATGTTGACTTGGATGGTGAGTGCAAGGACAGCTGGTCTTCTTCACCATACATGGACAAGCTGGCTGATAAATTTGAGACTTTTAAATATCTTCAAGGATTTTCAGTGCATAGAGGAAAGAGGGTGCAGCAGAAAGGGATTAGATCTTTTGATATTGATATGGTTAATACTTATTTATCAATCTTTCTTGCCAAAGGGAAGCTTAATGTGGCATGCAAATTGTTTGAAATCTTCACTGAGATGGATAAGGACCCCGTGATTTACACCTATAATTCGCTTATGAGTTCATTTGTTAAGAAGGGTTATTTCAATGTGGCATGGGGAGTTCTTCAAGACATGGGAGATAAGCTCTGTCCAGCTGATATAGCAACATATAATGTCATAATCCAAGGGTTAGGGAAGATGGGGAAGGCAGACCTTGCAAGTGCTGTCCTTGATCAATTGATGAAGAAGGGTGGATATCTTGATGTTGTGATGTACAATACTCTGATTCATGCACTGGGGAAAGCAGGAAGATTAGATGAGGCAAACAAGTTGTTCAAGCAAATGACTGGAAGTGGTATTAATCCTGATGTTGTCACTTTCAACACATTAATTGAGATCCACGCTAAGGCAGGCAGGGTGAAAGATGCACACAAGTTCCTGAGAATGATGTTGGATGCAGGTTGCTCGCCGAACCACGTCACTGACACAATTCTGGATTTCCTTGAGAAAGAGATTGAGAAAATGAGGTTCCAAAAGGCAACAATTAAGTGAGGAAAGGAATCAAGGATGATGATGCAGATTCTGACTGGCACTAGGTTGAGCTCTGATGCAGAAACCCTATATGACCAGTGTTCTGTTGGTCCTTGACCAGAACATCTGCAACCTGTGCTCCCCATCTGACTGGACATCATCGACATTCGAAAATCATCCACACTGCTTCAGTAACCCACAACGTAAGGGGCCTCTGTCTCATTTTCTTTTCCCTCTTTGAGATTCTTTTCATGTGCCTGTCCTAACGCTGGTATAACTGCAGAAATAGTGGGATCATCTTCTACTGATCCTTGAGTAAATCTTTGCAACCTACTCCATAGATGGCAGACGTTCAAATATTGTTTTTTCAGTTTCGTAGTTGATAATTCTATATTTTCCATCTGGGCTTATTGACAAGGCTTATTTTGGTTGAGTTTTGCAAGAGGTTTTTTTTCCCCTTTTTCTAAGCGGGAAGCATGTGAAATATAGATGGTAGTTCAAGCAGTGTCCTGGTCCTGGTTTTGTTTGGTTTTCTTAGATGGCATCTGGGTGTAGTTTCAGTAATTTTCATTGGTAATGAGATCATGTGACAGTAGATACTATTTTGAATTTCGTATCTATCTGTTTAACATGGTCGGCAAATAATTCATGGTGCGTGATTTCCAAAAAGCTTTTTTTCCACCTAAAAAAGGGTGGAGGATGATTAGTTATGCATGAATAAAATTGGGGGGGGGGGAGTTTTAACAATAAAAACACTTCATATGAGAACATTATTTTCTATCATCCACTGATGTTCCTTTTATACAAAACTAATATCTTTTCTTTTGGTCGATAAACCAAAGAACTCAGGAACTGTGAACGAAATACAACTTGCAACTTCTTGTACTCTTTGTTTTAATTAATAAATACGTGTTACCCTCCACTTAGAAAAAAATGAAGTTATGTCATCAAAAACATTGATGGCAATAGGCCTTAATGATTAACAATCATGGGGAAATCTGAGTAGTTCGTGCAAGAAGTTGAGAAATGTTAGATAATCTGAAAATGAATTTTTTCCTGGTCTGTAAGAACTTTCGGTAATTTGTTTTCCTCCAATTTCGTTCTGATCTCATACAGTATCTGAAGAAGCTGCATTCCCCCCCGAGAGCTCTTTCAGCAGTGCTCATGCCTATACCCAATGGCTCCCCTAAAGTTAGTCTAGCAATCATGGCACCTGGCCGGGTCATCCCTATGAAAGCGGAGTGCAGCCACTCCTGGTGGAGAGCGAGCTTGGGATCTTGGAAGGTCAATGGCTTCATAGATTTCTTCCCAATGAACTTTGAATAAGGGACTCTGTGGAAGAGAGAATTCTCATCTTCAGTGGCAGAGCAGCATAAACAACAATGCCGAAGATATGCATGCCCTCGTCGCTCAAATCCTCATGAGTTGGAAGCCCCCTTTCAAGGCCAGCCAGTTAGAAATTGTCACCAATGGACATGACCCGAGTCACCAGAGGAGCAAGGACCATCGAGATGTAGGGAATTTCCAACAAAGCAAGTCCCATACTCCTTTATTGGCGAAGTGGTTGAGAAAGCTCCATTCAGTGCAATCCCGAGCCGATGTGAGAATGTCCGCATAAGGCTTCACAAAGAATCAAAGGCTGCAACTCTCCATGGTGGCAGATGCCACTGGCCCTCAAGAATGGAGTTGGAAGCATGAGGCTGCTGGCTAATCCGCTCTATTTCTAATTGCTTCCCGCACATCGACTGAATGACCTGATGGTATGTCCGGGCATCATACAAGGAAGTTCACGAGTAACCCATCGTATTTTATTCGGTTTGCTTCAGGCAACTTCAGCTCAAGTCAGACAGATTACATTTGATTCTTTTTTAATTTTATTTTCTGATCAGGATCGGTTTTCAGGGCTTGAATCCGCTCTGAATTGGCTGAACTGGATCCTGCAGTCCATGGCTTGATGAGCCAATGATCATTGATAATACTGCATTCTGTATTTCTAAATGACGAATTTTTTAATTGAGTACTTCACCATTCCATGGGAATCTTGTAGC
This sequence comes from Amorphophallus konjac, assembly GCA_022559845.1. Lineage (NCBI taxonomy): Eukaryota > Viridiplantae > Streptophyta > Magnoliopsida > Alismatales > Araceae > Amorphophallus > Amorphophallus konjac. The sequence goes on from CM040127.1 coordinate 7,197,577, forward strand.
GCATCAAGGATATCATTCCAGCGGTTGACCACTAACCTTCTGCAATCATCTACTATGGCCCTCTGGCCTTCCAAATTTCATCTTTGTGAATCGCTTTCAAAAATGTAAGTGTTGTCATTTTGACAACCATGAAATTGTCGCCTTCAGTTGACACAGAAAGCCTTAATGTTGTAGCAGATAATTGTTTTTGATCTTGGTAAATGTTTCCTGTTGTATCATACATTCTCAAAGTTCTTTGTAATGTTCTTTGTGGGTGAGCTTCGGAGTTTGATACTAACGTGTAGTTCGTATTCCTGTCATTCGAAGTTTCATTTGGAAATTAAGAACTGAAACGATAGAATGCAAATACAGTATGATAGATTAAATCCCAAAGATTAATGGTACAGTAGAGACAATGGAAACAAATATCGATCATAAGAACAGCCGGCTTCCCATTCCTAATTATGTATCCTTGTAATATTGGTTCTGTTAAAAGTGACAATCTGACTAACTGAAACTGCTATCTTATACTAGATATCTTTCAATGCTGTAAGCTTTCATCGCATCTCACATGCAATGATAATAGTTTTTATTCTAAAGCAGTCGGAGATAGGTTCATGCTTGCAAATTGACTGATAAAATTAGACATACGACAACGGCGTCATGTTTAGCATAACATACAAGAGGAAACTATTTGCAAGACTTGTCCACGACAAAATCCTTCGATCCAACGTGGTGGACGGCTGGGCCAGGCGCGGGGCCGACGCCGGGGAGTTCGCGCGGCAGCTCGTGGGCTTCTACGAGGCCGCGTTAGATGGAAGAGGCTAAACCCCTACCCTGTAACACCACCAGCACCCGCCAGGGGCACGTCGACGGCCGGCTCCTGCGCGCCGTGGACGTGGGCGATGGCGGTTTCCTCGTGGTGCGCGAGGACGATGCCGTCTACCATTCGCCTCCGCAACAATAGCGGTTCACTGGCGCCTACCAGCTCGGCTGGGCAGACAGGCGGGGCTCGCGCCCGAGTGCGCGGCGAGGCTCGAGGTGCAGATAGAGCCGGGAGGCGTCCTCGTGGCCGGCAGCGACGGATTCTTCGACAACCTGTTCGACGAGGAGACCCAGCCAGAACGTGGTGGCGGGAGCCCTGGAGGGTGGCCGCGGGCGAGGCCGCCAAGGAGATGGCTCGTGATTTGGCCTGGGCTGCCGTCGAGGCCTACGACGGGGAGTAGGCGACACCCTTCACGCTGGAGCCTCTTGAGAAGTCAGCCTAGGCCCGCGAAAAGTTAATGCCCTGGCCCGGCCTATCACAGTGTTAATGGGCCGGCTCGGTTAAAGCCCGAACCCACTCAGTTGTGTCTTGTGTGTGTGTGAGAGAGAGAGAGAGAATGCGGTCCTGCTCCCGGGCCCGTACAAATCCAAAGACCACACGATACGATTTCGTTGTTGCAGGCCCACTCTAAATCGGACCGGGCTACTGTGCCCCTGGGCCGACCCGGCCTCATTGATAACTCTACAATCTACATGCAATGTTGGCGTTTGTCTTTATCTATATATGTACATTAGATGCTTAATTTTGAAACTCTGCGCGCTAGGTATTTGTACTTGTGTTGAAGTTCAATTTATGAACAAATATCACACATATAGGTAAATTTTAGGTGAGAAGATTTGTGCGAAAGTGTGTAAATAGACTTGATTTGTATTATAAAAGGGAGAAAAGAAAAGTAGTCTATCTCCTATGGATCATTAGATGTTGTTGTGAATGCCAGAAACCATTGACTCTATCTGGATCAACACCAATAGTTTGAAATCCTGTTTTTTTCTCGAAAGGAATGATAAACCTGGAGCCCTCCGCAGAGTGTTCCCTTCCCATGCAACCAATGCCATGACAGCGACCAGATTACCAGGATGCTAACAATAGAGGGTGTGCGGCCACGCTACCGCACAGGCATTGCGTCCCCGCCGGAATATTAAAAGAGGCCGAAGACGACGGAGAGGCCGAGGACGATGAGCCAGACGATGTGCACCAGCAGGAGCGCCTGGCCGGCCACGAGCACGTCCCCACCATTGCCGACCTCGCAGAACCCCAGCTTGGCCACCCGGGCCCCGGCGCATGCAGCCTCCGCGCACCCGCACCAGTACGTGACGCCGTCCGCTCCGCACACGGGGTCGGTGCGGAAGCACCTGACGGGGCACGCCGTCACGGGCCGGGTCGACGGTGCGCAGACAACGTCGCCGTCAGAGGCGGTGACTTCCCATGGGAGGCGGATGGGGCCGGAGATGCTTCTTTCGCCGGCGGCGGAGTGCTCGGACCGGGCAACGCTTAGGAGTAGGGGGGCAACGAGTAGAAAGATGAGGAGGGAGGGCTTGGGAATATAGGAACGGCCTCCGGCGAGATGGCCTCTCCCAACCGGCGGGCCTGAGAGGCTGCTCATCTTGCCACAGAGAGAGAGAGAGAGAGAGAGAGAGAGAGAGAGAGAGAGAGAGAGAGAGAGAGAGAGAGAGAGATGAATCGTTTCCTTTCGTCGGGCGGAGGAAAAGAGAAAGCTGCTGCTCTGGCCTACCTCTCTTGGATTCTCGCAGCCATTCTATGCTTTTGCGTCTGGGCGGTGGTCCTCACTGATGGATGGTTATAAATTTTTATCAGATAGATGATCTTTTTTAACTCGGCAATTCATGACATTCGAAACCCCAAAGTTATATCTAGCAAAAATAAATTGACATCAAAACTAAGGCCCCGATCAAATATAACAGAAGGTTTGCACTTAAGGGAATAAACGATTACATAATAAGCATCCATGGAAAACATTTTTCTGTATACATCTCTTGTCAAGGAAAAAAATATTTACATAAAATGATTCATGTTAGGTAGTTCAGGTTAATTTTTTAAGTTCAAGGCCGAAAATGAGGTTGAAAAGGTTTTCTTTTCTTACGAAAAATCACAAGAGAAATATGTTATATGTATATTGTCACAAGTCAAATTATTAATGTGTTTAATTAATCATATGTTTGCCATCTAACACATCTTGTTAGGGTGTTAAGGAGCTTGAAAGACATGATTTAATAAGCCTTCTGTCCACGATTATTTTTACTTTGAAAACTTCCACTTGTATGTCAAAACCAGAGAGAAACCTAAAAAAATGGGTGAACTAATCTTTCCTCTATTCCTCAGAAGTCACAAATCGACGTCCTACAAGAAGAAGGAAAAAACTTAGAACATATATGGATACCTTAATTAATTGAGTGCCGAATAGTAGCGATCTTTTCTGTTCGAAGAAGTGGATCTTGGGCAAACACGAACCTTGTGTCTAAAATTTTAAGACGGATGGCAAAATAAATACGAGATGGAGAGCTTTTTTATAAGCAGGTGAGTCATTAATTAGAGCTGTACGTAGGTTAGAAGTGATCAACGGTTAATTAAGATATATAATGCGTAAAACAGACATATCTGTATCCTTCTTTTGAGTGCCGAAGAGTCCTCCATGCACCATCAGATATGTATACGTCAAATGTAACCATTACAGATGATTGGTTCAAGTCATGCCACCATGCACAATTTCTGATCGTCAATCAAGTAGTTTGCCTAGCTAGCCAGCTTCCTTAATTCCTAGCACAGAAGCGAATCGTTTGGACCACATCACAATGCTTACTATGGTATCAAATAGTTTAAATGCTTGACATGCATTCCTCTAATTATCCAGCTGCATGATGAATGGGATAATTAAATTGACTGACGTATTACATATACATGTGTATCTATTCTTTTTTCTGAAGTGCGCAAGTGCATTGAAAATCTCATAGAAAGATGGGATTTTGCATGTGTACCGGCCCGTAAAATCGGTCATGTTTGCGAGGATACCATTTGAATCATCATTATACTAATGGCATTAACCATCATCTCTATATATATGTATATATATATATATGAAAGTTACTATGGTTATACCCTTCAAGTAAATTATCATCCATCTCAGAAAGAGCATTCTTCAAATCGCTTGTGACAGTGTCAAAATTAACGAACTAAATTTTAACTACTTAGCCCTGTTTTTCTATCTTTTGCCCCTCTTCTCTCTCTCCCATATATGCATGTTCATCTGCTTCAATTAATAAGAAGTTATGTGAAATACGAAGAAATGCCAACACCGTCAAACCGTGAATAGTTTCATGATCAAATGAGTAGGTAAATTGTCAAAGGAACACAAGTCGGAGACAATTAATTAACGAGGTATTAAGATTACTTTAGATGCATGATGTCCCATCACAATCATCGTGCGCGGGCATACTGCGAACCTCACATGTGCAACGGAGGTGGCGAAGACGAGAGCACAAATAACGTAGGTGATCCTGGTGGTGGAACCGGCGGTGCTGGCGACCACCGAAACAGCTGCTTCGGAGGCGCGCGCGGCGAACGTGTGCTCGTTGTGATCAGCGGGCTTGGGGATGGGCCAGGGCCTAGGGGTAACCCTGAAGTCTCCGACTGGATGAAACGGTGGAGTCATCTCTCTTATTGGTGGCGGAGGGTACTGATCAGCGCATGGATCCCTGGGTGTTGTTGGCAGCGGCGCCGGTGGAGGCCAACGCCAGTTGCTGCATGCACTGGTGGTCACGGCCGCTACTCGCTAGGAGGCAGTGGTGCTGCCCCAGTTGGTGGCTGTGGTTTGGCATAGACAGGGCGGCCGAGGTGAGTCATATTAATATATATATATATATATATATATATATAGAGAGAGAGAGAGAGAGAGAGAGAGAGAGAGAGAGAGAGAGAGAGAGAGAGAGAGAGAGAGAGAGAGAGAGAGAGACGGAAGGATCCATGCGCTGATCAGTACCCTACTCATTTCTGTCCGACCCAGATACATTTCTTCTGTTGTTATAGACAAAGCTCCGGGGGGCCGCGGTTGTTGGTGGTACGTAGAAAGCAGCGAGGCTTGACTTCGAAAAAGTCATGTCTTTTTATTTTTTATCTTGAGACAGCACCTTTTTATCTTGAGACAGCACAAGGTCCTCGCAAGCTGTCCATTCTTACGCGTGGAAAACAACGAGTCCGCCTCTCTCTCTCTCTCTCTCACTCATACTCTCACATATATATATATATATATATATATATATATATATATGTTGACGGGGTTGATTTTAATTTGCAGGGCATCTTCCTGGAAGGACCTATGAAGTAGGTCATGCATTTGACTTGACAAACGTACGTATTTGTGGGCACTTGAAAAGCAATTGTATATAAGTGCTTCCGTGGGGAACGCAGGGTTTGCACGTGAAGAGCTCATGCGGGTGTACAACAGCTTAAATGTAGTAACAGATTATTATTTAACAAGTTAGATGATCTCATATAACCAGCAGATCAATGACCTGTAATAGTTACAACCAGGATCATACGACTCATCTTTAATCTCAAATTTCGTTTTAGATTTAGAAAAAAAAATTAGAGGGTGTTTGGGAGTAATTTTTTTTCTTAAGATTATTTCTCCTAATTTAAAAAATATTTCACCGTGATTTTTGTCACATTTTTTAAATTTATAAAATTTAACTTTTGACATATTTGATAAAATATATATAATATTTAAGAGAGTACGGAGTTTTCTCATTGGGAGTTAGTTGAAGAGAGAGAGATAGATGGTAATAGTGTGTGAGAGAGAGAGAGAGAGAGATGGTTATGGGAGTGAGAGAAAGAGGGATGAGGTATGTGTGTGAGAGAGAAAGAGGTGGTCGCGGGAGAGATAGCCCATTTGAAAAATAATAAAGAAATAGTTATTTTTTATTTGAGAAAATTTAACGAAAAGTTAACTCCCTCTCTAAAAATTGGGAGAGATGCTCCAAACATGATTCTATCACATTCTTTCCTCAAAATAAATTTTGAGAGAGAAAACATCTAAAAAAAACATAACCAAACACCCCATTAACGGCTACTCTTAGAAAATTATGAAAGAGCATAATATATGCATGGTCACCAGAAATTAAAATTTATGCATATTCTTGAACAAAATTTCATTCCCGATATAAAATTAGAAAAAGATCTGATTCCACCTTTTGTAACTTTTAACCAGTCCTATATATATAATATATATATATATATATATATATATATATATATATATATATATAGGAGCATCCAAACATTTTAACATTTATATATACTTTACGAAGGATATGACAAATTAATGGAAGTTCTTTGATCTCCTTTGCAGAAGAGAAAGCAGAGAAGACAAGGAACTTAATCTAATCCCGGAATTAAGTAGCGCTTTAATTAGTTAGGTTTCTAGCTAGTCCATTGCTAGCTATCCTTAGAGGAGTATAATCTTACACCGGGGCCGGTTAACCTAATTATCTGATATGAATCAAATTATATAATATTTTGTAAAATATATTATATTACGTATCTTTTGCAGACTTTTCAGATCGAAGATGCATGGACTTTACGGGAAGAGAAATTTAAAAGGAGTGAGAATAGCTTCTTCACACTTTGTGGAATGGGAGGAGGCTGATCGAGAGTGCTTTCTTCGCGCTAGAGAGGCTGATCAAGAAGTGGGTCGATCTTGAGCAAGCACGAACATGTGTCTTGAAAGTTACAGCGAATGGAGAAATAAAATACGCGATTGAGACCTTTTTTTTTTCTTCTTATAAACAGCTGGTGAGTTATAAGTAATTACTAGAACTCTAGATTAGATGTGATCAACAGCTAAGATAATGTTTGAAACAGATATATCCTTGGTCTGAGTTTCGAAGACTAATTAACTAAGCAGATATTAATTAAGAGTACTCTGCTGGCATATCACATTCCAGCAGTCACACAGCAGCACATGTGCGAGTCTCATCAGACATACGTGCACTTCAAATGTAACCATGACAGATAGCTAGGGGTGCATATACAGAAGGTTAATTTACTTCTTGAACTCGTGGAGAGTCCTCGATGACCTTTAGGAAGCCGGGACTGTAGGTGGCGAAGGGTAGGACGGAGCGCGTGGAGACGGCGGGGGAGAGCAGGCTGTCTCGTGGGCGCCGCGCGCCGACGGAGGAGGTACTTGCCCGTGACGGCGATGGTGATGCCCGTGGTGAGTCGACTGCGGTGGTGTTGGAGGTTGTGGCGGCGGCGGCGGCGGAGGCCTGAGAGGTTTCAACTTGGGGTGAGGGTGGCCGGCGGAGACGGGAGCCGGCGGAGGAGGTCTCCAATGCCTCATAATCCTCCTCGCGTTCGCTCGGCCATCTGTATAGAGCGGGCGCCCGCCAGTGCCGGGCGAAGGGATTAATGCAGGGTCTGCAGCTGTTGGTAGTGGCAGCGATGCAAGGGAAACGACTACAAAGAGCGAGGCAAGGAGAGAACCCATTGTTGGATTGGATGCAGCTTGTCCTTACGCAGCATCCCCACCCTAGCTATTGACTGCCCCCTGTGCGCTACCAAGTCATTGACAAGGAGAGGAAGGAGGTTGAGTGTTTGGGGCGTCCGTTTTTAAATGTTGAGAGGAAGGAGGTAGGTTAAAGCGCGTTCTTTTGGTCGTCGGATATGAATAGGGAGTGTCCGGATGGGATGTCTACGCGTCTCACAGGTGGATGAAAACTTTGCCCATTACTACTTCGGCAAACAAGCCGCCTGCTACCACCGTGCTGTTCAAGCTTAATTTAGTTCCACCCAAGCTATAGTTTAATGGTTTTTTTTACAAATATGCTATTGTTAAAGTTTAAATAAAAAAATCATTCCTGAATTTGTATTGTTAGGGATACTGTTTATTTTGTCTAAATATTATAGATATGTCATAGTGGTTAACTTTAGTTGATGAAAATATGAAGATTATTAAAAGAATTGAATATTCCCCTTATTTTGTAATCAAATGACTAAAATGTTTCCCAAATCTCAAATTTCTACTCCGATAAAAAAGAGATGAGAGAGGAGAAAGAAAGAGAGAGAGAGAGGGAGGGGACGGAGGTGCCTTCCCCTTTGTTGATAGTGGCAGTTACTGATGGCGGCAACGGGGTTGGGTGATAGGCTGGGGGTGGCCTCATCTATCTAGGCCTCGCGATAGAGAGGGGCCAGTATCAGGAGGAGGGGGGAGAACCGTGACGGACATGAAGCGGGGCGGGTCAGTTGGCCAGCTATAGTCGATGATCGTCCACTGCGAGGAGCAGCCATAGAGGATTGGGGTGCATCTGCCTCTATCGGCGGTGGCGAGAGGCCTCAGGGTACGTAGCGACATCAACATAGACGATTACAGCTTCGACTGTTGTTGCTGCCGGTGGGGGAGTGGTGTGGCCTGCGTAGAGGAGGAAGGGATGATGGTGGGTGCGACAATGGAGGACTGGGTCGGATGTTGCTTGGTTTGCAGGGAAGGGGTGAATAGGCGAGGAGGAAGAAGAGGTCAAAGAGAGGGGGGAATGAGATGTGGTGGGAGACGAAGAAGGAGAACCGTGTGTAGTGGCTCAAGTTCACTAAGCACAAGGGCATGCTGGTGCGGACACTAGGACGATCAAGTGACACGTCGACGAACCGACGGTGCCATACGCGGAGCGCCAAGTGGACTACATCGGCTTCCCTTCAAATTGGGGACAATTCACTACAAGAAAAATCGCGGATAGCGACCGACCTAGCGGTCGCTATTCAGTCGTAGATCGGTCGCAAATATACATTGCGACCGAACAGATACTATCTAGCGACCGAATATGTCGGTCGCTATATAATAGTCGCTATATAGCGACCGATATAATTCGGTCGCAGTATCAGTCGTTACCAGAGACCGATTATAATCGGTCGCCTGTCCGGTCGCTAATTATTCGGTCGCCATTCAGTCTCTATTCGGTCGCTACATTTGTTGTATTTTAAAAAATAAAATTAACCTATCGGATTAAGTCGGTCTCAATTCGGTCGCTATTCGGTCGCTAATTATGTTGTATTTTTAAAAAATAAAATTAACCTATCGGATTTATTCGGTCTCAATTCGGTCGCCAGTCGGTCGCTAAATTTGTTGTATTTTTAAAAATAAAATTAAACTATCGGATTGATTCGGTGGCTAGTCGGTCGCCAGTCGGTCGCCAAGTATAATTATTTAATAAAAGAAATATAACGTATAGTCGCTATTCGGTCGCAATTCAGTCTCCATGCGGTCGCTAATTTTGCATTATTTTTTTTTTAAAAATTTATTTAAACTGATAAATAAATTACCTGATAAATAACAAATTCATAACATAAATATAAAATCAACTACACAGACAACAATATCGACAAATCTCAAATTCATCACATACAAACACCTGATAAATAACAATTTCATAAAACAATAATAAATCAACTACACGGATCACAATCTCCACGAACCTCAAATTACACACAATTAAAATAAAATCACAAATTAATCATACATCCATAATAATAAAATGACAACATACACAACTAAAATAAAATCACAAATCCTCCACATATGTCTCATCCTGGTCGTCGTCTCGTCCAACATCATCCTGGTCGTCGTCTCGTCCAACATCTCGCGACGGATGATCCTGTATATCATTTAAAAAAATTATAATCAAATCCTTAATAAAGAAATCAAGCATTAACAAGACTTAATAAAGAAATCAAGCATTAACAAGAGTATGCCAATAGTTTAAGCCAGCTCATTTTCATATATATAAATACACACACACAATATAAGTTCAAATTTCATCTTGTATTTTAAAAATGAAGTTTGAGCGCCGAGCTCAAACCGGGCATCCGATTTGGATTCCGTCAGTTCTGACAAGTCACTTTCATCTCCCCGGTCGTATTGGAATGATCGGCACGGCCATCCGACCGGTATTTCGAATTTTAGACCCCCGGACCCGTCCTAACAGTTCATTTGAACTAAGTGTATTTTAAAAATGAAGTTTGAGCGCCGAGCTCAAACCGGGCATCCGATTTGGATTCCGTCAGTTCTGACAAGTCACTTTCATCTCCCCGGTCGTATTGGAATGATCGGCACGGCCATCCGACCGGTATTTCGAATTTTAGAACCAAATGCCCCGTCCTAACAGTTCATTTGAACTAAGTGTATTTTAAAAATGAAGTTTGAGCGCCGAGCTCAAACCGGGCATCCGATTTGGATTCCGTCAGTTCTGACAAGTCACTTTCATCTCCCCGGTCGTATTGGAATGACCGGCACGGCCATCCGACCGGTATTTCAGATTTTAGACCCCCGGACCCGTCCTAACAGTTCATTTGAAATAAGTGTATTTTAAAAATGAAGTTTGAGCGCCGAGCTCAAACCGGGCATCCGATTTGGATTCCGTCAGTTCTGACAAGTCACTTTCATCTCCCCGGTCGTATTGGAATGATCGGCACGGCCATCCGACCGGTATTTCGAATTTTAGACCCCCGGACCCGTCCTAACAGTTCATTTGAACTAAGTGTATTTTAAAAATGAAGTTTGAGCGCCGAGCTCAAACCGGGCATCCGATTTGGATTCCGTCAGTTCTGACAAGTCACTTTCATCTCCCCGGTCGTATTGGAATGATCGGCACGGCCATCCGACCGGTATTTCAGATTTTAGAACCAAATGCCCCGTCCTAACAGTTCATTTGAACTAAGTGTATTTTAAAAATGAAGTTTGAGCGCCGAGCTCAAACCGGGCATCCGATTTGGATTCCGTCAGTTCTGACAAGTCACTTTCATCTCCCCGGTCGTATTGGAATGACCGGCACGGCCATCCGACCGGTATTTCAGATTTTAGACCCCCGGACCCGTCCTAACAGTTCATTTGAAATAAGTGTATTTTAAAAATGAAGTTTGAGCGCCGAGCTCAAACCGGGCATCCGATTTGGATTCCGTCAGTTCTGACAAGTCACTTTCATCTCCCCGGTCGTATTGGAATGATCGGCACGGCCATCCGACCGGTATTTCGAATTTTAGACCCCCGGACCCGTCCTAACAGTTCATTTGAACTAAGTGTATTTTAAAAATGAAGTTTGAGCGCCGAGCTCAAACCGGGCATCCGATTTGGATTCCGTCAGTTCTGACAAGTCACTTTCATCTCCCCGGTCGTATTGGAATGATCGGCACGACCATCCGACCGGTATTTCAGATTTTAGAACCAAATGCCCCGTCCTAACAGTTCATTTGAACTAAGTGTATTTTAAAAATGAAGTTTGAGCGCCGAGCTCAAACCGGGCATCCGATTTGGATTCCGTCAGTTCTGACAAGTCACTTTCATCTCCCCGGTCGTATTGGAATGACCGGCACGGCCATCCGACCGGTATTTCAGATTTTAGACCCCCGGACCCGTCCTAACAGTTCATTTGAAATAAGTGTATTTTAAAAATGAAGTTTGAGCGCCGAGCTCAAACCGGGCATCCGATTTGGATTCCGTCAGTTCTGACAAGTCACTTTCATCTCCCCGGTCGTATTGGAATGATCGGCACGGCCATCCGACCGGTATTTCGAATTTTAGACCCCCGGACCCGTCCTAACAGTTCATTTGAACTAAGTGTATTTTAAAAATGAAGTTTGAGCGCCGAGCTCAAACCGGGCATCCGATTTGGATTCCGTCAGTTCTGACAAGTCACTTTCATCTCCCCGGTCGTATTGGAATGATCGGCACGGCCATCCGACCGGTATTTCAGATTTTAGAACCAAATGCCCCGTCCTAACAGTTCATTTGAACTAAGTGTATTTTAAAAATGAAGTTTGAGCGCCGAGCTCAAACCGGGCATCCGATTTGGATTCCGTCAGTTCTGACAAGTCACTTTCATCTCCCCGGTCGTATTGGAATGACCGGCACGGCCATCCGACCGGTATTTCAGATTTTAGACCCCAGGACCCGTCCTAACAGTTCATTTGAAATAAGTGTATTTTAAAAATGAAGTTTGAGCGCCGAGCTCAAACCGGGCATCCGATTTGGATTCCGTCAGTTCTGACAAGTCACTTTCATCTCCCCGGTCGTATTGGAATGATCGGCACGGCCATCCGACCGGTATTTCGAATTTTAGACCCCCGGACCCGTCCTAACAGTTCATTTGAACTAAGTGTATTTTAAAAATGAAGTTTGAGCGCCGAGCTCAAACCGGGCATCCGATTTGGATTCCGTCAGTTCTGACAAGTCACTTTCATCTCCCCGGTCGTATTGGAATGATCGGCACGGCCATCCGACCGGTATTTCAGATTTTAGAACCAAATGCCCCATCCTAACAGTTCATTTGAACTAAGTGTATTTTAAAAATGAAGTTTGAGCGCCGAGCTCAAACCGGGCATCCGATTTGGATTCCGTCAGTTCTGACAAGTCACTTTCATCTCCCCACTGAAAATGAACTTCTTGTAACTTATGACCTATGCTCCTTTGTATGAACTGCCCTTCCTTTGCTTAGAGGTGCTGTTCCTGGCTTCCTGCCATGACAGTTACCAGACTTTGGGGAGATCTTTTCACCTAAATTGGCATATTTTATTCATGTCTACATGTTACTTTCCTTATATTATTCTAGCTTTATGAATATTTATAGATCTGTATCCTCCCCCACTCAAGTGAATAGAATTTATACATATCTTTTCACTTTCAGTTCTAACCAAAATCTCTATACACCTATGGAAAATCCTGCAGAACAGTCTGCCTGTTGATTCTAATATCCAGAGGATAGGTGTAAGATGATATTTAGAGTTAAGAAAATGATATTTTCCCCTCCTCAATCTAAATTCTTATATTTTGTAAGATGATATTTAGAGTTAACAAATAGAAAATCAATCAAATAAAATACTTACCGGAGGCTGCTGTGCAGGAGGTGCAGGAGGTGCTCTACTACTATCAATTCCCAAGGATGTGAGCATCTGGGAGACGGTCTGAGCGACGATGGTTGAGATATTCTGAGAGATATTCTGAGAGACGGTCTCGTTGACGATCTGCCTAAACATATCTGGAGTCATGGTCGGGGCGGCACTGGAAGAACCATCTGGGGCTGCTGGTGTGGTAAATGGAGAGGTCGCATGTGAGACCGAACTCGAGCATGATGATAACACCCTAGTCGTGCCCAAGCTATGTCCAAAACCATAAACATGTCCTTTCTTGGGTGCCCCAGATGCTGCAACCCAAATGGCAGGATCCAACTCTGGACGCTGACTGTCATCCCCGTACCTCTCATCCATTCGTCTACTATATGAGTCCTGCAAAAACCAAAAAAAAACAAAACCAAATTATTCTACAATTTAATCTTAAATGAAAACTATTAATGTATACACTTACCGCTACCTCCCGAGCTTTCTCACTAATGTAAGCATTTGTCCCTTTCTTCTTATGAGTTCGATCAAAAAGTTCATGAAATTGAGCTGGCCGCTTTAACTGTGCTTCCTGTTATTCAAATAAATCACAGTTTCATAATAGAAACAAAAAATTTATATATGTAGAAGTGTACTTACTAATCTCGCTTTATGTGTTGCAAAGGAGACAGAGCCACCCGTGTGTAAATTCGCTTCAGGATGCGCTGCTCTGTTTTGCTTTGCTTTGTTTGAATTGGCATTCCATTTCTCCGCTTCCCAAATGTTGCACAGCTCTGTCCAATACTCCTTTCTCATCCACACAGGCCCATGCTCCTTCCATATGTTCTTATCAGTACTTGCACATGCTTTTTTTGCATATCTTCGGGCATTGTACATAAGATGTTTGAAATTATCTCTTGCAGTAGCTGTCCATGCAAATCTAGCACGTAACTCATCTGAATGTTCTGTGAATCGATGATTCCTCTATATATTAACAACAACAAAAATTTATATGTTACATAACAAAGTGGGTTAAAATAATAATTGAAAATGACTTAATATGATAAAATAAGATAAATACCAAGAACATAGAGAACAATAAATCCTGAACACCCATCGGAAAATCAGCAAAGCGATGGATGGGGCCTGGAAAATGTGCTTGAATTGTCTTTGTAATAAATTGTGATGCTTGGGCTGGCTCTATTTTATTCCTGAAATTAAAAATATTAATACCACAATGACGAATAAATAACAAAAATAATGCATTACGTACCCTTCATTTATCCACACTGCCCGCATCGTCTCATTACAACAGCCCTCCCCCTCATGATGACTCGCCTCGTCATCAGCACGTACTATACGAATTAAATAGTATAAATAAAACAAACTATCAAAAAAACATAAATATGCAAATGAACATACCTGACTCAGCTGGGGGAGGTGTAGATCCACTCGCCATGTGTGATGGCGGTGCATAGGCCGTCAATGTACCCGTTGTCAGTGGTAACGGTGCAGAGGCCGTGGGTCCTGTAAGGATAAGAATCAGATAACACAAAAACATAAAGAATTATTTTAAACAAATACTCAAATGAATTATACATGAAAGTATACATACCTACTACCGGTGGTAGCGGTGCATCCTCGGTGGTAACGGTGCAGAGGTCGTGGGTCCTGTGAAAATAAGAATCAGATAACACAAAAACATAAAGAATTATTTTCAACAAATACTACAATGCATTATACATGAAAGTATACATACCTACTACCGGTGGTAGCGGTGCAGAGGTCGGTCGTAACGGTGTAGAGGTCGTGGGTCCTGTGAAAATAATAATCAGATAACACAAATACATAATGAATTATTTTCAACAAATACTACAATGCATTATGAAGGGAAAGTATACATACCTACTACCGGTGGTAGCGGTGCAGAGGTCGGTGGTATATGTGCAGAGGTCGTGGGTCCTGTGAAAATAAGAATCAGATAACACAAAAACATAAAGAATTATTTTCAACAAATACTACAATGCATTATACATGAAAGTATACATACCTACTACCGGTGGTAGCGGTGCAGAGGTCGGTCGTAACGGTGTAGAGGTCGTGGGTCCTGTGAAAATAATAATCAGATAACACAAATACATAATGAATTATTTTCAACAAATACTACAATGCATTATGAAGGGAAAGTATACATACCTACTACCGGTGGTGAAACGGAAGTAAATCTCCTCCCGCTACCCTCTCCCCTCCCACCTCTGGGAGTCCCACGCCGTCCTCGAACCATATCTTCAACTGGTAATAAAATACATGCATATTCATCAAATAGTGAAAGAAAGAAAGTTACAGAGTATTAAAATTCCCAGATAAAATTGTATACCATTAATCAAACATTCTCCATTTCTTCTTCAGATGTTGGAGATATAACAAATTCAGCATTCACATCTTCATTATCAGATTCATTTTGATCACTAATATATTCCTCCTCTTCGGAGTCCCCCAACTGTATTTCTGGTTGTTCTGGATCGACTTCCTCCACTTCATTCTCTTTAGATAAAGACGGTGCCTCCACAGATTCATCACTAGAAGCAGGCAAGTCTACATCATCACCCAAGTCTGATTGAAAGAATTCGGCATTCACATCCAACTGCTCTGTTTCAGTCAAATCCAACTCATAATCCGGGAAAAGCCTTGTCTTAACCTTGCAAACTGCCCACCAATCATTTCTTTCTTTATTTCTAGACGATGGATACTTTGTATAATAGACCTGCTGGGCTTGTGCGGCCAAAATGAATGGATCATAAGTATTCAATTTAGACTTATGTCTGATATCGACAATCCCATATGTTGTGTCATTTCGAACAGAATTAGGATCAAACCAATGACACTTTAACAGAAATATATGGTTGTCATCTCCGAGATATTGCAATTCTAAGATCTCCTCAATAATACCATAATAATCACATTCGTTTTCATTATATGTACTTCCTTTCACACATACCCCGCTGTTCATTGTTGACTTATTCTGCCCATATTGTCTAGTGTGAAATCTATACCCATTCACAATAAATGCTGGATATGTACGTGCAACTTTCGATGGGCCATAACTGATCACTCGAATTCTTTGATCAGTAATAAAATCATTTTCAACCTACATATGGACAGCACACTAGTCAGAATTTGTCATTGACCCAACAAGGAGAAAGAGTAGTAATAATACTTACACGATATTTCAGCCAAGAAGCGAATGATTTTTCTCGTTCTTTTTCAACCTCCATGTCAGTGAGATATGGACATCTTTGGATTAATTCTGAGTCAAATTGTCTGTATTACGACCATTGGAGCATTATAGATGGAATGAAAAATAATAAGTTATAGACACAATGTAATTTGAGCAGAGAACTTACGCAACATAAGGTTCAACCTCCATACAATTTAAAAGGATGTAAATTTCTGCACAGTGCAATTCTCTATCATTTAGCATCCGACTCGAGGAACGTCCATACGCACGTCCAGGATACTTAAATATCGACAGTCGCTCAGAGTGAACGGAGTCTCCCCCATCATCATTACGTGGTGGCCGAGTTCGACGAGTTTGTACCTCAGGTTCAAAGTACATTGAACAGAAATTTGATATTTCTTCCATAATGTACGCCTCGGCAATGGAACCCTCTACTTTTGCCTTGTTGCGAACTTTCATTTTCAATTCATGCATACACCTACCAGAATGTTCATAAGATAATGAAAAACACATCACCATGTAATTGAATTATGAGGAGAAAATATATATATATTACCTCTCAAATGGATACATCCATCTAAATTGTACTGGCCCTCCTACTTTAGCCTCATATGGTAAGTGTATAAGCAGGTGCTCCATTGAATCAAAGAATGATGGTGGAAATATCTTTTCCAATCTACAAACTGTCGTGATCACATTCTGTTCAATAGTTTCCACATCTTCATACCTGAGCTCTGATGCACATAAAATTTTAAAAAACTGACTTAACTCAGTCACTGCTCCCCATATCGCCTTCGGCATCATATCACGAAATACAATAGGTAACAACCTCTGCATGAACACATGACAGTCATGACTTTTCATTCCATATATTTTCCCCTCATTTGTATTCACGCAACGAGCAATGTTAGACACATAACCATCTGGAAATCTCAACTGTTTTAGCCAAGAGCATACTTCTTTAATCTGTGCAGCTCCAAGGGCGTAACTTGCTTTCGGTTTAACTGTTTTACCATTTCTATCAATAAGGTACAGTTCTGGACGTTTACAATGTATTTTCAAGTCTAAACGGGCATTCACATTATCCTTTGTTTTGCCTGTTATGTCCATAACAGTGTTGAACACATTATCAAAGACATTCTTCTCAACATGCATGACGTCGATGTTATGTCGTATAAGAAGAGTTGACCAATAAGGCAATTCCCAGAAGATACTTTTTTTGACCCAATTGTGATCCTTCCCAAATCCAGGGAGTTGTCTTGTGCTGCTCGACAATTGTGCTATATCTGGTAAGTTCTGTACACGTGCTGCTAAATGTGGACCAGACAACCGTTCAAAATCAGCTTCTTCCAATTCAATTCTGTTCTTTAAGAATGCATCTTTTTGCCTTCTAAACGGATGGTCCCTTGGTAGAAATCGTCGATGACAATCAAACCAGCATGACTTGCCACCATGCTTAAGTACAAATGATTTGGAACTGTCCATACAGTAAGGACATGCTAGTTTTCCATGAGTGCTCCAGCTAGATAACATTCCATATGCAGGAAAGTCGCTTATTGTCCACATCAATGCAGCCTTCATAGTGAAATTTTGTTTTCTGCATGCATCATAGGTAGTAACCCCATCAGTCCATAACAACTTCAACTCATCAATCAACGGCCTGAGATATATGTCTAATTTTTTCCCAGGACTTTTTGGACCAGGGATCAATAATGATAGAAATAAATGCTCTCGTTTCATGCACATATTTGGCGGAATATTATATGGTGTCACGAAAACTGGCCAGCAAGAGTAGGAAGTCACTGAACCTCCAAATGGATTGAATCCATCAGTACATAAACCCAGCCTTACATTACGCGACTCTTTTGAGAAAGTAGGGTGAGCACGGTTAAAGTGACTCCAAGCTTCGGCATCTGCAGGATGACTGATTACATTATGTTGTCGACGTACTCTTTCCGCATGCCATCTCATATGTTGAGCTATCTTTGGTGCCATATACATTCTCTGCAATCTCGGTGCAATAGGAAAATACCGCAATGACATATATGGTATATCTTTTTGCTTTGAATTGTCCCCTTTCTTAGGCTTGAATCTATCATGACCACATATGGAACATGATACCTTACTTTTAGCCTCATTATAATATAGCATGCAATGATTAGGACATGCATCTATTTTCTCATATCCAAGTCCTAAGTCAGTGACCATCTTCTTTGCACGATAAAAATTTTCAGGTAATTTCTCATCTTGTGGCAACATACTTTTGATAATCAGTAACAAACGATCAAAACAAATCTCACTGATGTGAAATTCAGATTTCAAGTTCAATAATTGTGACACCGCAGACAGTCGAGAGTGATTTTGACATCCAGTCCACAATGGCTCATCAGCATCTTTGAGTAGCTGATAAAATCTTTCAGCTGTCTTGTTTGGCGGTTCTTCATTATGTACATGCTCCTCGTGAACATTGAATCCTGGACCAGCAGCATCTATGACCATATCAACATATGAACTTCCACTTCCAACATTGGCAGGCTCGTAGGTCGACCACAATGTTTCACCATGACATATCCAGTTTGTATAATCTTTAACAAACCCCTTTCTGTATAAATGACGTTGTACATCCCATGTTGTCAGCCACTTCAAATTCTTACAGACTACACAAGGACATCGGATACGACCCTCACAATCTACAGCTTCAATAGAATTTCTCAAAGCAAACTGAATGAATCTCTCAACTCCATTTTTAAATTCTATAGACACCACCTGATCAACTACTCTACGGTACATCCATGAACGATCTTCAGACATTTTCCCTATGCGAATGAAATGTAAACACACAAAACTTTAACATGTTTAACAAAATAAAAAGTACAACCCTTACCTCACATCGTCCATGTCTGCCATTTTAAATAGGACGGAAATATCATTTAGATCTTCACTTTTTAACCCATCTGTGAAGGTTTGATCGCACGATTAATTACTATATGTGTTGTGTTGTTTGCTAAAAATTTCGGCAGCATCTCCCCACACCTCTCCGATATACCACAAAATATTTATTGATTAAGAAATTTTCTTAAACACTTACTAATAAGTGGTTAAGAAAATAATCAAAATCAATAAAGGTATATCAGAGAGGAGTGAGAAGACGCAGCCAAAATTTTTAACAAACAACACAAACACATATAGTAATTAACCACCTAAGTGCGATCAAACATTCACAGACTGTCCAAACGGGACAATTCAAGACTTTGAGTTAGATATACACATTCTCATCATTCAAAATGAGAACGTGCATATCAATCCCAAAGTCTTGAACGGGTAGGTTGATTGGCACGGGCTTAACACGCTCTCCTAAGATGCGTGCAATGTTAGGTTGCACCCACGCATCTCAGCTCACATACAACACCCAACTAATTAAATATTGACAAGATAATAACACAATCTAAAAACATAGCAGTAACATGTGAAATTGGCAATACATGTACACAATGAAAACATGAATTTTATTTTAACATCCAACATAAAGACAACACTTTCACTAGCTATTTAGCAGAAATAAAATATAGCATGATACTTTTTAGCTTAAAGACAACACTGTCACTAGCTATGCAGAAATCAAGTAAAGAAATTGATAGTATCGTCACTGAATAAGACAATAATAAAACACACTTTACTTTTCATCCAACACTATCCAAACAGTACTCTTAGCTAATGACATGTTTTAGATATTCTAAAATTAAGAAACTGAGCTACAATTCTAAAATGTCAATGTTTCTCTAATACTCATGTCATGTAAATTTAAACATATCAATAATTTATGAGGTTGTCAACCACGACTGCTAATCTTTTTTTTTTTTTGAAAATCTACAAGATGACTAGTAGCTTCCATTGACAGATTCCCCATTTTAAAAAGGCGCGGGTTTACATGATTTGCAACGTCTCGACAGTCCTCAACTATTGTGCCTAGAAGATATTATCTCGTAGGGGTATGTCTAAAATTATTGCAAATTCTGATGAAATGGCCCACATCTGGGTATTATGGAAAGACCATCTGCATGTTTCTCTGGTTACTAGAGATGATCAGCAAATTACTCTTCTCATGGGTCTTAATGGTCAAGTCCCTTTTCACTTAACTGCAGTATATGCAAAATGCAATGTGATTGAGAGAAAGGGTCTTTGGACTTCTTTAATTAACGTCCACTCTAACATTTCTGGTCCTTGGATGGTGGCAGGAGACTTCAACTACATTACTGATACAAAGGAAAAAATTGGTGGTAATGATCCTAATTCGATTGCAATGACTGATTTTAAGGACTGTATATCAAATTGTGCACTTTTGGATACTGGTTTCAAAGGATCTTCCTACACTTGGCATAACAATCAATCAGGAAGCAGGGGTATTTGGGCCAGACTGGATAGAATTCTAACCAATTCTGATTGGATGGCTCATTATGCCTTCTCCGTTGAACATCTTTCCAGGGAAGTCTCAGATCATGCCCCTCTACTTGTGTTGCAGACTCCCCAGATTAAAAGGAAAACCAGATTCTGTTTCCAAAAAATGTGGACTTATCATGACCATCTTCTTGCTGATGTTAAAAAGTGTTGGGATACTAGTCCTTTAGCTTCTTCACCTACCTTAACCCTTTATCTTAAGCTCAAGAGTCTCAGGCAAATGCTTAAAGTTTGGAATTATCAAGTCTTTGGTAATATTCATAATAATGTGGCAAAAGCGGAGGATGATGTTATTAAGGCAGAACACGCTTATGACACCCAGCCTTCCACTACAAATCAGACTGCCCTGGATGAGGCTAAACTTGTTCTGTCCAAAATGTTGCTTCAGGAGGAATGCTTTTGGAGACAGAAATCTAGAGTCCGATGGCTCACTGAAGGGGATAGAAATACCAGATTCTTTCACTCTACCACTTTAGCTAAGAGGAAAAAAATGTGCATATCTCAACTTCAAAACTCTGCAGGCCTTCTCACTTCGGACCCTGGGGAAATGACTTCAATTGCTGTGACACATTTTCAGGAAGCCTTCTCTTCCCAACATCATTTAGCAGATAGTACTGTTCTTGACTGTATTCCCTCTCTGGTTGATCAGTTAGACACTGACACCCTCTGCTCAATCCCTACTGCCGCAGAAATCCAAGACTTATGTCTTCAGGCTATCCCAAGATAGTGCACCGGGCCCTGACGGATTCACAGGTGCATTTTACCAATTTGCTTGGGGGATAATTGCCTCCACTGTGATAAGAGCTGTGCAGGAATTCTTTACTTCCCATGAAGACTTACCCAGATCTGTCACTGCTACCCTGGTTGCTCTCATTCCAAAACAAACAAATGCTACCAGAATTTCTGAGTTTAGACCTATTAGCCTGTGCAACTTCTTTTACAAAATTATTGCCTCTATCATTAATACTAGGCTTGCCAGCATTCTTCCTAAGATCATATCTCCTGAACAATCTGCATTTGTCAAAGGCAGAAATATTATTGAGAATATTGCTTTGGCCCAGGAACTTACCAATGAAATTGGCATGAAAATAAGGGGCTCTAATGTGATGATAAAGATTGATATGGCTAAGGCTTATGATAGGCTTGAATGGGATTTTCTCTTCAATGTTCTTAACAGGTTTGGATTTAATGACCAGTTCATCAGGCTTATTAGAAAAATGGTGCACAATAACTGGTTTTCTATTCTTATAAATGGTACCCCTGCTGGATTCTTCAAATCTTCAAGAGGGGTGCGTCAAGGTGATCCAATTGCTCCCTCACTATTTATCATTGCAGAAGAGGTACTCAGTAGATCTCTGACAAAAGCCTTCCAATGTGGCCTCATAGAATGGTATGCTAGTCCTAGACATTGCCCGAATATTTCACATCTTTTGTTTGCGGATGATACCATCATTTTTTGCAATGGCAATCTTATTTCAATAAGGAATCTCCTTAAGATACTACAAGATTATGAAAGAGCTTCAGGGCAGTCAATAAACACAGGTAAAAGTGGTTTTTTCATACACTCCAGGAATAATAACTCTACTGCCAGGAAAATTCAGGATGTCACTGGTTTTGTTAAACACTCCTTCCCTCATAAGTATCTTGGTTTTCCCCTGATCAAAGGAAGATGCAAGAAAATTCACTACACTGGTATTCTACACAATATTCAGAGGAGGATTTCAGGTTGGAAATGTGGGATGCTCTCCTAGGGAGCAAAACTAGTCCTTATCAAGCATGTCCTGATCTCATTGCCCATATACTTTCTTACATCTTCTTCACTGCATATTGGAACTCACCAAGCTATTGAAAAATCACTTGCCAATTTCTTCTGGGGTTCATCTGATCATGGTCACAGGAAGCACTGGAGAAAATGGAACAAAATCTGCACTCCTATCTCTTAAGGTGGACTGGGTATTATATCACTAAGGAATATGGAAACTCCCTTAAGTGTTAAAATGTTGTGGCAAGCTCTTCATTCAAATTCATTATGGGCCGAGTATTTCAGAGCCAAATATATTAGGAACTGTCCTCTCATCCAGGTTCAGTTTACAAATATGAAGGGTTTTGAAAGGAGAAGGTGGATCACTGCAAAAAATTTAATTATTCAGCATAAGAGGGTCATTATTGGAGATGGCAGCAGGACAAGCTTCTGGTATGACAGATGGATAGGCCAACACACCCTTGCTGATTTTGCATTGGCTGATAACACCATCAACCCTATGCTCTCTGTTCGGGACTTTATTGTACAGATGAATTCAGAAGACACAAATTGGCCTAACAGGTTTTTTACTGAAGAAATTAGCACTGCTTTGAAGCATGTTAAACTCAATCAGGAACATGACCTACCTGCTTGGAGCCTTTCTTCTTCGGGGAACTGTTCAGTCTCATCCACCCAAAAGGCTATTAGCAGGAACCAAGAGACTCAGACTTTCAATCAGTGGACTAGCATTTGGTCACCATGGCTGCCTTCCAAGATCTCCATTCATCTGTGGAAAATTATCAACAAGTGTCTTCCTCTGGATTGCAACATTCAGAAGATAGGGATTCCAATTTGTTCAAAATGCTGCTGCTGCAAGACCCCACAGACTGAAAATTATAACCACTTATTTATTTTCGGTGATTGGGCTTCTTACATATGGACATATTTCAGATCTAAGGGGTTGCAAATTGAAGAAAATTCAGCTACCTCAATGATACTCAACAATTTATGCTCCACTCAGAAAAAATCAATGTTTGGCCTATTTGGTCTAGCTGCTGTCGGAGTTAGTATGTGGGAGATTTGGTGTGCTAGAAATTCAGACAAATATGATGACTCCAAAACTTCCTGCCAGGGTCTCCTCCACAAAATCAGATACAAAGTCAAAGAAATATGTCAGATTTCCTCACTACCCGAAGCCAATCAGGAACATATCAGAATTCTGGATGCTCTAGGAATTCAATTTGCTAAACCAAAGCAGCTTAGAGCTATAGCCATTAAATGGTTTTGCCCTCCTTGGCCTTCTTTAAAACTAAATACTGATGGAGCATCTAAAGCCAATGGTGAATCTGGTGGAGGTGGGGTCATAAGAGATCACCTTGGAAATGTCATCCTAGCTTTCAGCCACTACTATGGATTCTCAAATAGCATCATTGCTGAGGCCCCTGCCCTATTAGATGGAATGAAGTATATCAAAATCACTGGTTCCACAGCAGCAATAATTGAATGTGACTCTCAAACTATTGTCAATATTATCAAAAGGAAAGCCACCTGCCCTTGGTCGATATTGTCCTATGTCAGGGAGATATGGAGCCTCCTTAATCCTGCAGATACCATTAATCACATCTTTAGAGAAGGGAACACTGTGGCTGATTCCTTAGCTTCTTTAGCTTGTAAGTTGAAATGTAATGCATCCTATTCCTCCTCTGAGCTTCCTACTCTCATTAGAGGTGCTGTTAGGCTTGATAAACTGGGTATGCCCAGTGTCCGCTTGATGTAATTTATCTTTACAATTGCTTTTACTCAATAAAATACCCACTGGTGGTTAGGTGGTAGAGTTCTTCTCTCAACCTTTCCACTAGGCAGGGCTTTCACATAAAAAAAAAAGAAGATAGTGAAACCCTTCAGTTTCAGAATGCTATAGGCAGTCTCCATGCATGCATGTGGAAATGACAATGTCTATAAAGCAAATTAAACCTTAAGTCAAAGTTTTGAATTCTTCAGCTAAAATCAATATGTAACTTCTACAGTCCACTGATAGTTTGCAGAGAGTTGAGTTGTTTGAACAAAGATTTATTGTTTTATGAATTTGGCACGTAAACTGTCGGGAGACATGTAATCACCTCTGCACGTGGATTGTGCTAGCTTTCACAGAAAAATTCCACACCTAAGTACATAACCATGCATGACTATGCATAAATCTTTGAAGTCGATTCTGCTGGTTCGGGTGCCGGAGGGGGTGACACAGAGAGAGAGGGATCAGAGAGAGAGAGGGTGCCAGGTGGAACCTTTAATGTTGTAGTCGGCGAGGGTGCGGCCGTCCTCCAGATGCTTCCCGGCGAAGATGAGATGCTGCTGGTTCGGGGAAATGCCCTCCTTGCCCTGGATCTTAGCCTTCACGTTGTCGATCGTGTCCGAGGAGTCGACCTCCAAGGTGAACTGTGCTTTGACCGCAGGGGGAGGGGGGGCTCCGGCGGAGGGGGGCTCGGGCGGGAGGCCGCAGGGGGAGGGGGGCTCGGGCGGAGGTTGGCTCGGGCGGGAGGCCGCAGGGGGAGGGGGGGCTCCGGCGGAGGGGGGCTCGGGCGGGAGGCCGCAGGGGGAGGGGGGCTCGGGCGGGAGGCCGCAGGGGGAGGGGGAGCTCCGGCGGAGGGGGGCGGAGGCCGCAGGGGGAGGGGGGCTCGGGCGGGAGGCCGCAGGGGGAGGGGGGCTCCGGCGGAGGGGGGCGGAGGCCGCAGGGGGAGGGGGGGCTCCGGCGGAAGGGGGCTCGGGCGGGAGGCCGCAGGGGGAGGGGGGCTCTGGCGGGAGGCCGCAGGGGGAGGGGGGGCTCCGGCGGAGGGGGGCTCGGGCGGGAGGGGCGTGGGGGGGCTAGGGCGGAGAGGGGGCCGCAGGGGGAGGGGGCTCGGGCGGGGGCTCGGGCGGGAGGGCTCGGGCGGGAGGGGGGGCTCGGGCGGAGAGGGGCTCGGGCGGGCGGGGGCCGCAGTGGGGAGTATAACGGGATCAGCGACTGATTGGAGACCGAAGTAAATTCGGTCGCAAGAACAGCGACCGATTGGAGACCGAACTAAATTCGGTCGCCAAAACGGTCTCACATATGCGACCGATTATTTCGGTCGCCGAATTGGTCTCTATTTGGGACCGACTAGCGACCGATTTAATCGGTCTCTAAGTCGGTCGCTATAGCCACTTTTTCTTGTAGTGATTTGACTTCAATTTGGACTTTTTTTGCATTGAAATTGGGCTTGTAATGAACATTCTACTTGGGTTTACATAATGGGCTGGTTGTAAGGCTCTTAAAGGGCCAATTGGTAAAGGCCCTTAAGCATTCCTTAAGAAAGGAGTGGCCTTGGTCCATTGTAATAGATCCATAAGCCATGCATGGCCCAATTGGGCTTCCTTCCTACATGGACTATCTAGGTTGGGCTATCTAGAATGGGCTCCCTTCACTCATGGGCTCTATGGAAAGGGCTAAACAAGAATGATGGAGTGGGCTTAACCCATGGCCAAATGGCCCAATTGGAGGCCCAAGTAGGGGGCGCCCCCTATTTTGTCATATTATGCTAGTTGTTTGAATTTCTTTTCTTTCCACCTTCATTTACCACATGGAGCATTCAAATGGCTGCTGGTCAAATACAAAATTGGCTACAACCTACCACCTTTACCTTGAATTTCAAAGGTAGGTGAGCAACCATGTCCCCTTGTCTCCCTTTCCCTTTCACCAAGTGTCATGATCCATGCGCACCCCCCTCTCCCTTCTTGAATCCCACGCAGCCCCCTCCCCTCTACCCCTTGCCATTGTCGATTTAAAGGCATGTATAGTGTTTGTGCACAAGTTAATGAAAGTTTGTTGAAAGAAATTTGCATTAGAGAGTGAATCTCTTTGTGTTCCCTTGGGTGTGACTCCCTTGGTTCTGTCCTGTGACTGGATAGAATTGGGTCGTGTGACTCGACCCCGTATCCCCCTCTTCCTCTTATCTTCTTCTTCCAAAAAATTCTCAGTGATACCTCTGAGAGTTAGAAAAATTTCAGCGCTGGTTTAGCGTCAATCGGAGTTCGTGAGCGACGGTAGTAATTCGTTTCGTGGAGACGTGCAGATCGGTCCCTGATTGCTGCCCAGATCTGGAGATGACTGTGTTTTAATTTCTCCAACCCAACCCCGACGCCATCTGAAGCTGGTTCCTGGAAAGAGATCGTAGGATTTCGAGTCGTCTTCGCATTGTCGCTGGTCTCGCCTCGATCTGATCACCGTGCTGTTCGTGGCGGCGATTCTCGTGAGATCGTGCAAGAGATCTGAGCAGATCCGGCCCCAAACCAGAGCCGACTTCCAGAGTCCTCCCCGACTCATCCGGTCGAGATCTGTGAGGAATCTTTGGATTACGTCTTTCTCTTGACGTCGCCAACAATCTCCACAAAGAACGTCTCAATCCGACACCGGCAGCTATTTTTCCATCATTTTACCGTGTCGCTGCGTCGTTCTGGGAGCTCAAAACTAGAAGCTGAGAAGAAACGTTACTGCGCCCAGATCTGAAAAGATCTGATTGTGCCCTTCGAAGTGAAGAAACTACATTCTGTCTCCGACATTCTCCAACAAACGGCGCTCCGATCGGGTATCGGATCTGGCTGTACCGACCTCCGCAAGTTCGCTGCACAGGGTGACCAGCGTGGACAGAACCGGGTCGGCTTTCCGTCGGCGTACCCGAGCGGCTCCGGCACGCGTCCCTCGCCTCCTGAGAGTGTGGACCGTCAACCCGGGTTCCAGCAACCCCAAAATTATCAATTTTAGCCCGATACCTCCCTGTGTGGAGTGGGTGTTCAGTTCTGAAATTGTAAAGTTAATCATTTGTGTATTGGGGTTGTTCGGAAATCGGCCGGGAGTTCTTCCCCACGCCTAGTCGTGGAGGTACGTGCTCGTTCCGACATCTACATTTGCTGATTTAGTGTGCTTTCTATATTACTACGTTTGTGAGAATAAGGCCGTTAGCTAGCTGCAAAATCACCGTGAGTGTGAGTTGTGAGCGCCCGTTCCATAGCTCCAGTCGAGCACCGAACTCGAATCGGTACCCTAGGCGACGGTGGTTTCTTAATCGTCGCGATCCCCACGTTTCCCTCGTAAGGGATGATCGTCGGGCTCAAGAGAGTTGCTGTTGAGAGACGTCTCCACCCGGAGAATACCACGGTGGTCAGCCGCCCGGCTTGCCTTAGTGTGCTAGTGCTGGCCGCACAACGAGTCGGTCGTACGTCTTAGCCCGGTCGTCATCCGTCCCGCATCAAATTGGTATCAGAGCGTCGTTTAAGTCTAGGGTCATTTAAGTCCAAGGTTGCATTTGCATTCCTCTACTCGGTAAATCAAAAGGTGTTGTCCGAACGTTAGGCTACGCCTATTGGGAAGGCCGCACACTTGCGCGAGTGATTTTTGGGTCGATTAGCTCCGCCACGTACCGAGTCTTGGTTTAGGTCTAGGCGCGTCATCGTAGTGTGTGTCTGCATGTCCACTACCCGCCACTACCATGGCCATCACCCGAGACCATGGGTCCGATTGGTCACCCTTGGTGGCCGAACTCAATGCTTTCATGGCCTGATGCCCGGACCCTATGTCAGCAACCGAGTCGTTCCAGCGACCTATCGTGTCCATTGCCATCTTACCTAATGGGTTGCATACGGAGATCGACTTCATCAATAGGGTGTCATCTAACTGTGTCTCACAAGACATAGTTGAATCGCTCTCTAAGACCGGAGAGATTGTTCTCAATGGTGGTTTAGCATTTGTAGAGTTCCAATGGAGGTTCGGCACTGCTCTTTATTTCGATGGAGCATGGTGCAAAGTCGGCACACTTGTTGGCCCATGCATCATTTTAGGGCAAGATTGGTTGGAAGAGAGGAGAGCAACCTTCGACCGGGATAGGAGGACTTGCACTTTATACCCACCTCACCTACCCGGCGAGTTTGTCTTCCACGATGGCATACACCCGACTACCTCCGTGTCTCCAACCACCCAACTCCACCGATCCGTTCCACCTCCGGACTCACGTCCACCACCACTCCCGGAGCCCACCCATGTGGTCCCCTATACTGGGGTTAACCATTTCTCCGACCCGTGTCCTTCACATTCTCCTACCTTAGAGGACAACCAGTCGGAGGATGCCTCACCCGGGCCTATTATAGTGAGTTACGAGGCTGATCAAGAATTGGCCAAGGAGTATCTCACTGATGTTTTGGGGTTCGAGAATGACCCAATAGAGGACCCCACCATTCCACTCCTACCCGTCTCTCCTACGGTAGCGCAGCCGCTAGTGACTACCGTACCATTGTCGAC
The DNA here is from genome assembly GCA_022559845.1 of Amorphophallus konjac. NCBI lineage: Eukaryota > Viridiplantae > Streptophyta > Magnoliopsida > Alismatales > Araceae > Amorphophallus > Amorphophallus konjac. The sequence continues at coordinate 7,225,994 of CM040127.1, forward strand.
AACTTATGTTGACACGGTATGGTTGGGTTTCTGCCATGCGTACGAGAGATAATTTTCGGACTTCATTCTTGTCGTGCTTCACACTAGACGTCCGGATTATATTCCTGTCACCCGTTCCCTGATCCTCCCACTCTTTCATATCCGGGGACGAGTCTTCTGGAATCGGAGACGGTTGACGAGGGATGAAACTCATGACATCCAGTTGTGGGCTAGTCCTTCCTTACACTTAGTGTATGTAGACGATGACCGTCATCCTTAACGGGTCTTCTTCCATATGTCCCTTGTGTTTGTGTCTTTGTCTTTATCTTTGTTGTCTTTGTCTACGTATGTCTAAGGTCATGTGTGTGTTTGTTTCTACGGTTTGTTTTCTTTCATGCATATGGTTTGCATAAGTCGTGTCCCAATCAAAGGCCAGCCATGCGCGCATAAGGAATTAGCTGATGCATGCTACATGTCCGTGAGTTCAAAAGGGAGAGTACGTCATGATCAGGGTCATACCTAAACGGTTCCTCTTGGGGCCGTAAAACAACTCTTGGCCCACGATACCCGCCCTTCCCGAGTCACGAAACAAGTGGTTCAAATGCGTATGTTATTGAACTATCGTATGACTATGGTGTCAGTTCGACGTTCCATGTTTTTAGTCTGGTAGCATATCGGAACCCGCGGTGATCCCTAGTGAGTTTCGAGCTTTATCTTTCTATTGGGAGTGACCCCTCACCCGAGAGTCCACCTCTTCCAGTTTCAACGCACGCATATAGATTGTATACTGGATGAGCAGGTGATCACCACCAGGAATGGAGCATACCACCACTTCATAGTGCATTGACGAGGATGCCCCACGATGATCAACGTCTTGATCACATGTGGAGTGCTCAAGCTTCGAGACCCTTACTCGACGGGGTCGAGTTCCTCCCACCCGGGGAGAATTGGTGCAGACACCAGGACGATCAAGTGACACGTCGGCGAACCAACGGTGCCATACGCGGAGTGCCAAGTGGACTACATCGACTTCCCTTCAAATTGGGGACAATTTGACTTCAATTTAGACTCTTTTTGCATTGAAATTGGGCTTGTAATGAACATTCTACTTGGGTTTGCATAATGGGCTGGTTGTAAGGCTCTTAAAGGGCCAATTGGTTAAGGCCCTTAAGCATTCCTTAAGAAAGGAGTGGCCGTGGTCCATTGTAATGGATCCATAAGCCATGCATGGCCCAATTGGGATTCCTTCCTACATGGGCTATCTAGGTTGGGCTATCTAGAATGGGCTCCCTTCACTCATGGGCTCTATGGAAAGGGCTAAACAAGAATGATGGAGTGGGCTTAACCCATGGCCAAATGGCCCAATTGGAGGCCCAAGTAGGGGGCGCCCCCTATTTTGTCATATTATGCTAGTTGTTTGAATTTCTTTTCTTTCCACCTTCATTTACCACATGGAGCATTCAAATGGCTGCTAGTCAAATACAAAATTGGCTACAACCTACCACCTTTACCTTGAATTTCAAAGGTAGGTGAGCAACCATGTCCCCTTGTCTCCCTTTCCCTTTCACCAAGTGTCATGATCCATGCGCACCCCCCTCTCCCTTCTTGAATCCCACGCAGCCCCCTCCCCTCTACCCCTTGCCATTGTCGATTTAAAGGCATGTATAGTGTTTGTGCACAAGTTAATGAAAGTTTGTTGAAAGAAATTTGCATTAGAGAGTGAATCTCTTTGTGTTCCCTTGGGTGTGACTCCCTTGGTTCTGTCCTGTGACTGGATAGAATTGGGTCGTGTGACTCGACCCCGTATCCCCCTCTTCCTCTTATCTTCTTCTTCCAAAAAATTCTCAGTGATACCTCTGAGAGTTAGAAAAATTTCAGCGCTGGTTTAGCGTCAATCGGAGTTCGTGAGCGACGGTAGTAATTCGTTTCGTGGAGACGTGCAGATCGGTCCCTGATTGCTGCCCAGATCTGGAGATGACTGTGTTTTAATTTCTCCAACCCAACCCCGACGCCATCTGAAGCTGGTTCCTGGAAAGAGATCGTAGGATTTCGAGTCGTCTTCGCATTGTCGCTGGTCTCGCCTCGATCTGATCACCGTGCTGTTCGTGGCGGCGATTCTCGTGAGATCGTGCAAGAGATCTGAGCAGATCCGGCCCCAAACCAGAGCCGACTTCCAGAGTCCTCCCCGACTCATCCGGTCGAGATCTGTGAGGGATCTTCGGAGTACGTCTTTCTCTTGACGTCGCCAACAATCTCCCACAAAGAACGTCGCAATCCGACACCGGCAGCTATTTTTCCATCATTTTACCGTGTCGCTGCGTCGTTCTGGGAGCTCAAAACCAGAAGCTGAGAAGAAACGTTACTGCGCCTAGATCTGAAAAGATCTGATCGCGCCCTTCGGAGTGAAGAAACTACATCATGTCGCCGACATTCTCCAACAAACGGCGCTCCGATCGGGTATCGGATCTGGCCGTACCGGCCTCCGCAAGTTCGCTGCGCAGGGTGACCAACGTGGACAGAACCGGGTCGGCTTTCCGTCGGCGTACCCGAGCGGCTCCGGCACGCGTCCCTCACCTCCTGCGAGTGTGGCCCGTCAACCCGAGTTCCAGAAACCCCAAAATTATCAATTTTAGCCCGATACCTCCCTGTGTGGAGTGGGTGTTCAGTTCCGAAATTATAAAGTTAATCATTTGTGTATTGGGATTGTTCAGAAATCGGCCGGGAGTTCTTCCCCACGCCTAGTCGTGGAGGTACGTGCTCGTTCCGACATCTACATTTGCTGATTTAGTGTGCTTTCTATATTGCTGCGTTTGTGAGAATAGGGCCGTTAGCTAGCTGCAAAATCACCGTGAGTGTGAGTTGTGAGCGCCCGTTCCATAGCTCCAGTCGAGCACCGAACTCGAATCGGTACCCTAGGCGACGGTGGTTTCTTAATCGCCACGATCCCCACGTTTCCCTCGCAAGGGATGATCGTCGGGCTCAAGAGAGTCGCTGTTGAGAGACGTCTCCACCCGGAGAATACCACGGTGGTCAGCCGCCCTGCTTGCCTTAGTGTGCTAGTGCTGGCCGCACAACGAGTCGGTCGTACGTCTTAGCCCGGTCGTCATCCGTCCCGCATCACATGCCTCGCAGACGTCGTCAACGGAGAAGTGGGGGAAGAACCTTCCAGGGGAGGGGGAAGGCGCTTGGGGGCATTCGCCCTCACCTTTAGGGACGCCACAAGCATCAGCATTGTCCGCTTTCAGAACGTCATCCTAGGGATGTGGCAGATCGAGAAGTTGCTCAATATCGCATCGGAGTGGTGCCTGAAGGAATCTATCTTGACCGTGCATGATTTGGCCATGTAGATCATCCGATCGAGGAAGAAGGAGAAGGAGAGCTCGGTGTCTCTCCTGGCGCTCCAACACCGACAACCCCTCAACCTGGCTTCTAACGCCGCCTCTGCCACCGCCAACCTCCCCACCTCACTAGAGACCTATCGTGACTGTCGTCCCTACTTATCAAGCCAGCCAACCACACCTACGTACCTGCCATCAGCCTTGCACCTCCGTCTGCAACACTACTACCACCCGCTGCTAACCCCTTCATCTTGTGCAAGCTAGCCAACCGACCCCCCCCCCCCCCCCACTTCGGCAGCCCACATCCACGTGGCCTACACCACCCTTTGCCTCCTCCCAACACCAGTCACCACTCACTGTTCCGCCTCCCCCATGTACAGTCATGTTTCTCCTCTCATGTTTCCCTCTTCTCCCTCGTAGATAATCACCCGTTAGTAGCTACTCGATCCTAGCCACCGTCTGCACCGATGCCGACCGCCACCACCACCCACCCTGCCTCTAGGTCGCCCCGTCGGTTCGACAGGCTCACATCAAGCCCTCCACCTGCTGACCCCCTCTCCCCCCCCCCTCCCCCACACCTCCATCTCTTCCGTCAACATGCTTGATACCGTTGGGTACCCCTCCGACCGTTAGCACATCCCCCGCCCTCCTTATGCCACCGTGGGCGGAGGTACCTCTGGTTAGGGATGATAGAGAGGTGAGTCTTCTTTTTTATAAGCAGGGATATTTCCGTCTTTTCTAACATTGAGTTAAATTTAACTAAGGTTAGATTCACGGTTAGTCATGGGTAATTACGATGATATCATATCTACACTTTTTAGATAAAAAAAATGGTATTCATGTTAATGCAAATCTTGGAATGATTTTTTTGTCATTTAAACTTCAGCAATGACATTTTTTCAAAAAAACCCTTATGTAATTCGAGCTATTTGACAGTGAGGAGTCTTGACGCTGGAGTATCATAAGCCAACACTAATCTGTTCAAATTAGACTCATTCAATGATATTGAGACTACTTCACACTCTTTTGTATACTAAATAATTTTAAATTATTTATCATCTGTCAACTTATTTAAACTATTCAGACATCGGCTAATTTAAATATCTAGCCTAAATTTTTGTCCAGGGTTGACTCATTTACTTATAGTCAAATTAACGAACTAAATCGTGCTGTATATAATAATATGTGAACGAGTTATTCAGCAAACGTAACCGTTGACTTGCACCCCTCCTAGTGTACTTGTCCAGGGTTCGCTCCCACGTACCCTTACCCTTCTAGGTGAATGGGCAGTGCTAATTAGTGTGTCATCTTAAGCTACGTTATCGATGGAGATGACGTGGCCAAAACTGAACCGCAAATGAACCCTTCGTCGACCACGAGGTCGAGGAGGAGCTACAAAAAGGGGGCGGAATGAGGAAGTTAAGAATTCTTTCTTTGGTTGGGATTGTGTACGTGGTGACCGGGTTACGGAAATTTTAAATTTTAATTATTATTTAAAAAGTGAAAATTTTATTTAAATTTATTTGAGAGTGCATCTAATTGTGAATAGATTTTATACGAAGTCATTCAAAATAGATTTAATTTTTTAATTCAAATTTTAAACTTCACGGGTGTTATTATTCATTCACTAACTTTTAAAATTTTTTCCTCCGTTTTAATTATTAAAATATATTATAATTATTAAAAAATCAAAAAAAGTTTTAAGAGATTTTTCACTCTCTCCATTTTTTGAGTCTATATCTCTCTATCATCAAAAATTTATTTTTTTCACGTACATTGAGATGTAGTGATTTTTTTGGTAAAGATTGTGAAAGACTGAAGGCAGCCTAAGACCCGCATTTCAAAATGCATTTGACCTTTGAATTTTTTAAGAGTCCACTTTTCATATACGTACATCATTGAAAAAGTATAAAAAAAATAGACAGCGTGATCCATAACTTTTTTTAGTTCACATGCTCTTGTTTTTTCATTTTATGTACGACACGTTAGAGGTCTTAGCCCCAATGAACATTTGTCCGTCGAAAAAATATTGACGGAATTTTCGATTAAAAATGTTCCGTTGGAAATTTTCATCGTCAAATCTGCTTTCCCTTATAGTGAACAAAGATATATATGAGAAAGAAGATGATAAAAGGTGACACCAAAATATTTCTCTAAATTAAAATATACTCATAAGTTATCTATTAATCATCTTGATCATTAATTACGAGGCCCACAATTTAGAAAGCCCACGGGCAGCCTGAAGCTTGGACATTTATAAGAGAGGGAAATTGGGATATTTAAACGGCCCACAGGGCAGAGTAAACAAATTCCGATTTAGCCGGATAAACAAGCTCACTTGGGTGTAACGGTGGCAATTTAGAAGAGTAAGCATACTCTCTCCCTCTCTCATCATCCATCCTCTCCCTCTGTCTCCCTCTCCCTCTCTTGACGTCTCCTCTCTCGCCGGAGCCCTCTCCCTCTCCCTCTCTCACCATCTCCCTCTCCCACTCTCACCTTCTCCCTCTCCCTCCCTCTGCATCTTCTCTCTCCCTCTGTCTCCTTATCCCTGTCCCTCTCTCGAAGTGTGAAGGGTGCTCGGAGACGTGGAGAATGCTTGGAGACAAGGCCAAAGCGGGGATAACATGGTGGAGATCACTAAATCTTCCATCTCTGTGTCACTTGCCTTCGACGTCATTGGAGTCCTTATCTGTACGCCTGTCTGTGTATATTTTGCTTGTATCTCCCTCCCTATAGATCCATTTGGGGGCCTATTTATACTCGATAATGAGACGCCATCTCTTCTCTGACTTAGCGATGTCATGGTTAGTGGAGTGGTATCCTACTCGACTGTTGGGATCTTCCGATTCTCACTCGCCCACTTTCTGGGGACGTGGCAGGTATCCATCCAGCGTGGGGGTCACCCGGTACTCGTTGGGGTAGCTCTTATGATGGCGGAGCCAAAGTTCATCCGTTGACGAGTTTTACGATGTCCGGATAGCACGAACGTGTAGATCTCATCCGTAATCTGGTCAGGTCTTCGATGGGCTTCAACTAGGCCACGTTTTGGGATTACCGGTCAACTGGAGAGGGCCGCTATGAGCCGAACTACTTTGGATTGTAACGGGACTGATGTTATTGGGCAGCCTCGCGTATTTTTCCCTCCTCAGGTGAGAATGGATTTAGATAATCAGGTATAAAAGGGAGTTAATTTGGGTTAACTCGTGTTAACTTATCTCACCTCCACAGGTGAGTTAAGTTAATTCGGTGCACAATCAAAATAAATAGGAATAAAATTGGGTTAATTACCTAAACCATTTAACTTAATCCAAGTTAAATTTAATCCCCAACTAAAGTGGGGCTAAGGATTTGGGATTTGATAATGTCTTGGAGAAATAAACACTGGCCGGGTGTAGGGATTTGAGGATGTTTGAGGGAAACCCCAATTGTTTGGGGACCTTATCTATGATGGAGAATATGTGCTTTTTTTTTGGAAAACCCTGTCTCGGAGTATTTTGGAGAGTGAACCCTTTTTGGATGCACGTTCCATTATATCACTAGGAGGTAAATTTTATTGATAAGTAAATAAAGATAAGATTACATGAGACGAACGCTAGGCATACCTAACTTATCGAGTCGAGCTGCACCCTTAATATTCGTGGGAAGCTCATGATAAGAAAAGAAAAAATTACACTTATTGGAGCAAGCTAAGGAGGCTAAAGAATCTGCAATAGTATTGGCTTCTCTATAGATGTGAGTTATGGAGTCATGTTGTGAAAGAATTTCTCAAATTTCTCTGACATAAGTAAGTATTGCCCATGGATAGTGAACCTGCTTTCTTAAGATCTGCACAAGAACTTTTAAATCACATTCTATCAATGCCGGTTGAGTATTCACAGTGTGGAGGTATTTGATTTCATCAAGGAGAGCTCTGGCTTTAGCAATGATGCTGTTGCTGGGACCATAGAAATGAGAGAAGGCAATAAGAATATTACCTTTTGCATCTCTGATAACTCCTCCCCCACCAGAAATTCCTGATCATTTGTAAGCCCCATCTGTGTTCAATTTGAGAGATGGCCACGGTCGGTATAACCATTTAACTACTAATGCTTGAGGAGTTCTATTGCTGTCAGCCTTGATTCCGAAATGAGCAAGGATTTTCCCCTTGCTGAAATTATCTTCTCTTAATTCGGAGATATCACAAATTTGTTTGGCCTGGGCTATGATCTTATGCATCAAACATTGCTCGGAGATTTGCTTTCCTTCATATTTTGCCATGTTCCTGGCAGACCACAGCTCCCACATAACATAACCAATAGTAACCAAGGTGAAAAGGCCATACATGGATTTGGTATTGCTGTGTGAGACTGAATTTAGAATCCTGGTTTTTGCATAGTACCCATCGACCTGCACTCCTGCGGCTTGAAGAGAAGACCAAATGAAATCAATATATTCACTGGTGATGAACAAATGGTTCACTGCTTCCCCTTGATTCTTTTTACAGCAATAACATTTAAAACAAAGCTGGATGCCCAGAGCCTGAACATTAGAATCTGTGGGAAGACAGTTATTAATGATTTTCCACAATAGAATAGAAATCTTAGTGGACCGCCATGTGGACCAGAGGTGTGTCCAGGGCAGATGCGACTGAGATTGATTGATACTGCAAGCATGTTTATAAATTGAGAAAACCACACATTCACCCGTAGATGACAGGCTCCAAACCTCATTGTCAGCATATTGAGATAAGTTTATGATCCTGATAGCTTTGGTAATATCAGCCGGTAAAAAATTGTCTATTAGCTGATTTTCTTTAATAGTCGGCTGCTTGATACAGTCATTGACTGAGACCTTTTTGTTGTAGATGACTTCAGCAGGAACATAAATTGAAGAATAGGTGCTCAATAGTCGCACCAAAGTGTCGAAAACTTTTCTGCCATAAATCCCTATTATCTCCAATACAAAAAGGTTGTGGAATAAATTGAAGATTTTCAACTAATTAGTAGCTAGCGTATTCTTGCACGCACCATGGCACTACTTAGTCATGATTTGCTCTAACATCTGCATGGGCCGTTTCTCACCCAGAACTAGGATTTTGATTTGAGTAAGATTCACTGCACACCTGGATGTACTACACACTACGGGTGTGCAGGGTCTTTATTTTTTTATTTTTTAAAATTTTTTTAAGTGACCTACAAGATATCTTAATTAACTTAATACATAAGTCATGTCACTATTAGATTATCTAATAAAACAAAAAAAATACAAATAAGATGAATAGTATGGGGCCCATTCTTTTAAAAATCAGTCCATTTTATTTTTAATCTTTTTGGATAATCAGATGTTGATATGTATTACACTTCAAATTAAGATATCTTGAAAGTCACTTCAAACAAATTTTTTAAAAAAGAAAGACAATTCGTATTCAGGGTCTGCAGCGTGTGACAAGCCAAACTCATCTAATTGACTACTCGGCATAAATGAACTAGAAGGTCCAGAACCAGAGGATCCACGTGGTGTCACTGATGGGCCACGGATTCATCTGTACAGCCCAAGTTTTGGCCCGTGTATTCGACTTTGCGGCCCCAATTTGGCCTCCCACGCTCTTTCCTCAGTCTTTTTTCCCCTCTTCCTCTATGGGCTGATGTTGCGTCCCCCCCACGCTAATTGATGGCCGAAAAAGAGACAGTACTGGAGGCAGAGAATTCACCGTAAATGTTCTAGCAGCATCACTTCATCCATGTCATCCGCTTCACTTATGAACATCGAAGAATTTACGTATGATTTACTTGCGAACACTGTCAAATTGAAAGAACATTTATCACCGGCCTCCTTGTAGCCCAGTTGGTGAAGGACGTGCTTTAATTCCATGTGGGCAAAGGTTCCAGGCTGGTGAGAGGAAGAGAGAGAGAAAGAACATTTATCAGCAAATTAATGAATTGCAACATTGCGGAAGCCCGAAGGAACGTAAATTATGACAAATAAAGAGTACACAATTAGATACGTTGTGCTCCATCCCGGCCACCGGCGGACATGCTGTGATCGATCGAGAAAGACGCATTAATGGCAACGGAGGCGGCGGCAATGAGTAAAAACACGCAGGAGCAGCTGGTGGTGGCAGCGGTAGTGAACACGTACCCCCCAGTACTGCTGCCTGCCTCGGTAGCACGGTAGACTAACTACGAGGAGGCTAGGGGATGGACGTACGGGGGCCTTGGGATGCAACTTGATCACTTCATACGGAACAAATATTATTCTCAGATTTGCTGTTGTAATCTCAGGTGGCTCAATAGTCACAGCCTAGAGCACGATGTACCATTTTTAAGCTAAGTTTGTTCACTTTCCCTTGTGTTTCAGCTTTAGAAGAACTATATTGCTACTTTATAAAAATGTGATAAAACACCCTTGCCGACTTACGGTAACCAGGAAAAATTAAGAGGCATGTGTTTGTTCAGGAAAAGTATTAAATCTCATTCTCAACAAAATTAGAATCTGATTAATCTTTTCTTTCAATAATTTTATCAACTTTTAATCTTTTACATATGCAAGATTATGAAGAATTCAAATTTTACATATTTTTTAAAAATATCAATTTTTAATTTAAAAATGATATTCAATAATGTCGATTGGGAATGTACCCAAGTGTAAATAAACTTTACACGAAGTTGTCTAACACGCCCTTACTTTTTGCATTCAAATTTCAAATCCATTCACCCACTTTAATTTGAAGATTTTCCTCCATTCTAATGTTTCAAATTTATTATAATCATTCAAAAACTCAAAGAATATTTTTTTGGAGATTATCACTCCCTCCAACTTTTGAGTCTATATATCTTCTCTTCGTCAAAATTTATTTTTTACGTACATTAAGATATTTATGATTTATTTTTAAAAAATTATATAATGTCAAATATTTCAATAGTTGAAATCCTTCCGCAATCTTTACTAAATGAAACCTAAATACAGAGTGATTAACTTACCTGCCTCCTCAATGTTCTTAGGATTTCAGAGTTCTCTATACTTTTCCTCATGGTTTTTCATTTCACTTTTCCCGATGATAACATATATTGCGATGCATGGGAGGGCAGCATGACTATTGGAGTCCTACCGGCAGCTCGAGTCCATGCAAAAGAAAGGGGAGTATGTCCTGTCGGTGCATTTATTGAGTGGAGTCAATAAATACATAGAGGGGGGACGAACATAAACACTCTTTACATAGAATTCAAAAAGTTGTGTGAAGAGTTTTTTTGTAAACGACTTTCTCTACACTTCTTGACTTCCCTAACAAGTGCACTGAGACGATCTGCACCGAGAGAGAGAGAGAGAGAGTTCAAAAAGTTGTGTGAAGAGTTTTTTTTTAAATGCCTTTCTCTACACTTCTGAACTTCCGTGAGACCTACGTGTAAAAAATGACTCAAAAAGTTGGGGAGGACGCATATATAAGTCAAGGTTTGACAACTCATTCGTATCGGTCGTCTCAATTTTTCTCTGGGATAGTACGGTATGATTTGATATCGTTACGTATTGAGACAGAACAACGTATGATATATATATATATATATATTCTAATATCATATGATTTAATTATTTTCGTATCTCAGTTGGTTAAGTGATTTGCACTTTAAACGAATGGCCACTGTTCAAATCTCATCTCTAACATTTTTTAAAATATTTTTTTATAAAATAACTATACAAAAATCGAATAAAAACGATGTAGAAGACTTGAGTTTGAACGTGAAGGCACACAATCAATCGACCTACAAATGTTATTCAATATAAAAAAATCAATATAATATATATAATATCCCGATTGCGTCTCACGTATCGATCGTCTTGATTTTTAACTGGGACGATCTGGCACGGGTGATTCGACCCGTTCCGTAACGATTTGTCAAACTATACTATAAACACGGGAAATGTTGCGTGTACTACTTTACTTCCTTAATGTATTCTATTGTAGTGTCTTGTCACTGAACAACATGTCTATTTTGTCTTGTCACTCAACAACTCCCATGTATTTAAAGATGAGTACAGAAACCCATCTAGAAGTGTATTTAGATGAGTACATAAGCCCATCCAGAAGTACACAAGAACTCTCAGTCGACAACATTACATAGTCGTATTCCTTGTCATACCGGTGCAATACACGTAATGGCAGAGCAACAACCAAGAATGGCACTGGCTTCTACGGCCGCACCACCTCTCCCACAATGCCCATCTCTCTCCAGGGCCTCTGAACGAGCGAGGAACTGGGAGGTCTCCCGTCCAAGGTTGTAGACTAGCAGCACACAAAAGTCTGACGAAGTCCTCTTTAATTAACACTGTTGTCGACGGCAACAACAGTTGGGTTGTTACGGGCGCTCATTTACTTATTTCTTATAGTACTCATCGGGTCATTCTTTTAACGGTGCCGGTCATCTAGCTAGTCATACTTAATTGTACTCCTCTGGTCGGTGTGACTATGAGTGCTCATCTAGTCATTGCTAATAATATCAAACCTCCGCCAGCAGACCTTCCTGGTGCCCAAAGGTTGAGAACTAGACCTGTAAACGGTTGGATACGGAGCGAACAGTGTGATATTTGAATTCGTATCTGATTAATAATCGAATTATCCATCGGATATTTTACTCGGATAACGATCGGATAAATACGAATTCGAATTCGGTTCGAATTTTAAACGGATAATTACTAAGTCTACTTAGGGGCGAATTGTGTTAGCCGTGTGAGAGCATCATATATTATTTTCTCAAAAAAATAAAGAGAGAGTGAAAATTTTTTTATTTTGAGAGATGTTATCAAAAGATTAGACTTCATCTTAAAAAATAGGAGATAACTTACGAAGTGGGTGTAAGTGAATTTCTTATTTTTAAATCATATTTTGAGACCAAAAAAGATAAAAAAGAACCATCAACAATATATTAAGATTTTAGCTAATTATATATAGAATATGTATATCATTAGATTTTTATCTAAGGGTTCATATTCGGTCGGATAATATCGGACACGGATATCTCAATATTTGAATTCGTATCCGATTAATAATCGGATATTTTATTCGGATAATTATTCGATTAAACGAATACGAATTCGAATTCGGTTCGAATTTTAAACGGATAATTACCGAGACTATCGAGAACACAAAAGTATGAGGAAGTCCACTTTAATTAACATTGTTGCCGACGGCAACAATTAACAGTTGGGTTGTTACGGGCGCTCATTTACTTATTTTTTATGGTACTCATCGGGTCATTCTTTTAATGGTACTGGTCAATGGTCATCTAGCTAGTCATTCTTAATTGTACTCCTCTGGTCGTTGTGACTTGTGAGTAGTACTCATCTAGTCATTGTTAATAATATCAAACCTCCGCCGGCAGACCCCGGCCGGGTTCTGATCAGAGAAGGCGAGCCTCTCCCTGTCGTTAAATCTCCCACGGCCCCCTCGCCGGTTCCACAATCTCTACAGCATCCCCCGTCTGATGAGCTTGTTGAGTCTAAAGAATCCCTAGATCTGGGGGCTGCAGAATTCGTGAGAGTCGATCTCCACACGTTTTTTTGCGGAAGTAATTAAGGCGGGCAGTGCTGTGGTACGTAAAAGGCCTTATTATTACTGATCCCATCGTTGCACGAATATGGTGCTGTTCTCTTCTGTAGATCGAACCTGTCGTCGCTGCCTGTCCTCCGTTAATTAATTCTTGCATGCGTGCCTCTGTCACCACAGTACTGTTGATTGTCGCTGCGTTGACATGGATGTTTTCCTTTTGGCTTCGTTAGATGTGCAGGGCTGCACATAATTATTCACCCAAAATCATTGTTGGATCTACTAAATTTTCTCTGTTCCATTTGTCTAGCTACTTGTGCATGGGTGCGTACTATTGAAGTAATCACACTTTTGAATTCTATATATCCAGCTGACTGAAAATATTTTGCATGACAAATCACTAGTTGAGAGAGAGAGAGGCCGGGGGATATGCAAAGTTTAGCCATGACCCACGATTATATATTTGATGAATGCTCTTGAATTTGTTTGTCGTTTAGACATGTAAATAATATTTAATATCCGGTTTCCATCTTACTTTCAAGAATGTTTCATTTCTCACACGCACACTTTCTCCGTCTGATTTTTGCTGACTAACTAGCTAGTACACTGCTTATGGGCAGATTAATTTGACTATACAGATATATATATATACCATGGCCGACGCTGCTGACATTCAGCCTCTTGTCTTTGACAATGGAACCGAAACGATCAAGGTAACTTTTCTTTTTTTCTTTAACGTAATGTTTCTGACAGTTTTCTCGAAGTCATCGTTGATCTCCATATATATATTCATGTTCATTTATTCTTTAAAATTGTTATAGGCTGGATTTGCTGGAGATGAAGATCTGAGGGCTGTCTTCCCCAGTATAGTTGGCCGACGACGTCGCAGCGGTGTTTTGGCGCCCGGCATGATAAGCCAGAAGCATACGTGCGTAGGTGACGAGGCCCAGGCTAAGCCGGGTGTTTTCATACTGAAACACCCTGTTGAGGATGGGGTGATTACCGACTGGGATGCTATGGAGGAAATTTGGCGTCACGCATTCAACGATGAACTTCGAGTCGCCCCCGAGGAACACCCTATTCTTCACACCGAGACCCCCTATAACCCAGACGCAAATAGAGAGAAGATGGCGCAGGTCATGTTCGAGACCTTCCGTGTTCCCTCCATGTACCTAGCAAATCAGGCCGTCCTCTCTCTATATGCTAGCGGTCGCACCACAGGTACATATATATATATATGCATTTAGATATTTATATATATTTGTGCATGAAGAACATTTCATTCATACAGGTGTGGTTGCTCTTATGCCTGGTAAAGACTACTAACTCAGCTTGTTGACCCGACCCACCCCAACTCTTGAGAAACTGGCCGGTTAGGGTCACAATTTCTAAGTATCGTCTTGATTTAAAATTAGACTGGTCATTTTAATTACCCATTACAAAATTTAACCCAGCCCCTTCCAAATCGATTCCCTGTGTTTCTTGGTCCTAACCAGGCCCTTTACCACTTTATCCCACTTTATCTAGGATCCGATATGAATCACAATGCTTTGGATTCGGGTCAGGTCGAGTTAGGACCAAGCAATCTTCACAGACTCCACTTATTACCAAGCCTAACTCAAGCGCACCTGACCCATTGACACCTCAAGTTGCTCATTAATTAAACAATGAGGTTCTCTTTATGCATCTCATCTTGTTGTTAACTTAATTTTCGTAAACTTTGGCCTCCCAATGGATAATATCATAATATCTCAGTAAAAGACGATCTCCCAAGAAATGAAAAGTTGGCCACTTCTCCACAAGTCTTGTGCATCATTTCCTCTCCCAAGGCAAGTCTCCAAAAACTCGATATATATCTCGATCGATGGCGGGACATTCTCAGCAACTGAGTCTGCAAACTACGCATCTCACAACGCTCTAATGTCAACGCCGACACATCAATAGCTTTTCCAGATTCTCATCAATCTTTGATCTTGCAACAATCTCGAGTCTTGAGGGCGCGCTAGGTTGCTCAAAGTTTTTCAGCCTGGCCACTAGATATCATTCCCGAACTTGAGGGGCTTCATGATAGTGGGCAGACTCATCCTTCTTTAGTAGAATAATTAATGGGCCATTTCTCACCAAGAACCAGGCTTTGATTGACAAGTATGCCTAATTCGGTGTTGTTGTTTTATTGTAAAATGCTGTAAATGTGATTACTCCATGCATGTGAAGTCACTGGTCTCAGGTTAGGCCACTGTTCGAAGTTCCTGCAGCTTGGGTTAATCTGTTGAAAGGTTATATTCGTTGAATTCTCCATGCATGTGACACGCGTTAATTACAATTATGTCGCTTCTGGTGGCTCCTTTGGGTTCTTATTCTTCTGTCATGATACATCCATTTGCTCAGGTATTGTGATAGGCTCTGGCGTTGGTGCAACTCACACAGTGCCGATTCTTGACGGCAACGCTATTCGCCATGCCATGCAGCCGCTTCAACTCGCTGGGAGAGATGTAACAGATGCTTTCATGGACATGCTCGCAGAGAGAGGTTACACATGTACCGCAACAAATGACCGGGAGATTGTCTGTGACATGAAAAAGAAGCTTGCTTACGTAGCCCTAGACTATGAACGGGAGCTGGAGAAGGCAAGGCGTAGGTCTTCTGTTAAGAAGAGATATGAGTTGCCCGATGGGAAGGAGATCACGATCGACACAGAAAGGTTCCAATGTCCGGAGATCCTTTTCCAACCATCTCTTGTCGGGATGGAAGGCCCTGGTATGCATGAGATGGCCTACAACTCGGTCATGACCTGTGATGAGGATATCCGGAAGCAACTATATGCAAACGTTGTGCTCAGTGGAGGATCTACACTGTTCCCGGGCCTTGCTAATCGCGTGAGCAAGGAACTCAAAGACCTTGCACGCACGGAGGTCAAGGTGGTGGCCCCAGATTCGAGGAAGTACAGTGCCTGGATCGGAGGGTCTATCTTGGCCTCCCTCACTACTTTCCAAGAGGTACGTAACACGAATATTTGCATTCTTTTGTCTCGAACTTCCGTCGTGCGTGCGTCGAAAATGTCTCATGTTAGTTCGTAGTGTCCCCAGCTGAGCCTGCAGAAGGCATTGCAATTGGTATTCACCAGGCATTGGCCACCTTCTTTCATACTGTTTCCAACGCCCCATAACATACGACCTACGTACAGATGTTGTTTATTCTCTTTCTCCCCTGATCTTATCTTGGTTCTGACTTCTGATAATTACTTGTCGGGTGTTGCAGATGTGGATAACCAAGATTGAATACGACGAGTTTGGGGCGGCCATTGTCAAGAAGTGCTTCTAGGTGCCATGTTGATGGTTTATTTATTGGTTTCCTCAGAGAGATCTTCACATATTATGTTTTTTTAGTCTGTGTTTGGCGAACTGTGTGCATGTTTGTTTGTTGTTGCTAGTTTCGTTTTCGTCCCCTGGTTCAAGACTAATAAACAATCATTGTATCATGGAACAGATCACTGATCATGCATAGACATCTAGTATCCACGTGTTGTTCATCTTATCGAGATAAGAATAAGACCTGGGTTTCGCAAAACCCAGGTTTAATTGCAGCAAGTATTACTCAATCGCTACGGTTAGTGGCCCAATGGTTTGTTCCTCACACTGGCCGGGTGTGGATGCACACTCAGAGCAAACGCACACCTGATTGTGATTGGTGCACTAGGGATTAAAAAACTCGTGATGGGATTGAAGGCACGTAGGCCTCACACGATTTCTGGCCCATCACAGATAATTACATCCGCCCATGTAGACCAATTGCAAGGTAGTTTGCATCCAACTTACGAACGCCAATTTGTAGCAAATATTTTCTCGTCAAAAATGGCCTCAGTGTATGATCGAGGCTCAAAAGCAGACCTCTCATTGACATGAGCCCAATAGTGAAAATCAAGCGTTACAAGAAATGTCTCTCGATTAATTACTTATATTCTCTATTTTGTAATAAATGTCGTACCATACCAAGATAGATATGGGTCAATTAGTCCTATTACTGGGCCTCGGGGGCCCATGGGAGGAGTGCCCTGCAAGGCGTGCCTCAACCAGGCTGCACATGCGCCCTAGGGCACACACGTGCGGGGGACCCCTCCTCGTCGCCTTCCTCCTCCTCTCCGCCGTACTCTCTCTCCTCTGCTCCAGATTGTCCAGATCCCTACTCCAAATTGCCCTGATCCCTTGCAGATCTCAAGGATCCCCCAGATCTGGGTGATCCCCTCTCCCTCTTGTGGATTTTCCCCCCTAGTCAGGTGTGTTAGGGATCAATCTCCTCTCTTCTTCAGATCTGTTAGGGTCCTTAGTAGTTTGGTGGATCGATCTCTACTCCACCTTCTCCCAGATCTTATCTTCACCCCTACAGCCAAATTTAGTCAGATCGGCTGCATCCCTGCCCTATCCTACTGGATCGACCTCATGCCCACCGCCTCACTCTCCCCCCCTTCCTGTTCTCTATATAGAAACAAGTATAAGCCAACAAGTGCCAATGCAAGAACTAATCATAGAAATGAATCAACATGACATAATCCATTAATTCAATCTCTCCTTTGTCCCTACACTATCACCTAGCCACTTTTTTTCGATGTCGACCAATCGACCTTTCTCGCTCATGCACCTAACTCCTTGTCTCCAGTAAGACCAGTAATTTTTCCTTTCCTTATAATGTGCTCTAGCTCTTCAATTAACTACCTATATTTCACTTTCATGACTTTATTACTAGGATCCATGGTGCATTAAGGTCCTCAACAATGGTTGCTTGCAATTAAACATGGGCCTACAAAGGATGTCTTCGCGTCATTGAACTATGGCATAGCATGGTGAAGGCCATAGGAAATTCGGCGTCATTGGTGGATCTAATTAATGGTAACACTTGGGATGCAGTGTCAAAATATAGCCAAATACTAAGGTTCTGAATACATTGATGGGTTTGGCTTACTGCACACCTAGGTGTGTTGCACACTCTAGGCGTGTAGCACCTTTAATTTTAAAAAGAAATTGAAGTGACCCCCAAAAGTACCCTAACTTTGGGTGCAAGTCACGTCATCATCCAATTATTCAAATAAAAATAAAAATGAAATGGGCCGATTTTTAAAAGAATGGGTTCGATACTATTCATTTGATCTGATTTTTTTTATTTCTTTTTAAGTAATCCAATGTTGACGTGACTTGCATCCCAAATTATGATATCTTAGAATCCACTTTAATTTTTTTTTAAAAAGTAATGACACTGCACACCTAGGGTGTGTTGTGCAGTGAGCCTTACTCTACATTCAAAGTGGATAGACCTGTGGGCTGCCCCAACTTGAGCCTTCACAATGGACAAGTCATAGAGATGCAGCCCAACTTTGGCCCATGGGTTCCAAACGACTGGCTTTTGTTGCTCATATGAGCAGGCCGGCCCGGCCCAATCACACCCTAATAAAATTCACTTTAGAAAGTAAGTCCACGAGAATTCACCATAAACGGGTGGCAGTATCACTCCATCCATCCTTGCCATCCGCCTCAACTAAACAGACACGAAGAACTTAGACATGGTTTTACTTGCAAACACCGTCAAACCGAAAGTCCATTTCATGATCAAATGAATAGCAACATCGCCGAAGGCACGCAAATCGGAGATACTGAATTCATACATTAGATACGGTCAGGCGTGCTGCAAAATCTCACAACGGCAACGGAGGTAGCGGCGGAGAGGTCATGATGGTGGCGGCGGTAGTGGTGACCACCACCACCGCTGCCTCGCAGGCGCGGCAAACATATATTTATCGTGAGCAGGCTTCATGGGGGGGGGGGCTTGGGATATATACCCCTGGCATATCGCACGGGCGGACACGGCGGCGTCATCTCTCTAATTATCGGAGGCGGAGGGTGATCAGCAGCGGATATGGATCCCCCGGCTTCGTTGTTAGCGGTGGTGGCCGGGGACCGACGCCGGTAGCTGTGGTGGTGGTAGTGGTGACAGTGACAGCCGCTGTGCGGACAAAGTGGTGCCCCAGCTGGAGGCTGTGGCAGCAGCAGGCCGAAGCGTACGTGGCTTGGCCGAGACAGGGTGGCCAAGGGGCCTCGGCGAGGACGGAGGATATATGCTCGTCCTTTGACTCGGAAAGGTGGTAGGGGGATGACTCGGTGACCATGGTTCATCGGTGCGGGAGGAGGACGCCGGCTAGCTGGATCTTAAAAGCCTCATATTTTTATGAAGATCACGACGGGCATGGGGTCCCGTGCTAGTACTTCCATTGCTCCAGCAAGGGGTCACCAGCAGCAGCAGCACCGCGAGCAGGAAGAGCGCCCGTAACAGTGAACAACTCGGGGACGATTCCATGTAGGGGCGGATCGAGCCCTCAAACTGCTTCCTTTGATCGTTTCAGTCCGGATCTTCTTCTGTTGTTCTACACAGTGACACAAAGCTCCACGACCTTGACTTCGGCGTAGTCAATCCGGTTTTCTTATTTCTTAAACCCCCCCGGTGAGGTCCTCGGAAGCTGCCCATTTCTTGTGCGTGGAAAACCAGCTTCTCTCTCTTTCTCTCTGGTTGCGACATCTAGGGTTACTTGCTTTAAGTGTGTGCATCTGCAATAGCATTTGGGGAATGTGAGTCGCCATGATCTGACGGTGCGTGTTCGAGTTGGCGGGGTTGATTTAAAATGGCATCACATGATTCACATCTTCCCAACGGAATTTTTACATATATATTTTTATAAAATTTAATTTTATTAAATATATTCCTCATCCGAACATATTATCATAAATATCTTTTATTTAGATAAAAATATTATTACGCAGTTTCGTATATATGCCTCCTTAATTAGAAGACACATGCACGAAGGGATGTTGTACTGTACCAACTACGGAAAAACTTATCACGTTTATTTTGAAAAAAAAATCTTAAAAATCTCATCCCTAACGAAATTAGAAAGTCCGACCTCCGTTTAAAGAATATTATCTATTTTTACTAATTTTAAGTCTCTACTACTTCTATATCAAGCATCTGATTAACATTCATTACGGAGAATGCCGTAAGGTACAAAGTGCGCGCATCCCTTTATATCCCTTTATATCTGATTAACATTCTTTTCTTCATCTTTTCCTTTCTCCCTCTATAATTAATGATACGTAGGAGGGCAACGTCACTATTTCATTCTTAGAGGAAAGCCGGATAGAGAGAGAGAGAGAGAGAGAGAGAGAGAGAGAGAGAGATTTCTTCTAAAACCTTAATCTATTGGAAAGGCTAACAGCCTTCAGCCCGAAGGATGTACGTTTACGTGCTAGAAGCGGAGGCTAATCACTTATATAAAGGGCCCACAATGTAGGGGAAACAGAGTTCATAGACGTATAGAAAATAGAAGTTCATAGACGCATAAATTAACAAACTCGATCTGGGATAACGGACGCCATTAAATGAGTAAATAAACCCATGCAGACGCATACGAGAACATGCGGCCAACAGCTGAGTCGTCTTCCTTATCGTACGGTAGAAGACACGTAAAGGGAGATCAATGGAGAACGGCATGCACTAGTTTTCAGACGTAGTTACGCCCACACCATCTCCCACACTGCTCCAAACGAACGAGGAACTAGGAGGTCTCCCATCCAATTTTTTGTTAAAGGGATAATTACATACAACTTTAGAACTTTATGTATTATATTATATACTTCTATACTTTTTTGGTAGATATTATTTTTGTAACAGGGAGATATAAATGGATTCGAATCTGGGATCTCTCCCAAAATAACAGGAGGGTGATAAATCAACTACACTTTTAAGTAACTGGTTCAAACTATTATATATGGATTCCCTAGCCCCACCCCATATAACATACAAAGAGGAAAGAGATGCATGGCAGCCCTTACATCTCATTTTCAAGATGCGAAGGAAGAGAAGAAAAGGACCGTCGAGTCCAGCATCATCTAAAGTGTTATGCTTTACCCAATATCCTGTTGGTCAGAGTCTGGAATTGAATTTTTAAATTTTCTGCTTGCATCAAAGGCTAAATTTGGCTATACACTGTATTATGGTTAACCTGCACTAAATAGGAGCACAGATGCATTTCTGGTTGGCATTATCAGTATTATTATTTTTCCACATAATTGTAACAACTCAAACTTCTTCGAGCAAGTATTCTAAGGCTGCGCTTAGTAACGTAGTATGCGCCCCAACAGCATTCCGAACCAAATGTGCGAAATCTCTGAACATCTCATCGTAGACAGACAAATTGTCTCTAACCCTCCTTATTTGAAAATCATTTGGGCGTAACCCCTCTCAAACATGATTTTGAAACCCAGATCTCTCTCATATATAGGAGGAACGTGTGTAGGTTCTATGTAGACTAACTATTCGATGCAATGCCGTCATATTGTAAAATCCCATGGTTAAACTTGCTCATAAAAATTGTGGACCATAGGTTAAAAGATCTTGAGTCAGTTATGAGACGATTTCTGTACGTCTCATGAGACGTACTAATCTTTAAGACACGATGAGACGTAAATTTTAATAAATTAAAAAAATAATATTAAAATTATCAAATAGTTAAAAATAATATTGATTTTCATATGTCAATGTTATATCAACTCAATAATATGTAGATTCATGTTATTTCAAAAGTACCGAATTATGAATTAGTTGTCTAACGCGTCGCCCTTCCTTATATATAAGAGGTCCCGAGTTCAAACCCGATTATCTCCTCTCCGTTTTAAAAAAATACTTATCGAGAAAAAAATACTAAATTATGTTTTAAAGATAATAAAAGAAACATAAATGTTAGGTCTATCGTACAACACCTCGTTATATCACTTTATCAAGTGATGTACATATCTCAAGTAAATAACTTGAGACGGTGATGACATTGAGATATACCACCTCAACCAAAAAATGCGTAAGTCTCAAATGAAAGTCATGAGATGCATATCTCAAATTGTATTTTTCTAATGTCTCCTCTTTAGATTTAATTTTTAGTACTGTCTTGAATCATTGCCTTTTTAAACAATGACGTGGACAACTTATCTATTTTTCTATTGAGACTTCGATGATTAATTACACTTTATATAACAAAAAAAATGCCAAAACAGACCATTAGTTCTCATGAGTAGACTTATGGTGAAAAAAATATTAAATTATGTTTTAAAGATAATAAAAGAAATATAAATCTTAGTTCTATCGTACAACATCTTATTATATCACCTGAGTAAGTGATGTACAAGTATCAAATAAATAACTTGAGGCCGTGAAAGTATTAATATACGGCATCTAAACCAAAAAATGCATAAGTCTCGAATGAATGTATTTTTCTAATGTCTCATCTTTAAATTTAACTTTAGTATTATCTCGAGTCACTGCCTTTTTAAACAATGGCCGTGGACAACCTATCTTTTTTTTCTATTGAGACTTCGATGATTAATTACGCTTTATATAACAAAAAAATGCCAGACTTGACTGTCCAAGTAAGTCCTTCTGACTATTCAACCTTATTTTTGCAGGACCAAGGGATCTATATAAGACAGTGTGAGCCCTGAATCATGCATTGTTGGCAATATGAAACATCAAAATTTGGTGAGAAAGCTAAGTAGAGTTTCAAATGATCTAGATTCCAGCGATGCATTCTCGTCAACAGGAAGGAAGTAGATTGCCTGGTATGGATCCAGTCAGGGATCACCTTGGACCGAACATGTTGTCTCTTGCTTTGTTTGTGAGTATAATTAGGAAACTGTTTAAAAAAAATTATTTTTTGTGCCGTGTTGCATTTGGAGACCATTTGGTTGGAGGTAGGAGAGGCCCCAGTCTTATATAGGTGATTTGAGGACATGGAAAACCTCAGTCGAACGGAAAAGAAGAAAATGTTTATTTGACTAAATCTGATTTTGACACCAATGAGATCGAGGGCCGAGTGGATGCCATTTTCCAAATTGGACGGCGCAGGATGCAACTCTTCACGTACGCCAGCACGTAAGTGGGCGCATAGCCCTAATTGGGCACCCGGTTTAAGCTCTATATATATATATATATATATATATATATATATAGTGTTTCCATAAAACGATTTTAATTTATGTCCCCCAAATATAATTAGATTATATTTACACGCGTTTTGGAGAATTTAATTATTGGGATATGCTTCCCTTCTGAATTAGATTTTACATTCAGGCACCGCAAAACTCAGAAGGGCCCACACCGGACTTTTAAAACATCGGATTCGAATCTTTGGAGGTTCGGATCCACACCGGACTTTAACCATGTGTCGGAGTTCTCTGGGCCCGGCCGGCACCGAAAGATCTGCGTGCGTCCCCGCCGATGCCAGGTGGCTGGGTTTTTGTTGGTGGTACTCCCCCAGTTGGCGTTTTTTAATCCTTCTCCACAACGCCGTCCGATCACGTGTTCCGCACGCCCCTTCTGGCGTTCTGCCTGCGTTTAAAAAATGTCCCGCTTTTCCAGAACATTCGCCGCCGACGGTTTGGGCGGCAGAGTTCGTAGAGGGAGCCACCACATGTTTTTCGCCCGGAATTGAAATTTAAAATTGAAAGTGAGTTTTTTTTACTTATATTTACTTCTATAGTTTTTAATTTTATATATGCTCTTTATTTTAGATCAATTGTCAAAGACGGCATAAGACCCCAAAGTTAATTTTATATACTTTCGGATCTTATACATGCCGTCAATTTTCAATGAATATTCTTACATAAATGCAATAGAAATTGTAAATCAAATTAAAGAATAATTTACAATCATCTGATCTCATCAAACTCTTCTAAAACTTAACCGAAGAGTAAGTTTGCCATTTCAGTAACTTCCGCTGAGAGTACAACTACGGGTATTTGATTTACTTAGAGATAATATTTTTAGCAATTCATACAAATCGGGGATGTACGCAAAAAATTATGGATGAATAGAAATTTAGAATCTACATGTTAAAAAACCCAATTAAATTAAATTTGTGGGGGTTTGTCCTCGTCATGGAAGCCAACTTGTGCTGACCGGACCCCATCCGCACCGCCCAGGCCGCCGGCCGCCGCCGCCGCCACCCCCCCCCCTCGCCGCTGACCTCCCCTTTCCTTATCTTTGAAGGGAATACAGACACTCCACCTTGCTTAAACAGCCAGAGGAATCATTATTCTTTGTAGGATGACATGGACACTGGTCGACCGGTGAAGATTATTTTTTAAATAGAATAAACATGTAGAAAGTTATATATATGTGTTGAACTAGGTGTTGGGTGGAGGGTGCTTATGAACAAGTACGCGTGGCCAGAAATTTTTCAGAGAAGTGCATATTTCATTTTTAATCTTGAGAAGATTAAAAGGGAAAAAAGTTATATATAGAGATATTTGGGGATGTAACCCTCTTGCATGAGATATTATAGAACTGTTATTATTGGTACCTGTACTAACATATCACTCTTATATAAGAATAAGTATAAAATTGCCTCCACTTATTTATAAGAGTTGTAAATCTGTCATAAGATGAGCATAATTAATTTGAAACATTATTATAGGTCCTGACATATTCTTGGATTGTAAGTAATTGGGAAAGTATTTTTGCACTTAATTTTTTGCATAATAAAATTGTAATAGTTACTGTCAAGATTTATCGATTCGATCGTATTAATATTTTATCGGTACGATAGAATATCATATCGCACTGAACCAATGTGTATCATGAATAAAAAATTATATAATATATATATATTAAAATATAATAAAAATTATATGTGATTTAGTGATTAATAAATGTGTCAAATATTCTCTGGGACAAAGGTTTAAAATTCATTGTCGTCATGAGTGTTTTACTTTTTTTCTCTGTCGAACATGGGATTCAAAGTTTCAAAGAATCGTTCTGAAATAACTTACCTATAAAATAATATTTAAAAAATAATAAATAACATATTGATTGAGTATCGCGTATCGATCATCGATTGATACAATTCGATACGTGTAATATAAGATATCGTATCGATTTATCAAATCTTAATTACGGTGCACATGACTCTCACTCCAACCAACTCCACTCAGATGAGCAAATCAATAAACCGATGAAGAGAGTAAAAGAGTTAAAGAGAGGTGTAAGTGGTGGAAAGTTGTTTGGGCACCTTTGATTTGTTTAGACGCAAAGTTCCCACTCTTACAAGGGGGGCATGAAGGACCGGGCAACTTGATATGTGTGAGGATGCATGTAATGAGCTTTCACTTTGATCAAGAGACCCAAATTTAAAGACTACCACCATGATTTAACGTAGAGAACAACCGTTTGGAAAGGCTTCCTTTCTACTTCAACGAGAATACTTCCTCATGGGTTTCAGCGTTTCGCATGATTTAAAATTTAAATCAAAATTTATCAAGTTAACCAAACTAGCTTCATGTTCCCGTAGTAGGGATCTACTTTCGCAATAGCAGGATATATATGCTATTAAAAGACCGCTAATGAGGATATTATTTAACTGAAATCTTGAGAAAGATATGGGACTTCATCTAATTATGAGGACAATCCGCATAGTTAAAATTTGATATTTTTACAAAACACCCTCCTTACTTTTATTTGTAAAATTGTTTCTCTCATTTTTATATTATTTTTAATAACTTTGTTACATCACATTACTTGCACACATACCCTTACATCACTAGTTGTTAGCATTCCATTGAAATCTACTGTTTAACTTCGGCTAGCTTTAAACTAAATTTGAGAAACAACCAAATTACCTCTGATCTCTGACCCTTTAGATATTTATCTCTTTATGTCTCCTTTCTATTTGGCACAATTTGTTGATCAAAGTAACCCTCTTTTGTAAAGATAGTTTTATCTAAAAAATTAATTATATGGATGAAAATAGAACATCATTTGAACTTTCAACAAAGTTTAGTGCACTATATTCACATAATAAGATTATTAAAAATGAGAGATTTTCTACAAAACTATCCTCTTTACAAGTTTTATTTGTGAAATTTCTCTTTTTTTAATAATTTCGCTATGCCACCAACTGCTAGCATTTTATTTCAATCTTTTATTTAACCTTAGTTTAGGATTTAATCAAATTTGAAAAGAAATCAAAATACCACTAAAATATCATAAACTCTTTCTCGTCTTTCGTACACTATTTCTTTATCTCTTATTCTCTCTCATTGGCGTAAGATGTTGATCACATAGTTCTTTTTCATAAAGATATTTTTTCACGTGAAAATTTAATTATATACATAAAAATATTCTTTTAATTTTCAATGGAGGTTAACGCGAGGAATGTATTTGACACTATAGTGATATAAGAAGGAAATTAATAATAATATTAAAATAATAGGAGTAACTTTATAAAAAAATTGGTTGAGGATTATTTTCATAAAAATATTAAAATAATGTGAAAATTGATAAGATAATTTTACAAATAACCATATAAAAGGAGATTTTTTTGTAGTAAAGACTTTACTGTCACTTGATTGCAAAGCCCCGTTGCATCCGGGGTCGGGAGCCGCCTTGTCGGGGCCCGCCGCCCGCTCTCTCTCTCTTATAAAGCAAACCGCCACCCTTTCTCTCTCTTTCTCTGTCTATCTCCTCTGCTGGACTGCTCCTTCCTTCTCCTTGCTCCGCCTCCGCTGCCCTCTGTTGCCACCGCCGCCGGTTCATAGGTAACCCTTCTGATCGATCCGATCGTTGCTTCGTGGTGTTAATCTCTCGTGGATCGAACCTATCGTTGCTCTGTCCTCCTTTTTTTGTTTCTAATTTCGAGCTCGTTCCGTCTGGCTTTCTGCTCTTCTGGCATGTTCTAGATCAGTGAGTCTCTCATTTTATTCCGGGATCTGATCTCGTGGGGGGGTGGGGGGCGCTTTCTCGATCAGGCAGCTGTTCCTGACTGCCATGTGCTGTCGGCGCCTGGATCGGTGTTTTCTTCATCTCGCTTGTCTCCTGGAGATCTTGCGTTGATGGCTTTTGAGGAGATCCCAGTGGAACAGATCTTTCTTCGGTTTGCCGTGGTGACTTAGTGTACTTTTTTTTTCTGTCGCCTTTGTGGCGATCTTATGTGTAGCTCGCCTTTTCATGCTAGACCGCCTGCCCTCTGCTTGAGTAGAGTCTGAGTTTGTAACCTGATCCTGATGGTACTGGTTGGTGTATGAAAACCTTTGGTTTTAAGATTTGCTGTTACAATTATAAGGACGATCTTGATGAAAGGCATTAACATGCTTTACAAGAGTTTTCTTTCCTATTTGAATATTCTCCTGTCTACTCTTTTTTGATGCGTTTTTTTTGAATATTTTTCTCCCTCCCTTCGAAAGCATAGAAATTATCTTCGTCTGAATTCTTTGTTAAGATATGGGGGTGCTAGAAAGGAAGCTAGCTTCTGATTGGGAAAATAAGCTGTTTACTACAGAATTTCTGGTGCCAGTTATCCAGAATGCGGTATGCCTGATTATTGATTGGAATAAGCACCATTTTAGTACATGGGACTTACATGGGAGCAGTGATTATGGTGATTTTGCAGCTTTAATTTGCATTTCATGCTTGCGGAGAGTTGATTCATACAGAAACATGAAATCTTCTTTGCGGTCTTTAGATGGGCAAAAGATCTCCAACTTTGCATCCCGACCTCTAGCACCGTGTTATGATGTCATGTTTTTGAACTTGAGAACAATATTGTTAGTTGATGTTAGCACGTTCATCATAATTCTTGCCATGTTGTTCCCACCAATTGTGTTCTTTATATCTAGTTTCCAAACTTGATGCATGTTGACGGCTCTCCTGTCTAACGTCAACCCTCATCAAGGTGGTGCAAATTTCTTGGTCAAGATAATTATCTACAGGAGAGAGTCTTCAGAAAGTCTTAACAGACATTCAGACTAGTTTGTTGCAATTTCTGGTCACTTATCTAGGAAACATCTTCTTCAATGTTTCCCTAGCCTTTGAAAATAATATGGTTGAAGGGGTAAAGCAATGTCTGATATGTGTTGCATGTATTTTCTCCAGGTGAATGATAGCCGAAAGAGTGAATAACAAGTTATAAGCACATCTCCAATTGTATGGTTCATAAATTATAATATGAAGCTAACACTGTTCATTTTTATGATGTCGAGGTGTTGTGTTTCTTTTGAAATGCTGTTACAGAATTGCACAGTTCACTGAAAATTATTGTTGATCCGAGTAACCGCTCATCATACTATTTCTCTACTTGTGATGAGTTGAAGTGGGTGGGAGTGATCACGCCTTTGAATTCTAGTCAGACTTTGAAGTTGTCTTGCACAATTATCTACTTTAGAAAGAGAGAAAAACAAGGGAAAGATAAAATATGAATGACTGGGTTAGTGGAGTGATCACCATCTTTGAATTCTAGTCAGACTTTGAAATTGTTTTGCACAATTATCCACTTAAAAAAGAGAGAAAACGAAGAGAAAGATAAAATTCAAATGAGTGGCTTGTAGTTCTAGCCATGATGATTTGTTGCATCTTCTTAAAAGCTATCTGTTGCTTAGGTATGTAGGAATGTCTGGTTTTAATCTTACCAGGTCTTCTTTGGTTCAATTTTTCACTGGCTGTATGATGCCGCATTTCATTGCTCGTGCAGTTATTCCTTTTAATTTGCTAACTTTTTTTTGCTAGATACTCTTTTAATTTGCTAACTAGCTTCTTATGGACAGATTAACTATATAACATGGCTGACGCTGATGACATTCAGCCTCTTGTCTGTGACAATGGAACCGGAATGGTTAAGGTAACTTCGCCTTTTTAAAGCTTCCTATGTTTATGTTCATGGTACAATTGATTTTCATATTTCATGTTTCTTAATTCTTTACAACAATAGGCTGGATTTGCTGGAGATGATGCGCCAAGGGCTGTTTTCCCAAGTATCGTTGGCCGGCCTCGTCACACAGGTGTTATGGTTGGCATGGGACAGAAGGATGCCTATGTAGGTGATGAGGCCCAATCTAAGCGTGGTATTTTGACATTGAAATATCCTATTGAGCATGGGATCGTTACCAACTGGGATGATATGGAGAAAATTTGGCATCACACTTTCTACAATGAACTTCGAGTTGCCCCAGAGGAACACCCTGTTCTTCTCACTGAGGCCCCTCTTAACCCAAAGGCAAACAGAGAGAAGATGACACAAATCATGTTTGAGACTTTCAATAGTCCAGCAATGTACGTAGCAATTCAGGCCGTCCTCTCTCTATATGCTAGCGGTCGAACCACAGGTATGCATGGAGAACGTTTTCAATTTATGGATGAATGATTTACTTTTCAAGTCTGAAATTGGGAAGTCAACTTCACTTATAACTGTCAATTCATCCATTGTTCAGTTTGCACATTGTTACATTTTAGCAGATGCATATAGGGGCACTTTATTTCTTTGTCTTTTATGTGCCTGAATTTTTTCATCAGCTTCTTCCAACTTCTCATTTCATTCCCATGATCTTTTGTGGGAACACCATCAGAAGAGGTGACCAGCACGATAAAGGATGATACCATATGACCATTTAATGAGATCTTATTTAAAAATTTCAAAGTATCACTTTTATTACTGAACCTGATCTTACTTGGCATACGAGATAACACAGATACAAGTCTGCAGTCAGATTTAAACTAAAGAGTATATTCACATTTCTACGGTTACTTCTTAGGCAGTTTGGGTCTCTGTGCATATCTTGATCTCCTTGTTTAACTTAAATTTCATAATTTTTCACCGCACCTATGGTTACATCATAATATCAGTGAAAGATGATTTCACAAAAGTGAAAATTTTGTTACTATGCAAGTTTGAGTTGTGCATCAAGCCTTCATAAACTGCATACCTCCATGAGGACATTCGCAGCAACTAAATCAGCAAACCAGGCATTGCACAATCTTCTATTGCCTCCTCCCACGTGACACATCTATCGATTTTCCAGGTGGTTATTCATCTTTGATCTTGCATGAATCTAGCTTTGACTAGGTTGGTCATGTTTCAGCCAGGCCACTGTCGGTGCCCAAATTCGAGGGGCTTTATGTTATTAGACTCATCTTCCCATGGGCCATTTCTCACCAAGAACTAGGTTTTGATTTACAATTCAGCTTAGAATAAAGCAGAAGTAGAGGATGCATGCCTCTACTTATTTCTCTTTATAGATTGTTGATGATTCTCACTGAGCATTAAAGTTGCTAATCGGTTCTCTAATGGATTGGCGATCAACCAAATATAAAAGAAAATAAATTTTCTTTTATATTTGGAAGTCACTGGGCTCATGGAGGGCTACTGCTCAAAGTTCTTGCAACTTTGGGTTTGTTGAAAGGTTATATAGTCGTTGCAAGTCTCCACGTGACAAACTAACAATTTGGTTGTTTCAGATGTTTCCATTGGATTCTTACCCCTTTGTCATTGTTCGTTTGCTTAGGTATTGTGATGGATTCTGGTGATGGTGTAACTCACACTGTGCCAATTTATGAGGGTTATGCCCTTCCCCATGCCATTCTCCGACTTGATCTCGCTGGGAGAGATCTAACAGATGCTTTGATGAAGATTCTCACTGAGAGAGGTTACTCGTTTACCACAACTGCTGAGCGGGAAATCGTCCGTGACATAAAGGAGAAACTTGCTTACGTAGCCCTAGACTATGAGCAAGAGCTGGAGACCGCAAAAAGTAGTTCTTCTGTTGAGAAGAGCTATGAGTTGCCTGATGGGCAGGTGATCACAATCGGTGCAGAAAGGTTCCGATGCCCGGAGGTCCTTTTCCAACCATCTCTTGTTGGAATGGAAGCTCCAGGTATCCATGAGACGACTTACAACTCGATCATGAAGTGTGACGTGGATATCAGGAAGGACCTGTATGGGAACATTGTGCTCAGTGGAGGTTCTACAATGTTTCCGGGCATTGCTGATCGCATGAGCAAGGAAATCACAGCCCTTGCCCCAAGCAGCATGAAGATCAAGGTTGTGGCCCCACCTGAGAGGAAGTACAGCGTTTGGATTGGAGGGTCTATCTTGGCTTCCCTCAGTACTTTCCAACAGGTAACGATATTTTACTTTCCCTTGGTTCAGTGTCCCCAACTGACTCCACAGTCGACATTTACCAGGAGTAGCTACTTTCCTTTACCCTTGGTTCAGGCCCTACGACTTCTGTATCTGAACATCTGTTCTTCCTTTTTTTTCTTTTCCATCTGATCTTGGTTCTGATTACTTGTCGCTTGGGAGTTGCAGATGTGGATATCCAAGATGGAGTACGACGAGTCCGGGCCGGCCATTGTCCACAGGAAGTGCTTCTAGGTGTCGTTTCCCTCCGTCGGATTTCGTTTTTTGCAAATCTCCACATATTTGATCGTTTTAGGTTCTGTTTGGAGAACCGTGTGCTTGCTTGCTTGTTAGTTTGATTTTTGTCCCTTGTTAGCTGTCATATTCTATATAGAGTCTCGATAGTATTCTGGTATTAAGGATATGTATTTGTATGCTAGCTTGGATTGGCGAATTCCAAAACTCTGTCGTTTTTTTTAACTCAGAGTTGTTCCGAAGCATCTGAAGTTGAACCATCATCATTCTATGTATCGTGCTGTAATGCCCCATGATATAATCTCTCGCAACATTTTGTGCCATATGCTGTTAGTGATGATGACATTGAATTTGTGTGGTGTTCATGATATTTTGCGCCTGAACTACCCATTGGCGTGCCGTGCCATCTTCTTGGATGTCGACTCCTTCAATCTGTCATACTGAAGGACTAATACTCAGGATATCGATATTTAATTTTGACATCCCGTAATCATAATTTCGTTTGATAAGCTTCCTTTTTTAGGGATGCCTCAAAATATCATTGGCTACTCTGCTATTCACAATTGGGGATGCTTGAGCCAGACCGAACCAAATGTCAACGGCGGTGAGCTTTCTTTGAAGACCATGAAGTGGGATTTGCTCGGAATCTAGGGACAATTCGATATCGCTCTCGCCGTAATGCAATCGACAGCCAAAACACGGAGGAAAAATTGCAAGGAAACGAAATCGTGTGGGGCGTCTGGTGGAGGGAGGAGGGGTGGATGGTAGTGATCTGGGAGACCGGGAGAAGGGAAAAAGAGCGAGAATTAGATGGTTTTGTTAAGTTGTGAAAGGCGAATTGTGTGATTTGCGTTGTTAAAAATTGAACAAGCGACTATCTATAATAAATAGGGGTGTTCATGATTTGGTTTAGTTTGGTTTGGGGGTTTAGTTTGATTTGGGAGTTTTTTTTTCAAATCAAACTAAATTTAATCTCAAATCGAATCAAATCAAACAAATTTGGTTTGGTTAGATTCAAATCAAATTTTTTATATCATATTATAATATATATGAATTTAATAAATTATATATATAATAAAAATAAAAAATTATTTATATTTGTATGTTTAAATGTCTATGTAATAATTGAGATAAGATTCTTACGATGATGATATGTCTATGTAATCATATTTTTTAAATATTTTAATATATTTATAATATATAATATTAAAAAATATAAATATAAATAATAAATTCAGTTGGATTCGATTTTACACGTTACAAAATCAAATCAAATCGAATTTAAGTTCAAATCAAATCGAACAGGTTGAACCGAATTATGAACAGCTCTAATAATAATTGCGGACCAGGTCGGCTTCCAACTCAAATCTATTCAAATGAATTTAGAGTAAATCTGATTCAGTAGTTATGTTCACATGAACTTTAGCTACTTCAAGTTCGAGCTTATTCGAAGTTATATCAACTAAAATCCGATTTTGTCATTCCTCTCCGATCTGCATCACTACGTTTTTTGACGGATCTATGCCATTGGCCTTCATGGATGGCAGCCTCTGCGTCAAACTTGCGCAGCTTTTGCAAACTCAAACGTCAGTAGGCTTAAGCTTGGATGAGACAGACTTTTTGCCAGGCCTGGCCCAAAGTTCAGTTTAGGCACGCCTGCGCATGTAGCAGACTGCAATCATATGTTCCTGAGGCTCCTAACGATTTGGTCTAACCCCATTTAGGGTAAGGCAGCATCTTCAAGATTCCATAATTGATAAGTTAAGAAAATTGTGAATTTACATAGGAAGATAATTATCAAACCCTTTTCCCCTTAGAATTAGAGATCTACGTCACGACAGAATATGCTCTCTTGACATACGAGTATATTGGTTGAAGTGCACGTATGATGGGAGTCATGAAGTCGCGGAATTGCATATCAAGATGGATTTAAGTGGCCGTTACTTCAAAAGAAAACTTGCTAAATATCTTTTCCATTTTGATTTAGAAATGGTTGTTAGATCGTAAAGTTATAGTATCATCTGAGTTTTAGTGAGATTTTACTAATTTTAAATGACCTGTTATTCTATACTTCCTGTTTTTAATTTTATAGTAACATCGAGAAAAAATTGAATGCAAGATCAAAAATTTGGTAATTAAAACAATTTGAGACAAATTCTTTTCTTTTAATAACTGATGGAAGCAGAATTTGAACTTAACACCTTCCTCTTAGCAGGAGACTCTTATACCACTGAGGGATGGACTTGTTGGCCGGTGTTTTGCACCACTAAGATCACAAAATCTGACCTAGCGAAATGGATAGGAAGATAAATACCACAAAATTGCTGCCGAATTGGAGACTTCAAACAATCAAAACAACCAGCGAACTCAACAAATTAAAGAATATGAAAGCTTGAAGTAGTAAAAGCAAAAGAGGAGATCGGCTGTTGGCTGCGCCCACCTGCAAGGATTCATGCGGGGCTTGTGTGTGTGTGCGCGCGGGTGAGAGAGAGAGAGAGAGAGAGACAGGGAGAGAGAGAGAGAGAGAGGTCTTTCAGACCACCGAGTGTCAAGGATTGGGTCGAACATTTTTCTTAATAATACTGTTTAGATGAGTTGAGATGGGTCATCTCAATCGCTCAAGGTTACATTGATTAGACTTTAGTGGGGGTCTTATCAAAAACCTAACTTTCACCCAACATGTCACTTTCATTGAATCGAATCGAATTCCAACTATTGGAATATTTTAGTCATCAAGTTAGTGATCCACTTTAATCCCTTAATCTAATCTCCTAATTAAAATTCTCACTCCTTTAATGATGCTGTATAAGTACCAACCCTCTTACAAGAATACTGTTCGTATACTAATATCACAGACATTGATGGAATTATAGTATATGCAGCATGCACTATGACCGCCTTCTGGGTCCTTCGACTTCCTCTTCATCGCTCGTTGTTTCTTCCTTGGTGAGGCCTCTACCAAATAACTTGGATATGTCACTGGGAGTTACACCATCTTTCCTTTAAGTAAAACTCATGCCTTGTCCCCAAAAATGTTCTGTCCTGAGATAGTGATGATCCCCATATGATGGAGGAAACTCCGAATAGAAAATTGACAACTTATGTTACATACACAATTACAAGTTCCTTTTTATGAGGAAATGTAGACGTTTTAACCTCCAAACATCATTTTTTTTTCTTTTTGAAACGCCTCCAAACATCATATAGGAAACCAAGAGACATTATTTTAAGCAGCACAAGTTAATACACGTGTTATCTGTCAATAAGGAACCTAGATGAGCTCAGTTATATCATGATGAAAAGGATGTACAACAAGGAGAGGCTATTTAATATATGTTGTATTCATATTTGAAGATGCATCTGTTAGTCTTTAGAAGTCGGATGGGGGCACCGGAACCACTAGCTAGTTAACAGGCTGGAGAGAGGGTTTTCCCTTTGTAATTATATATAATATATATATGGTTATTTATATTCTTAAAAGTTAAAACACATTTTTAGATTGACAAGGGAACAATTATTGGCACAGTTTGTAAAACAGAAACTAAGAAAGAAAGTACATTGTAATTCCATTGTGTGTGCAGCTCATAATTAAAGGTTCTTACATCCTGTGATTATATTTGTATGCACACAGTTTTACACTGATTAAATGATATGGATGCCTCAATTTGTCATAATTCCCCAGAATGGTAACACGATTAACCTTAATCTATTGCTAAACAGAGATATTAATTGAGAATTACTCTCCCTGATCTTGTCTCTCAACCTTCGCTTTTGAATGCTTGAATCCTTTATGATAAGATTTCGAAAAATGATGGAATGTCCCACACATGTTTTTTTTTCACTCAGTTGCCGCATCTGGCTGGATGGTAATCCACATGAGCAAATACATGCGAATGTAATCGTAGGATAGTCTTCTACACAATTTCATTTTAAAGAAGAACACATGTATATCCGAAGTTCCTTTCTATTGATAGATACCTACCTTGTTCGGAAGTGATGTTTTGTTGAAAACAAATGGTGACAATGTGAATGATTCTCCCATAATATAATCACAGCCATTAAAAAGGAAATAGTTGCCGCTGTTGGATCGCCCAGAATCTAAAGAAAACTTAAGTACCGTGTAATGTAATCACGGGCGTGATTTGTGGGCAAAGTGTGTTTTGACAGTTTTGCTTGTGGTCGCACAAACGTTCTAATGATCCACGAAAGTTAAAGACATTAGAGTTGATGACTTCACGTTAGAGCCCACGCTTACAACGGTTCCCCAAGTTATATATATATACATATATGTAGGCTACATGGTTTAGTGATATGAGATGGGAGAGTTTAGAGTTATGGGTAGGGAAATTGGAGAATCAGAGTTCAAAATTGTCACTTCATAATTTTTCATAAATCGAGTACCGTTGATCTTGTTAATTAACCGCCTGACATTCACGGACAATCTAGAATTGAGTGATCCTACTCCATATGTTGGAGAGCGGAATCAAATCTATGACCTCCCTGTGCCCTCTTCCGGGCACCCTTTGACCGATTTCTCGAGTCCTATGACCCTTTTTCTCTCTGTCCCTTTGACCCCACGACCCAAAACAAAAAAAAAGCCACCGTCTTTTTGTTTGTGTTGAAAAGCCATCATCCTGTAAGGCCGACGTTTTTAAGGAAGAGGGGTGATGTTGTTATAGTTTTTCCTTGGAAGAGAAAAACCGGAGGCACAGTGTGTGTTCTTGTTTTTAACTCTACGCCTTTCCCTCTATCTCGTGAGCAATTGAGGTAGCAGACGCAGAGTCTTCGGTATGTAACAGAGATATTACATTCACATTGATTACGAATAATTGTCACTCGAGTCTTAAATTTTGGAACGTCACAGGAGAAAGATGACTCTGATAATTGTCGTCTTTAACTCTGCGAGTAAAAATCTATTTTTATTTTCATTGGAAAGTACGTCTTTATATTTAAAACTCTGTTATTTTATTATTATATTTCTTTCTCTGAGGTCCCCCCACACCTATCGAGATAGAAGATGATGAATCACCTGACGCATGCCTGTACAGCAATTTGGTTAGGCACGACACTGCCAGTATTGTAAAAATCTGGACTTCCAACCTGGGTCAATAAGGATGCCGATCTCTCGACACAAGAAGTTACCACCCTTCACATTCGGCAGATGTAACGACAAAAATGATATAAACCATCATCAAATAATTTAATACTGAGATGATGCTTGACCTTATTGGTAAGACTGTTATCCTTGATATTTTGGTGGTGTGTTAGTGTCAGTAAACCATTTTGTAGGATACACCGAGTAAAGTGATATGTCTAGATTCTTGCAAGATTTGGTCAGGGTCAAGTGAAAAAGATGAGGATGACTTGTGCCTTACAAACACAATCATCCCAAGAACTGAGATCAGGTAGCTTAACTTAATCATTTAATCCTTCTTCCTTGTGGAATCAAAATTGAGCTGCAACCCACTGCCTCGGGCACACACTTGGGACCCATATATCCCGCCCTCAACCTCACCTCTCCGGCCTGTTAAGCATCTTCTCTAACTTTTGGCTCACGAAAGCTTACTTCAGTCAGGAGTTCCATTACAAGTCAAGCCAAATTCAAATGGCCTAATTAATGACAAAAGGGAAAGCACCCCTGCATCCCCTCGAATCTTTGTAAATAATCTTTACATTTTTGTTTTTTATGTAAGTTGTTTGTATATGTCTAAAATCTTTAAGAATCAATTAGGGTGAGTTTGATAACGGACTAGGTTAGGGACGGGTGGTCTACTCGGGATGGCCCACCTGACCCCTAATCCTAACTGGAGTAAGTTAACTCATTCCACATATTTCCTAAGAATGAGTTAATCACTCTAACCCTATCAACCCGGTTATGAAAAAAATGTCAAATACGGAATAACTAGAGATGTAAATAGATCGGGTTCGACTCGGGTAGACCAATATCATACCCTATCCGTGAAAATTTTATAAATATCATACCGAATGGTACCTTATTATTTTCATGAGCGTGGATACGGGTATATCCGTCACGGGTATGGATATATATGTGGATATCCGTATCTGTCTATAAATCATGAGTCCACGTCCACATTGAAGGGAATGTGAGATTTATGGAAAGTGAAAAAAGAGAAGTCCGGTCAATAATTTCTTACCAAAGAAATTTTATTATCATATAAAAGCGTCATTACAATTTTAGCAAGAAGGTCAGGCTCACAAATCCAACAAAGAGGATAACGGGTTGAGTTCATGCCAAAATTATAGGCCTAACATGCACAATGAGTTATTAAGAACGGGTTTGGATCGGGTATGGATTCGGGTACGCTAAATCCATACCCTATCCGAATATGAGTCAGTCGGTTCTCCGGTGAGTCTTATAGCGCCCGTAGGGCGTGCTCACCCTTAGTGGGATCGAGGCCAGCGTCGTGGGGAGTAACTGTCGGTCGTCGGAGCGTCCTCCGACGGTCATTGCGTCTGGGTCAAGGCCTTTCTCGCTGGCAAATCCAAGGAATGTTCGTCCTGAGCTGTCCGATGTGGGTAGCGACTGTCGAGGCCTGTTAGACGCGTCGTGGACCGTGAGTAGATTTGGGCTCAGCGTAAATAGGCCTTATATGGGTCGAGCCAATTTTACTCTCCTCACTAGCCCCCCTTTACTGGAAATCCTGGCCCAATTAGCACAAAGCCCACCTTTACTGGGGGGCTAGTGTAAAGACCTAAAAAGGGGGCTCAAAATATCTCATATTGAAAACTACAAAGATAGGCACATGCTTATAAGAAAGACCCAAGTATTCTCCTTCGAGGGTCTATTTACTAGTAAAAAAGGACAAAATCCTAATCGCCTTTGAGGTAGTAGGGACAATACCTTCAGTCCAATAAACACGAAACCCACTTTTGCTGAGGGGACGTAGTGGGGATAATACCTCAAAGATAAGTCTTCTCCTTTGAGGACCCATTTACCAACAAAAATAAAATAAAATCCTAACTCACCTCACCCCAAATTTGTACGTCTTCAAACCCTATCCGACCTCGATTAAGAAAAAAAATGTCAAATAATGAATAACCCACCCGACTCCGGTTAACCTATCCTACCTAGACTTAACCCATTTTCAAACGGGACTTAGTGTGCCCCTAAATCCCACGTCACATATTTAAAAATAATATCTATATATTCTTAAATTTTACGTTTTACGAACATTATGGGTTGCCTATTTGTTGGGATAGACTGACACGAACCCATCGTAGTACGGTTTAGATTAGCCCAACTCAGACTCACTACATTTGTACTAACTCTGGTGCATTTTGATCTTCTGACTCACATTGATCTGATACGAATCATACAACCGCCTGGAGTATAACAACTCTGGTTAATAAATTTTAAGAATATATATAGATAGGTCATATAAAGAGTGAGTGGCGTGTAAACACTGTTTATAAAAATTTCAAAAACGTAGAGACAATTTATCTTATGAGAAGAAGAACCAAGAGACAACACTTGCACGCAAAGGCAGCATATAAATATTATATATTGCACGCGCTCCCGCGGCCCCACTCCGCGCCGCGTTCATATCCATCTGCTTAGCTAATCCCGACGTTGTGAGCGTGACGGCGGTGAAGTTAACCTCCACACAGAAAGCTGTTTTTTACTTCCACACTCGTACGAGTCAAACTCATCGTCACCAAGGGAAACGGAAGGTCCCAACCAAAAAATAAAATAAAATTTGTACATGCCCAGAGAGAGAGAGAGAGAGAGAGAATCCTCCGAATTTCCTGTGGCGGTAACTTCACCCGCAGTTGCGTTTCACTTCTACCCCTTCTATCCTTTCCTGTTCTGTCAGTGCCGGTACTCCGGCGTGCTGGTCGGGGACTGGCAGCTGGCCCGGCACACCGGGCAGGACGGCGTCGGCGTCTTTCCGAGGGTATCCGAGAAGCTCCGGCGGAGGACGTCAGCCACCTCTCCACGCATTGAACGTGGAAGCCATGCCTGCACGCCGGCAGCACCCGGAGCGCGTCGCCCTCTGCGAACTCCGTCAGGCATATGGCGCACTCCGCCGCCGACCCCGCCAACTCCGTCTTCCCCGCCGCGTACAGCGTCGGCGGGTTCGACGGCTTCTCCTCCCCGGGGCCGCCCGCACTGCGCTCCGGCTTCCGCTGGGCGTCGCCTCCCCGGGCGCCGCGGCGCCGGCGGAGGTAGAACCGGACGCCCAGCAAGAGGATGAGGCCGATGACGAAGCCGGAGAGGAGTATGCCCACCGCGAGAACCATGTCGGCGCCGTAGGTGGCGGCGTCCCCGAAGGGCCCCCACTGGCTGCTGGACTTGTCGGCGGCCGCGGTGGCGTTGGCGCTGCTGCCAGGGGTGACGGCGGTGGAGTTGCTGACAGTGGGGGGTGGAGCCGAGAGGAGATGCCCAGGCGGCCTCATTGGTGGTGGTGGTTCTTGCTTTCTTGTGCAGCGCGCACACGCACACACTCACACACACGGAGAGGGTAGAATGTGTTATGGGAGAAACAAGAAGAGTGTGTGTAATAACTATAAGACGAGGTGGGAATGGGCTGTGGGGGGAATTAATTAATGTGCGAGGACCCGTTATGGACTTGGCAGCTTCACCAAAAGTGAAGGTGAAGCGGCTCGCGTCTCGCGTCTCGGTGCGGTGAAGCGGCTCGGACGGACCGAAATCAGGCAGAAGTCAGGCAGAAGCGACGTCCAAATCGGAACGGGGAGAAAGCTATCAACCTTGGCCACTTTGCACGTAACCTTTGGGGCCACGTTTGATAACGAGTTAAGCTCTAGTAGACCCTAATTAGAATTAGGAATCTGGTCGGTCATCTCGGTTAGATCACTCGTCCTTAACTTATTTCATTATCAAATTCGCTCTTTGATTGAAGAATAGGTTATGGGAGATATCATAACCCTAGTTAGATTGTACCAAAAAATAAATAATATTACTTTGATTATATTCGGATTAATTTATTTCACCATTTTACTAGAATATGTTTAACCCACCTTTTTGGCCCTTAACCCACATTTTTGTCGAAATACCTTATTTCTACAACCAAATCAATTAGCGTGAATAAAGATAGGGTATCCCACCTTATTCTTCAATCAAAGAGAGTCTTAGAGTTTCTGTTAACTCGAGCTCTGTTGGGCACATGCCTTGCTTTGTGCAATATCACACACATTAGAGCCTACTCACCATGGGTACTGAGTGAAGGAAAATTCGTCAGATTTAATGTGACTCGATAATATCATGCTAGGCGTGATCCAATAACATCACCTATGACGCTGCACTCTACCCAGTCATGGTCTTGTAAGTGCAACCCAACCAAAATCGACGAAGACTTCTCTAGCTCACGAAATCTTCTCCAATCTTCGAGTCTAATTTTCGCGAACGTGCATCCTGAACGCCGTAAAATTCGCTAACAAGTGAGCATTGAGACTTGAATTACAGATCTTATCATGGCAAAGGTCGGGTCTACGTCATCGAGATGTCATCCTCGAGATCTTCCCACTGAAAATGGACGAGAGGACAACGAGAGATCTCACGATCAAATATAACGTTGCTTCACAAACAAGATCATTGTTAAATCAGAAACATCTCAGGTCCCCGTATAATTAAATAAGACCCCGATCGAACCTAGAGAGGTTTTGGCAGCTTCACCAAAAGGTGAGGTGAAGCGGTTCGCGTCTCGGTGGAAATGGGAGGAACCGGAGTCATACGGCAGCGGCGACGTCCAAATCTGAACGGTGAGAGAGCTATCAACGTTGGCCACGTTGCACGTCGTAACCCTTGGAGTTTCTAGTAAGTCCGGTGCCGTTACCGTGTTTAGGCACCTGCGCTCCTTTTGTTCAATAGCACACGGATCGGACAATGGAGCCTACTATCCCCCTTCATGGGTCTGGGTAGTTGGATTCCTTCCAAGCCAGAAGAAGGACAAGTTGTGCACAGGGGAAGCGCAATTATGGTGCGTGGGGGTCCGTGGGGTGGGGGATCACTCGGGACCATCCTGCTGCATTCTAATTAGCGCAAAGACGTCAGGTTGCCGCAGTGCTAAATGACAGCCTCAATATATATATATAATAGAAGTGGAATAATGAATTATTCTCCTCCTCTGGTTAGAGAAATCCTCACGTTTTCGCCATCCCCCTGGCTCGTCCATTTCCCTACCAGATTGCATGCAATCGTTTAAAAAAAGGGTATCAAGTGAACTGGGTATACAGATAGATCTGTGAACAGCACTGCTGATATATAAACTCGGTTGGATGGGGATATATGTATGTATA
This sequence comes from Amorphophallus konjac, assembly GCA_022559845.1. NCBI lineage: Eukaryota > Viridiplantae > Streptophyta > Magnoliopsida > Alismatales > Araceae > Amorphophallus > Amorphophallus konjac. Next base: position 7,267,332 of record CM040127.1, read on the forward strand.
TATAGAGAGATATAAATATGTAGATGAACGGTACGTGTTAAATTAACTAGGATCGACGATAGACCTGCGAACAACTACGTACATACTCAAAAGAGTCTGTACGGGATTAGAACCTTTTGTTGAGTGTGACTTTGTCTGTTTGTAGATTTTCTTGCTAGGCGGTCATGTCTACAGACAATAGCGGAGACGACCAACTGCATTGTTACTGAAAGCGCTACCAGAAAGAACTCTCTCTCTCTCTCTCTCTCTATATATATATATATGAAGCTTTTAAGCTTTTTACCGGTGCGCATGCATGTGTTGCAGTAATGCATCTCAGATGTGGCGCCCGGGGTCCCCTCTCTACATCTCAGATGGGCCTCTCTCTACATCTCAGAGGGTGATCAGTACCATCTTCTCTGCATTGTGGTCCCTCTCAACTAATCCATGTTATCCTCGTTCGGGATTTGGGATCGGATGGGGACGGCTCTGTTGCTGCTACGACCAGCTCTTCTGTCCGCTTGTGGCGAGGGTGACTCCAGGGAAGAAGACGGAGACAGAGAGAGAGAGGACTGCCCACGATTTCAGGGCAGAACGTCGGGCACCACGAGTGGGGCCAGCCGCAGAAAACGGGCTACGCTGGGTTATGTGGCGGTCGGGCCCTCTCGTAACGTGGTCTGACGTGTTGATTGCTGCGGGGGCTGGCCGGTCCGGACTCCGGACAAACACGTAGTTTGGGTCATGTGGCGGTCGGCCCGCTCCCCATCGGCGGGTGACTTGAGTTGAGGGGAGGAGCGCCCTGCAACAACAACAAAAACAAAAACAACAGTATATATGAAACAAACACCTTACGTAGTGCCAAATAACTTTGACTAAAAGTTAATAATATTGACACACCATATGATATAATTTGAAGATTATATGTTTTCTTTTAATTGTAAGGAGGCTCTTCAGTGTAGACTCAACTTGATGGGTATCCATTTCAAGCCCGTATGTCAAGATTCTCACCAATATATAGAAGAGAACGAAAGAGCAAATTCTTTTTCTTTTCCATGCAAGAATCTCAACCATTTATGTGAGAATCCATGATATGGTCTGTCAGAATTGTCCCACAACTACAACATGGTCTCGAATGCATAGCAATCGAATTTTTTTAATCCACCTAAAGCCATAGATCGATGAACTAGTTTTGAATCAGTGCGTAGTATTCCTTGATGTTTAACATCAAGAAAGAAAATCTCTCTCTGCTGAATTTGACAGGAAGAGGCCTTTTCCCAAGAGTTTGTTTGTAAAAACCCTCCACATGGGGGATGTCCGGCCCAGCTTTAAATATATCAAATGAGCTTTGACCCACCTAGAATTAAACATAACTTCCATAAGATGTGGCCTACACCGAGCTGCAGACGATTTGCGATCAAATTTGAAGATGATTAAGAAAGATCGAGCGTGTCTGAATCAACTAGTGCCGTAAAGGATCTGCACACCATTTAATCTCCTTCTCTCCTCCCCCCACCTACCGACCCTCTCTTTCTCTCTCTCTATTTCTCTCTCGAAATTATGAGTGATCTGGCTAGTTTGCTTGTACTGCTCTCTCTCTCTCTCTCTCTCTCTCTCCCTATAATGCATATGATGCATCATGATCTGATTCCAATCTCAGTTCCCCGTATAAATGTGGTACATCTGAATTACACGCTGTTTGATGTATTCCAGATATCGTCTTACTTGATCAGTATGTAGACGTATGAATGGCCACTTGTAACATGGCCCACGCACTTAACTTATGGCCTTATAGGAGTATTGTAGCGGAGAAATTGTATGTCTCTTTCTTCGACTAGCAGTCCATTTCTCTCGTAAGCCAATCCACGAGTTGGGCCAAGGCCAAGTATGAGCCTATTTCGTGAGGTTAGCCCAGGGCTAGGCCCAAGAAACCTTTGACGTGCCTAACTACGTAGAGTAAATGAGTAATACTTAATTGATGACCAGAGGTAAGCAGATTGGACTCCACTTCCAGGACCTACCTGGGTTCTTTTGCTGATGACTGGTGACCAAGAAGAAAGACAAGGGAAAAGCTAACAATGGCGGTCCGTGTGGGTCGGTGGGGCTGGGGGAGCACTCTGGAGCCCAGGGCAGATAAAGACATATCGCGGCTACATCAAGTGACAGCTACACGTACGCTTTGGCAGCAGATTAGTACTCCAACCTGCAGCAGACTGCAACCATTTATTGAGAAATATTTATTACCCGAGCTGACGGGGAAGTTTATTACCCGTCATGTATCTCGTTGGATCACATATGTAGCGTGTGAATCTCACTTCTTTTTAATTTTATATATATTTTTAATATAATTTTAAATATTTTAAGGGTGATAAATAATTATTTAAAGATGAAAAATAATTATCTAAAGATAATAAATAAATATATAAGAGTGACAAACAGTTAACTGTCGTACATTCTCGAGATAACGAACGAGACTTTCAATGTTATTTAAGGATGATAAATAACTATTTAATTAAAGGTAAAAAATAACTATTTAAGAATGACAATTAGATATGTAAGAGTGATAAATAGTCAACTCCGGTCAATTTTTACGCATTTCAGATGTGACGAACTAGACTTTCAATGTTATTTAAGAGTGACAAATAATTATATAAGGGTGAAAATAACTATGTAAGGGTGATAAATAATTAACTCATGTCAATTTTTACGTATTCTCGAGACGACGAATGAGACTTCTAATATTATTTAAAGATGAAAAATAATTACTTAGGGATGAAAAATAACTATCTAGAGATGATAAATATATGAATAAAGATGATAAGTAGATAGAATATAGGTAAACATTTAATTAAGAAGCATTTAAGGATTTTAATAGGTGGAACTCACGTGTCAATGATATGGACCACTAACACATTGGACGGGTAATTTTTCTACCCGTCCAATAGAGTAACTAGTATTTCTCTTTTCTTTTTTTTTTTTGTGAGGAGTAACTTGACATAATTATCAAATCCCGAACTTACATTCCCGGTGACTTAAACGTGAGTCAAGTAACCACTCCTCTCTCGTAGTCCCAAGTCAAACTCGGGACCGCTTTACTGTGAGACGAGATAGTTCCTTTAGACGAGATCTTTTACCATTAGATCCACTCTTGCTCCACCGTGCAACCTTATCAGCTGAGTAGGTGGTAAAATATGTGAACGGTTATAAACTCGGTCGAGGGGCACGTATGAACAGTGTTAATCTGGGACTGTTCATAGACAGACATGTGAACAGCCAGTCAAGGGATAATTAACTTAACTGTATGGACATAGTTTCTTAAATATATCAACTCAAACCGAACACGGAAATTAATTAGGACGTATCCACTACTTATCACCGCTAAATTTGATTCAACATCATGTAACTATACGGACATCCATGAACAGACCTTCTTCCTTAAACCCAATTTTTGACGACATTGCAGCAAGCTAGCTTTAAGCATGGAACAATAACAATAGCGGGAGGACCACCGGTATCGATCGTTCCTCGGAACGTTATCGAAAAAGAAATCCCAGAGGAAAGGGAGGGAGGGAGGGAAGGCAGGCATGTTTTAAGCATTTACGCATGCATGCATCTGCTGCAATAGGGGACGTGCATCAAGCTTTCCCTTTACCAGCACATCGGTGAGACGGTGACATTCCGATCGACAGCGCCCGGGGACCCCTCTTCTACACATCTCAGATGGGCTCATCCCTGCTTCTCAGATGGCGTTCAAGAATGATTAGTGGTATTATTACCGCCTCCCCTAGACTGTGATCTCTCGACACCTCCGTCGATACTCCTGCAGGATATGGGATCGGATGCAGACACCTATGCAGCCACTACGGCTAGCTCTTCTGGCTGCTCGCGGTGAAGGTGACTCCGGGAAAGGAGATGGAGAGCAAGAGACAGGTACTTGTATATATTAACTGAGAGAGAGAGAGAGAGAGAGAGATTGCGCTCGTTGGCAGGGCAGGCGGATACCATGAAAAAGACGGCTGCGCTTGCAACCAGAGGAGTACTCGACGTGGTGGCTGCCCGAGCACGGGAAGTTCTGACAAGTCGCTTAGAAGGGTCGATCCGGTCGGCTCTACGGACACACGTACTTTGGACCGCGTGGACGCTGCCGTTGTGCTCCCCGTCCATCATCAGCTGGCGATTTTGAAGGGCTCCCTGCCACGGGGACAGCATGCAAACAGCTCCTTAATTTTCATGATATGGATCAGGATTAGGGGCGATCGAACTAGTCAACTTCGGTGTAGCTGCTTATTATAAAGAAGTTGCCTTCCTCTCAGGTTTATTGTGTCTTTACTTATTGCATGTCTGGGCGGTCAAGATTTTCGCAAAAATGTCTATAGATCAAGTTATATAATTTGATGTGGTGGCTTCCACGTATATATCTGTCAAGTAGCAGTTAGATGGGTCGGATGGTAGGGGTACCCCGATACAGCGGTTCAAATTAAATTTTGATGGTGTGCTAGGGACACGCATAGGGAAAGGCAGGTTGAACATGGTGGCAAACAGGAGTAACTGGAATGCAAGGATGGCTAGCTGACAGTTTTTTGTTGTCTCGAGAGTGTTTATTGACGTAGCTTTCTTTTCTCTTCCTTTAACTATCAAAAATATAAAAAAATTGAGACATGTTTTATATAGACTTTTAAACGATCAAATACGGAGTGGATATTGTGATATTCAAATTTATATGTGATTAATAATTAAATTATTCGATTAATAACCAAATTATCTGTCAGATATTTTATCGATTAATTATTAGATTAATATGAATTTAAATTTGATTTAAATTTTAAACGATAATTATTAGACCTACTTAGAGGTGAGTCATGTGAGCTGTGTGAAAGCATCGTAGATTATTTTCTCAAAAAAATGTGAAAGTTATTTTTATTATGAGAGATGTTATCAAAAGATTCAACTTCGTCCTAAAGAATGGGAAATAACTAATCAAATAGGTATAAACGGAGTTCTTATTTTTAAATTATATTTTGAGATTAAAAAAAGAGCAATCAAACAACATATTAAGATTTGAGTTAATTATATATAGAATATATGTATTCTTAGATATTTATCTAAAAATTCATATTCTGTGGCATAATATATAACACGGAAATCTCAATATCCGAATTTGTATCTGATTAATAATCGAATATTCGATATCTGATTAAATTATTCGTCGAACATTTTATTCAGATAATTATTAGATTAAACGAATACGAATTCGATTCAAACTTTAAATAAATAATTATCGAGTCTAATACACGTAACTTAAATTTATATATGTTGATATTGACTAACGTCAATTCATCTAAGGTGGCTAACATTCCAATTAATTTCATAAAATTAGTTGTAAACGTTTAGAATCATGAAATTAGATTATTAAGGGATATCGTGCAGGTCTCAATGACCGGTGACGGGGAGGACCTGCACCTCATTTATTCTCCTTCCCTTCGTGTTCAATACTTCAAGTACGAGTGATCTGGCTAGTTTGCTTGTACCGTTTTCCTTTATTTTCCCCCATTACATTTAATGCATCATGATCTCTAGGGGTCGCTTTGACAACAGAGTTATCGGATTAGCTTACTCGACCTTTCAGGGTCAAGTAAGTTAACCCCAATCGATTAGTAAACATGACCTAGGATTCTCGCAATTCTCGATTTCCTACGTACGTACATATTATTTGGCACATCTCTATGTACACATTTTTTCAGAATATTTATATTTTTTGCGCCATCTCTCAAACATATTTTGTAATTAGAGAATTTTATGCACAATCTCACAATAAGTCTGTTTACATGGACGATATTTTCCATCCATCCGGGTGACAATTTCAAATTCCAAGGCCTCACGATGGGAATAAAATTCTTAAGGGTAGATTTGATAATCGTTTGAGTTATCTAATCGGACGAGAGAGAGAGCGATGGATTTTATTCGCTCTCCTCACACCTAAGGGCACGTCCGGCAATATTTAAGATTATAAAATTTTTTTATAATATTTTAGAGAGAGAAAAAGTTGATGGAGATTAACTTTTAGAGATTATAAAAAATATTTATTTTTCTTTCTATCTCTCTCTAAAATTTATAATCTAATTTTTAGAATAATCTGATGTGACAAAGATATATTTGGTGAGATTTTTGAGAGGTAAAAATTTTAAGACCATAATTCGCCTTCTATTGTGTTCTCAAACTAGGCTTAAGTCTTCTTAATCAGAGTCGGATAACTTACTTGAGCGGTGAAATGTGAGTAAGTCACCTCGGCCCATTTTCAAACGGGCCTTAAAATTTGTCACCTATACACTGAAAACACTTGGACATAAACTGTTCTGAATTTGCGATTGAACTGTCGTCTAACACTATCGCCAGAGATGAGATTTAAAGTTGTAACTTAACCCAATAAAAAGGAGATGTCGGTACCATTGAGCCATAGGCACTTGGGTATCTTGAAACATACGTTGCTTGTTGCATTATAGACAATCTTATTTTCATATATAGACGTATGAATGAATGGTGGGTGTCACCCATTACAACGGACCCCACGCACAAACTTCTACACCTATCGCATGGAGGAATCACAAAATTGAACCACAACATGTGCACAACAGATCCAATATCAGACGTAATTATAAATCAAACTTTTACACAATTATAGTTTTAAGAAGGATGCATATACAGTATTTTTATTTATGTGTATCTAACTTGCTATGACAAATGTTAATAAATCAGCTTTTAAACTTAAAATTAAGGCTCCGTGCACCTACAAATTTGATTCGTCTCCTTTTGAAACATTGTCCACTACTAATGTTATGATCTTTGAAATTCTCCTTTTTAAGTCTCCGCACTGGTCTCTGCCCTCTCTCCCCTCACCCCAACGACAAGATTAAAAAGGGCTTATATTTATTGGGCCGAAGCACAAACATTCTTTATACTGTCCGATGTGGGATATCACCCTTTGTCTGTTTTGAGGTACTGTTGTGTGCTACGGGCCATGAGGTGACTTTGGGTTGTCATTTGTGGCACCCGTGGGTGGCTTGTGGGATCCCGTCCATCGCCCTCTTGGGATGACCTGGGATTCTCTCTCTTTGTGCGGATAAAAGACGCCTCAATTGAAGTAAGGCATTTAGCCTTTGATTCTTTATACTGTGTGATATGGGATCTTTGGTATCCACACAGGCACCTCATTCCAAACTTTTGCAAAGGGCAGTTAGATTCGAGCTATGCTGAGAGATGAGTTCGCTTGTCTTTCAAGCACACCCATCTTAAGGTAGTGACGTATCTTAATCAGCACTCTCGCCGGCCTGAGAAGGTGAATGGAACTACAGCTTCTTCTACTACATGCGCTCGTGCCCAATTTATTAGTTGATTGGTGAGCCCCAAAATGCTCGAGGACATATTAAAATATTGTAAAAATGATAGTGTTGTGCTTAAACTGCATCACAAATTATTTTGTAGTGTTTTTTCTGTCTAGACCCGCATTGACCACGACGTGGGTTCTGGATAACTTCCCCTAGCATGTCCACATTCCTTTCGCAAAAGCTTTTCAATGATTTCAACGCATAATTCATCAGCCAAAAGAAGAGATAGAAAGCAGGCAAAAGGACAAAGTAAGCAGCAGACGAGTCACCGCCAGGTCGGGCGTACAGAGAACCTGCAGTCCCGGTAACGTCACCGCGATTCGTTTCCCTCTTCGATATCCCCGAAGGCGGGCAGCAGGCCCGGCGGACGGGCCAGGACGGCTATGGAGGACGCCGGCCACCTGTCCACGCACTCCACGGGGAAGCGGTGCCTGCGCGCGGGCGGCGTCAGGCAGACGGCGCACTGGTAGTCCCCTCGGTAGCTCACAGTCCCTGACTCCCTGTCTCTTTCCCCGCCGAGTACGCAAGGATTTATAATTGGAGTCTTCCGCCGATGACTGCAGGTGCTAACCCAGAGGAAGGACGGGGGGGAAAAGCTCAATAATGGTAGTGGGGGCACTTGGGAGCTCCGGGGCTGGAGCCATCCGGCACAATCTGCAACGCACCATGACAGTTCGCGACTGCACAGAAGTACGGCGGTGTCAGCTTTGACAGCAGAACAACAACGCCAACCAAGAGTGTGGATGGATAAACATGTAAACAGTAATATTGACAGGTGTGTTTTTAAACAGTCGTCAAGTGGGTCGACAGGGGTATGTATTTGTACGGACGCAGTTCCTTCCTCGCTGATGCCATCTTTACTCTCTCTTATAACATCTTTACCCTCTCTTTTATAAAATACTCTCTAAAAATGCTCTTCCCATCGTCGCCCGCCCCTCCATTTAAAGCTGCATGCATCTGCCCGCTGGGCTGCATCAATTTTACCCTTTGTACCAGCAGATGGGAGGGAATGTGGGGATACCTTCCGGCCGGACACACACACTCACTCTCTCTCTCTCTCTCTCTCTCTCACACACACACTCTCTCTCTCAGAAGGGCCTCCTTCTACAAACTCTCAGATGGTGATCAATGATGATTACCACCAACCTCCCCCCCGCCCCCAGTCTGGTCTCTCTCAACTCCTCCGTGTTATCCTTGCCTGGGATTCGGGATCGGATACAGATACCTCTGTCGCTTCTGCGCCCCCACTCTACTGGCGGCTTGTGCTGAGGATGACGCGATCGCGGAAAGCAGATAGAGTGATAAATTTGAGTGTGTGTGTGGATAACAGGATTACATGACTGCCGACGTTAGCCGTGTGTGTGTGTGTTTGTGCGTGTGTGGATGACAGGACAACAGGACCGCCCACGCTAGCAGGGCGGACGGGGTTACCCCGAGAAAGATGACCTGCGCTAGGAAGCAGAGGAATTGACGTGCTAGTTGCCTGAATTCTGAAAGCTCTGACGTGTTGCTGGAAGGGTCTGGTCGGCTCGGTGGACATACCTTGGAGTGCGTGGCCGTGTGGAGGTCGTTGCGCTCCACCCCTGGCGGGCGATCGTGAGAGGTGCCCAGCTGCCACGCAGATAGAATGCAAACAGCCTAAAATGGTGTGTCATTCCTGCATGGTAAAATGGAGCAGCCTCGGGTTGTTGCTTACATTGTTACCGGCAGCTCAGCTCAATTCATGTCTTTCCTGTTGGACGGCTGTCTGATCGCGGAATGAAGTATTTTTAAAGATCATACTTGTAAGAAAAGGCTGAAGGGACAATTACAAGGCAGTGTCGTCCAAACTTCTCACGAAGAAGTAATTACTTTTGACTTATTTCGTGTTCTTTTAAATAAATCTAGCTACTTCGACATTTTTAAAATCCTCAAAATCAACCAAACTATTGGGAGTTGGGCAAAATAAATGTGGTTCGTATAACTCAGCTACTGCATGCCAATCTCACCTTGGAACACAGCTAAGGCACCCTGCAGAGGGAGACATCAATCAAGGATTTTATAAGGTCTATGCTATAAGATGTAGACAGACTTTAGCTTTTTAGTTAAAGTTTTTTCATTTTTTCAAATCAGATGATGAAATTCATAAGCAAATCATGTTAATTATGCCCTTCACGTGGGCCAAAGTCGATTAGTCAGTACCTACAAGTTTCCCCACTGGCATAGCTGATGGAGACTTTTCCCAAAAGAAAAGTTCTTTCAAAACAAATTTGAGAGGTAGGAACTTTAAGAAAAAAATTATAGATATCAATCTTTGAAACATTATAGACAATCTAGCTCGACCTACAGAGATTGAGAGATGTTGTAATTTGTTATCATTATTTTTACCACTCTCATCTCGACCATCGATCAGATCGATCCCTAGGTTGAATAATTATTAATCTAAGCATCAAAACGTTTCTACAGTCTAATTTTCATATACGTCGGAGCGGATGATAAAAGTATGACATCTCTCAATCCTATTCCTGTATAATCGATTACAAGGGGTCACCATCCCAAATTTTTATTTTTAGACGCTTTTATGGGATACCGTGCTAAGTCCGAAATCTGGAAGAGCCGGTAACGTAAAGGATCCGCACCTCATTTATTCTGATTCCTCTCTCTTCAATTATGAGCGATCTACTTAATTTGCTCTACCCCGCTTTCTTTAATTTGTTCTTCCCTGTTTGCATTGAAAGCGCCGTGATCTCTAGGATTCCGCATTTTGTCGTCAGTTCCCTATGTATTGGTTAGCGCATTTTATGAGCATAGCCTCGTAGATCGTTGCATACATTGTAGAAGCAAATCTTGGGGTGCGTTTGGCACTCCGGTGCGTTTGGAAATTATATTAGAGAGATATTTTTTCCTCTCCGATCATTATAATTTTTTTTTTAAAAAAATTTTTTAAATGAAATAATATCTCATCAAAAAAAATTTGAGTGGATTTAAAGTGTAGAGAGATATAGAGAGAAAAAGAGGAGGAGTGAAAAATCTCTAAAAATTATCTCTAAGGTAACTTTTTCTCTCTAACAGATTTTTAAAAAATCTCCTCCCCAAGAATTATACCAAACGCGCCCACTTTGTTATTCAAATAGCGTTGTAGGATTACAAACCCTACGAGAGAGAAATTAATGGGGTCCACCGGCGTCTCTCACACACACCGCCTTTACCCGAGGTCAAATACCACATTTGACCGAAATGGGTCGAATGCACTATTCTACCTCGTTAACAAACAGGGACTAGTGAAATAGATTGTGAAAATAACTTTCAATCTTTATAATATTTTTTATGCTGAGATAAATATATTAATATTTAAAAATTGATCTCCTATTTTAAAAATAAATTCTTAAGATTAAAGGGAGATAGACATGATACAATTTTTTTTTCAAATTTTAAAACTCTTTTTGATGAGATTTTGAAAAATTATACATCTTAATCATTAGACTGAAATTCACGTGTCTCGTAATCTCCCACGTCAAAATTCACCGCTTCTCACGCATATTCCCCAAATCACGCTTACCTTTTGTATATCGACGTATTAACGGTGCCAACTACACAGAGCAGCATGGGCGAGCTTTTTCTGTTCGTTTCCCCGGCCTTGGACTCAGTTTGCCTACGTCCTGACTTCTTGAGGCTAATTACCCAGGCAAACCATGGACTCGTTTTCTTTCTACCCATGGGGTGCTTCTCTGTCAATCCTCCTCCCTCCCCATCTTGCAGTCCTTACTCCATGACAGAATTCGTTGCAGGATCACAAGAATAATAATAATAATAAAAGATATTGACAAAGAAGGTTCCACTTGGAAAATGCAAATGCATAAGCAGCTTTCACACGATTTCATTTTTAATCAAGGATATACCTGAATTCTTTTGCATTTGCTTCGAAACATACATCACTAAGCTAATTTTCAAGTTAGAATTAGCACATCCCAAGTCCAATTTTTTTAATCAAAAAACTAAAAAGATTGTTTGTGCTTTGTACGTAAATTGGATTATCTCTTTTTTTCTCGATGCAATTCAATTGTTGAACTGCAGCCGACTACACCCCATTCGCTCATTTCCAATCCAGTTAAACAGAAACACAGACTCAGGGAAGGTTTTTACGGGTTGCATGGAGTCACGCCCGATTAAGAAGAAGCGGAGGTTACCGTTTACGCTGCATCGGCCACTTCAAAGAGCGGCAGCGGTGTTCACAACATGGGTTCAAGTTAAACCCCCCCCCCCCCACCCCAATTATGTTTGGACCTTTCCATCTGTTGCAAAAGCTTCGATGATTTCAACTCATCACTCGTCAGCCGAAAAAAGGAGAAAGGAAAACAGCTCTGAAAAAAATTACAGGCTCTACGATGGAAGCTCAGAAAATAGCAAATTACTAGCAATTATCACCGTGAAAAGAAACGGGGGAATAGAAGGACAATGGAAGGAAGGAGGCGTCGCCAAGTCGCACGTACTGGGGACTTCTCGGCGCGGTAACTTCACCGACGTTCCTTGCCTTTGTTCCCCTTCTCCCTCCCCTGCGGTCTCAGGGTTCCGGCTCTGGTGACCTCTCCGGAGGCAGGCAGCGGGCCCGGCACACGGGGCAGGACGGCGACGGCACCCTCCTGGAGGGATGCCGGGAAGAGCCGGCGGGGGACGCTAGCCACCTCTCCACGCACTCCACGTGGAAGCCGTGCCGGCACGCCGGCAGCACCCGGAGGGCGTCCCCCTCCGCGAACTCCGTCAGGCAGATGGCGCACTCGGCAGCCGCCCCCGCCAGCCGCGTCTCCCCCGCCGCGTACACCGTCGGAGGCTCCGGCGGGCGCTCCTCCCCAGCGCCGCAGCCCCCCCGCGCCGGCTTCTGGTCGGCGTCGGCCGCCGGCGGCGGGTCCCGGGCGCCGCGGCGCCGGCGGAGGTAGTACCGGACCCCGAGCATGAGGAGGACGCCGAGGACGAAGCCCGAGAGGAGGATGCCCACCACGATGGCCATGTCGGCGCCGTAGGTGGCAGCGTTCCCGAAGGGCCCCCATGGGTTGGTGGCGTTGCTGCTGTTGCCATGGGCTGCAGCCGTGGTGTTGCTGCCTGTGGAGGTTGGAGACGACAGTAGCTGCTTTGGTGGCCGCATTGGTAGCTCTACGGCTCTACCTTTCCTCGCCCAACAAGTAGGCACCAATCCCCCCCCCAAACACACACACACACACAGAGAGAGAGAGAGAGAGAGAAGAGAGAGGATGTCTTAAGTGCTGTGGGCGGACATGAGAAGGGTGGTATATAAAACAAGGAGCGAGGGGTGAAGACGAAGGGGAGATCAAAATTTACCAGGCGAGGTAAAGCGGGCCTCATCATGTCCGATCCGCCGGGTGGAGAGAAGACCATGTAACGTGGCAGGAAGAACCCCCGTCCTGATGACGGAGGGACCTATCAAGCCTCTACTCCCCCACCTTGCGCCCAAGATTATATCTTTCTAGCTCATAATATTACTGGGTTGCGTGACAGGAAAGTTGCAGGGACAACGCACCTGCACTGCTGCTGCACACGGATTGGATTCTTTTTCTATGGATCCAGTGGGGTTTGAACCGCTGGTGAGCGCTAACCCAGAAGGGAGGGAAGCTCCCCCACAGGGAAAAGTTGTATCGTGGTGATCCTCGGCAGTGCCACACACACAGGCCGCAGCAGTGCCGAGTGATTGGCTTAACAGTGGGAGCTTTGGCTAAAGAACGATACTTGGGGATACCTCTCACGTCACCATCCGTTGGGTGGTCGTTTCTAGCACAGTTGAAAGTTCATTGGACCCGAATATTACGTGTGAACAACTCCGGGCAGTGTCTCTCAAGCTGCTGCGTTTGAAAATAATCATAGGGAAGTAGATTTTTAAAAATATATATATTTAGAGAGATAAGAAATAACTCTTCGATAATTTTTAGGGATTTTACAAATGTCTTTTTTTCTCTCTCTAGTTTTCTCTAACTCTCAAATTTTATTTAAGATAAAAGTTGACAAAATAGTTGCATTCTTAAAATAGGCCGTAAGAATTGAAGATTTCATTGATTAAAATTTTAGGCATCTCTCCCAAACGTTATTTTCAAGCGCAGTCTCGAACAAAATCATAAAGTTGAAAAGTAAATGACATATTAACCATAAATAACGGTCGGAAAATAGTTGCTCAATTCTTGATTCACATTCTTAATAATTTATTTGTTTAGGATGATGGAGTCTCGTCGAATTGGAACTTGCGATCACCGATGAAGGGTCAGAAAGAGCTATGAGAGTTATCCTAGGAGATCATCCTCCGATGATCAAGTAATTAGTGGTTGAGCTTGGAGAATGAGCTCTCGTAGCAGGCCGGAGGCGAGTGTCGTTAGGCTGGCAGGATGAGCCCTCAGTAATTAACCATGAGGATTTATTCATTGAGACTCTCTGAAGTAAGGTTTATAAAGTTTTATGTGGATCAAGTATAGGTAAGCGTCACAATAAAGCCTAACTTGTACCTAGAGGCCAATTAATCATGAATAACTAAAGAGTTCGGTTGAGCTAGCAAGGTACTTGCACTTCTTTATTATCTTTGGGGAGGTCTTGTTCAAACTCTAGTAGTTGTGTGAGAGAGATTGGATTTAATTCGAGAATGTGAGAGGGCCTATGCATGTATGATTGATTGAGTGCACGCGGCAGGTGGTGGGGGTCCTAGACAACTTATTCCTCACGGTGGGCATTTTTAATCTAGACCAGTCGTCTAGCTAGCAAGGTAAAATTGTCATCTATATAAACAAAAATTAGCGTTAACTATATGAAAATACCTCCTACTAATCAGAATACTTGAATAGTTACAAATTGTAGCTACTGAAAATTTTTAGATACGTTGAAACAAACCATGAATAAGATGTACACATGTGAACCCAGAGCTCACGAGGCAGTAATTAATCTGTGCAGACAAGGGCAGGTGCACCAATCGAGCGCGAGGACCACCAGCATGTTTTTTGAGTACGTTATCGAGAGAGAGAGAGAGAGAGAGAAACTTTGTACTTCTACCAATGGCGCATCCCATCTGCTGCAGCATGACCTTTTCCTTTAACCAGCAACCACTGGCCGGGAATGGGAGAGAAAGGAGGAGGGGCCGGAATACATCTGAGATGGTGATGAACACCACCTACACCGCCTTCCCCTCCACCGTGGTCCCTCACGGCTTCTCCGTAATATCTTCGTTCAATTAGGATTTGTGATCGGGATGCATGCAGACACGTACGCCTCGCGCTCCGCCGTTGCTGCTGCGGCGGCCAGCTTTTCTGTCCGCTTGTGGTGAGAGTGACGCTAAGAAACAAGGCAGAGAAACGGAGATGGAGAGCGAGAGACGGATGGAAAGAGATCAGGAGTGCCCTCCTTAGCAGGGCAGACGGGGACCATGCATGAACGAAGGCCAGCCTCAGAAAACCAGCATGGGTATGCAAGCAGAGGAATTGTCGTGCTGGTTGGCAGAAGTTGCGAAGCGTTTATTTCTATTTTTAAGAGTTGATCGATGCTTTCATAGATAATATGGTTTAATAGTGAATCGATCGGTTGGTTCTTACTCAGGCGATCGATAATATGAATATCCGAGAGCATGTTAAGATTTGCTGTTTTCATATTGAAATAAGAATTGATGCACCATACATGCATCGACTAGTCTCGTAGATTCTTCGGCAACAATATGAGGACTGCTTCATGTCTAATCACAATTTCCCGTATGGAAGGTGATGTCTAATCCAGGATTCGTCGACTCGCTGATCCGTATCGGATCGGAATCCTTCTAATCCGATACAGTACGCCCGAGTTACAATCGACTCGGACGGACTCGGCCCTCTCTCTTCCTCTCCCACTCTTCTCTTTCTTTTTTTTACTGTGACTCGGCCCGACTCGACCGATCCTGAGGATGATCTGTAACGTATCAAATTTTTTCAGATATGATACAACACGTCCGAGTCAGATCGAGTCGACGAACCATAATCTAATCACAATTAGTCATGGTCTAAACCTACGCTCACTTATTTAATTTCCTTCCCTTCTCTCTCAATTGTGAATAATGAGTTGGCTTGTTTGTTCGCAGGCTTTCTAATTATTGTCTTTTTTCCCCCATGTTGTTTAATGCAACGTGCATCTCCGTGGCCCCTAGGATTCTGCAGTCCGTGGTTGGAGCCTTACATGTTATCTGTGCACTTCTTGAAATGTACGGTGTTCGATTTCCTCTAGATATAGCTTTACGAGTTATACTTGTTACACCGGGCCGGTTTAGGTAAGTTTTTTTTATTTTTTTAAATTTCTTTTTAAGTGGAGCTTATGTCAAATTACTTTGACGCATATCTCAGACCAACATTCGACGACGTTACATTTACATGTTAAACAAAAAATGAGAATAATGTTATTCATATCGTTCTTTTTTTTATATTGGGACTCAAGATACATGAATGTTTTGAGACTCACGCAAAGTTATAGATAAGTGGTTTGAGATCTACGACAAAATAACTTGACATGTATATCACTCAAAAAGATTTAAAAAAATCATCTAAACCAATGACAGTATAATTAATTAGTAACTACACCGCCACAGGTGTAGCAAGTACAACTCTAGCCTTATTTTGATACCACAAAACACGTGAACGGTGCCAATCATGAGCAATACCCACAACTTCTAGGAACACTCAGATGGAGGACATCCAAGATCAATCTATAAAATTGGCTAGAAATCCACGTCCCATGTCTTCTCTCCACTGTTAACTGGGGCTTCCTTTCAGTGCCCATGAAATCCAAGCGGTGAACTGGGCAAGGGCAAGCATGGGCTTACATACATGCTAGCAAAAGCCCCTTCAGGCCCGCTTCCTTGGGCATGCTCAAGGGAGGCCCAAGAAATTTGTGTAATGTTTTTAATACCGATTTAGTAACCATCTTTTTGACAGGGGATTAACTTAATTAATTTAGCTTAAGTTAGTCCAGATTACTTGTTCCAAAGTTAACTCATTTTCACTTTGAAAATAGTAGGGTTAAGTCAGTGAGTTAATATGATAAATAGAGGTGATTTGATAAAAAAGTGAGTTAACTCTAGCTAGGTCTTTGTGTAAAATTTCAAAAATAACCCTGTAATCTCTCTCTCTCTCTCTCTCTCTCTCTCTCTCTCTCTCTCTCTCTCTCTCTCTCTCTCTCTCTCTCTCTCTCTCTCTCTCTCTCTCTCTCTCTCTCTCTCTCTCCGGATGAGGAGGAGGGGGAGATCGGGAGAGCATCGGCAGGTAAGAGAGAGGGGGAGAGTAAAAGGGGAGGATTAGCCTATCCTATCAAAAGGGAGAGGATTAACTTATCCCACCTCCAAAGGTGGGGTAGGTTAACTCGAATTAATCCCAATCTAACTTAGTTTTAATTCGATTTGATAAATCCATCTTCTCAAAGTAAAATGTGCTAACTCTGGATTAAAAATTAATTAATCATGAGATAAGTCTAAAATAAAGATGAGTTAAAAGGGTTAACTATGAGTGAACCCAATTTTAGCTCCTAACTTATTTTAGATTGTGGGTTAAGTTGGGGTAATCTTGAATTATCTGTCCCACTTCTAGAGGTGGGTTACAAAATCTAGTGGGTTAACCCATTATACATTCAAAATAAAAGTGGATTAACTCTTTGATAATTTATATTAATAAGTTAATCCACCGGAGAGTTAACCCGTTACGAAATAGATGCTTACGCGGTCTTTGAATTATTTTTTTAGTATTCCTCTTTCAAAATAAAAAATAGAAAGAAAGAATGGTCGTCTACATGTTTGGTAAGTATTTCCTACTATTTAGGGAGGAAGTTCATACTATGTTAAGTTCTCTCAAAATAAAAACATATTTCCACTTATTTCTTTACAAGAAAAGTATTATAAACATCTTCCTCAACTACATCCCCTCCCCTCTCTCTTTCTCTCTCTCTCTCACACCATCCGCCACTTACTCCTTTATAGCACCTCTCTCTCTCTCTCTCTCTTACACACACACCGTGCCTTCCACTTCTTCCTCAGCCCGCACTCTCTCTTTTTGTCCTCCCTAAAGAGATCAAGAGTTATCAAACATGTTTAAGTTATTTTTAAAAATTATGTCAATTACGTCAAACAAATTAGCATTGGTTGATGTCAATTTTAAAAATTAGGTCGAAAACTCAAATGAAATAAAATTTGATAATGAAATAACTTTAGAAAAAAATGATTCCAAACACACTATATATTAGAGTTTCACTTGCTACAATGTCATTGCCCAGCAGTGCAGTTGTATTTCTCATTGTTTTAGAAGATATTTTGTCTTTTCGAGTCTCATTCAAGTTACATGTCTATACAATCCAATCACCGATCAGCTGATATAAAAAAATTTAAAAAATGAAGACCATACACCTATATTACCAAAAATGAGGTTTTCACCTTCTACCCATTTAAGGTGTATATGATTTTTATTCTTTTAGTCATTCAATCGACGATCAGACGTTACGAACATACATTAAAGTTCTAATAGTGACAAACGTTACTATATATTTTTTAAAAAAAAATAGTTGGACTGCCATACAGCACAACAGGATGACCCATACTTTTTTTGCTGGATTATATACCTAAATTTATATCATTAATCACATTTACTTAAGTTCGTGAAATATAATTGTATACTTCTGTCCCCTCTCCTCCGGCACATATACATCTTGTGATTTACAATACGTTTCCTCTTCAACTGTTTTAAAACCACCTTCCCGTCCATGCAAGAACCGTTAATTCCTCGCAAATACATTTCTCTTCCTCACCAATACATTCCTCAATAACTATTCCTTTCAGTATTGGATATTCGTTCTGATGATTATATTTTTGTTCATCCATCTGTTATATTGAATTGTTTTTGTTTGTCTATCTGTAAACTACGTACTTTGGCAAATTTCTCCACATTAGTCCTAATACCTACATCCTCCCTTTCATTTCATTCAAAAAATGTGGTCATTGCACGATTAACATTCTCTTCTTGTTTTTGACGCTTTGTGTACATGACCTAGAAAGTCAACACATGTTTGTTGTGTATTTGTGTGTTTAATTGATGCTTCAAAAAAAATACGCATATATGAAGTTGATTGGCTGAAGCATAGCATCAATCTAACATGTTTTAGCTGAAAAATGTTTATGTACCACTTCACTAATTTGCGAGTCCTTTCTCCTATTGAATGCACACCAAATTAAAACTTAGAGTACCGTCTCATCTTTTTCCTTCTTGGTTTCATTATGTAATTGACATCATTAGAAGTTGTCGATGCTTATTCTTTAGGCTATTTTACTCCCCCTTTATTTTATAACTTAAATGCCTTTTATTTAGTCAGTACACTCTAATCTAACATGCATTGCATAGGATTCTTACCAGTCCCTCTATATACATAGATACAGACATAAACACAAATATAGGGATAAGCATATTTACTGATCATTGACATAAAGATGGGCTATTCATCCAGTTACAAGAGTCACCGGAATCCCACTAAAAGAAGAAAGGTCATCGTCACATTTTGAGATACATTGTTGATAAAATACGAGTAATTCACGTAATTAATATGGGCCGAATCTGAGATATATCTGTACAGAGTGGAAGCAATAGACATATGCAGCATCGTGGAGATGAAGAGTATGTTACTAGATTCCACTTTTTAAAATCTATGTCTAAGACCCAAGAACGAATAGTGATGTCATCCAATAAGTCGAAGTCGAGATAGTCGGGACATGATGACTCACTCACGGAGATGGCGTGTAGCAACCTTACTTTCACAAGGTGCATCCTTCTCCTAGTTCTTCTTCACAGCGGTACATAGATGGAGGAAGAGGGAGAAGAAAGCGAGGGAGAGAGAGCGACCGGCCACGGCCTTGTGGTCACGGCTTCCTCTCTCACAGATGGACAAGGTAGGGCCGGTTGCGGCCTACCTTCCTCTCCCTCACAGTGCACACACACACACACACACACACACACGCAGCAGAGCTTCATTGGAGAGGTGCGATGGCAAGCAGCAATGCCGCGGGCGGCGGCTGTGGCGAGGAGGGGTGGGGAGGCATGACTTGATGAGATGGCGATAGTCCCATCAAAAGGGGCCAGCGAGCGGGGTGACGCCGGCATGGAGGCTGTAACCCCCAATAGTGAGCAATTATAGCGATGGAAGCGGCGGCCGTGGTGATGGCGATGAGAGTGGGCGAGGGAAGAAGGGGGCACTACTCTCTCTTTCTCCTCTCAAGGGTGCAACATGCTTGCTCCCTCTCTCAGTAAGCCCTATTATTTATAGAGGTGTGGAGGAGGCCAAGTCCAAGCCTAACTTGGAAATGGAACTCAAGGCGTCGGAGTCTTGTTGGGACGAGGAGAGGAAGAGGAGGGCGGCCAACTCATGAGAGCAAGTCCCAGTGAGACTTAGGCATCATAGTTAGGAAGGAAACCACCCTTTCCACCCATCCGCGGGATCTCACGCCCAGTGGGATCCTTGCATGGGCCGGCCCAGCCCATAATGGGCACCCAATTTATGGGCCGCAGGCCCAAATACTAACATACACAAAGGCAAGGGTAACATAAATTCCCCAGTATTCTTGATAAAGGGAAACAAGATTAATTCTTCAGCTCTACACTACATTATTGAAGACGACAACGGCACAGTATTCGCATACAATATTTAACATGAACCACCCCAATCAAAGTAGCCTTACACCCTCTTAACAAGGGCCTTCAAGATCTTAATTGTTAAATAAAAGAAAAGAAAAACCATTGTGCACGAGCTATATATCCAATTACAGATGCCAATGAGAATAGGTCCCCAACATTTCTCACATAGAACGATGTGTCTTTGACACAGTCGTTGGATGATAGGATGAGCCCCACCACTACCGTGACGAGGGCGACGACAAAGATGATTGAAAGAACTATGAATTCCATGCTTCTTATTCCTGAGCTTTTCTGCAAGCGAGCTGGGGAGCATCATCACCGCCATCACTGCAAGGAGAGCTGTGCCACTGTTTGAGACTCCCCTGGTCGTCCTGATGCCCACCTTACGACACGCGACAAGTGAAGAACGGTAAGGAGATGAACGAAATAAATCTGGAGAGGAATATCAAGGAGAAGGTCCTTCTCCCATACGATTGCTCATAAAACTGGACACAAAGTTTAATGTAAACTCATGTAGTAGTGCTTGATTTGTTAAGGCCATCTCGACGTCCGATTAAGATAAGAGAGCGGATGAGAGAGCAGTGGGCTCTGCCTCTCTCTCACACACAACCTCCCTAAACGAGAGGGGAGGAGAGGTCGAACACGCTAATCGCAGCCGGATGTCAAAGACGTCTTTAGAGTGCAAATGGATCAGGGTAAGACTACGACCAACTTGACTGAAGCCCAATTCATAAGGGATCTAGCTTTTAAACATTAGCACGTCATTGCCCAAGATGGATTCCTGTCAACACGAGTCTTCTCATATCATTTATTTTTTTAGATTTTTTGTATGAAAATTATTATTAAATAAAAAATTATAAAAATTTTATTTTTATAAATATATTAACAGATATATCACTCGGTAAATCTGAATGATATAAAATATCATATTTATTTAAAGAGATATCATTTTTCTCAAAAAATTATAAAAAAGCACACTTAAATGATATATATACATTATTTGAATTAATCTAATGACACGTCTATTAATATATTTTTAAAAATATTTTTTATAAATTTACCTTTAACAATAATTTCCATGTAAAATCTTTTTTTTTAACTGACAAAAACTTAGTAACACTAATAAATCTCAAATTCACATCCCTAGAGCCATATCATCTTTTCATGAGACCATAAGTCGGCATCAATCTTACCCCCCCCCCCAACCCGCCTTGCCCAGGAGGGAGGGAGTGAGTGCAGCCTTTGTGTATCCCAGTGTCAGCTAGACGGCCTAAGCAACCCGACGCCTACAGGACACATGCACGCACACACATCTATTCATGACATAAGTCGTTATTTGATGGACACCGTACTACTAACAAGGTGGGCATTTCCCTACGGCAATGCATATTGACTTCACCCAAAAGATGACATAAGTCGTTATTTGATGGACACCGTACTACTAACAAGGTGGGCATTTCCCTACGGCAATGCATATTGACTTCACCCAAAAGACGTGATGACAACGTCAAAATCTATTATATTCAAATAGGACTGAGTCCCAAGGTTTGCTGCAGTGATCTCGTGACACCCCCCCCAGTTCTTAGATCAGTTCTCAATTGACCTGTTGTCAATGAGTCGACTCAGTACAATCCGATTAAAATTCATTACCTTATTTTTTAAGTTCAAGACCAATTGATAGTTTATCGGGTGAAGCAGATCCAGCTATTACACCACATTCCACTTTGACTGGGGGTTATCTCCCACTTGTCTCGGTGATAACCCTTAATCGGTCCCTTTTTTATTTTGGCAGATAAAAAAATTAATCCGATTAAAATGAGACATAACTTCAAGTTAATCCACTTAACTTATTCTAACCTAGAGGTGGAACAGAGTTAACCCTCTTTTGTCTTCCATGGATAACTTATTATCTATCAAAATAAATGAGACTAAAATCTATGACATATTAATTTAGGAGAGATAACCCTCCTCTTGTCTATCCCTCTATCAAATATGGGTTAATATGGACTCTAGATTTTAAACTTGATCAAAAACTCTTGGCTCTGCTTTGTTTTGAGATTAAAGACAATCGGATTAAATTTAAGTCGATTTATTTTATCCACTTTTATTCTTTTTTTACTTTGGCATGACATCGGATTAAATTATCCCACCTATAGAGGTGGGATAGATTAATCCGACTCAAATCATGTTAAATCACTTTTAAGTGAATTATGTAAATTTACTCCCGTCAAATTAAAATGACTTAAATTTGTACTAAAATAAAGTTAACCTTAAGATTAGTGGCAAACAAAGCGGAGCTTGGGATGAAAAAGGTGTGACAAGCCGACCGCCCAACCCAATGTCGGGATAGGTCAGACTGTCGCGCCAACCCGGCTCACTATCAACCCCATTGACCGGTGTAAAGTGTTCACAGACCATCAGAGAGGAGTGGTGTGAAGAGAGGGTTTCTTCTATAATCTCATTCTCGTCCTCGTGTGTGAGTACGTGCTTGATCGTCGTTTCCTTAGTCCAATTCCGCTACAATCATACACCGTATTGGGTGCATATCCGATCGATAAATACGAATCTTGAAAATAGCTAAATTATTGATCAAATTGTAAGATCATCATCGTGTGTTACGATGCATCTGATGTGTCACAGACAGACCAGATCAATGTTTTATTTAAAAGTTTGATTTGCAAATTATATTATTAACATGGAAACACTCTCTTATGACAGTATATCTTACTCTCCTCCTCTCCTCGTCGCTACTAAAACAAAAACTTTAAGAGAGAATAAAATTACCTCCTAAAATCAAACTCCAGCTTATGAGGCACTAGTTAGAAAGTGCGAAGAAAGCAGAAAATATTCTGCTCTCTATCGTCTCGAAGTCTATGATAATGAAAAGACATAATTCATCGTTGGGTCCGGAAGAAACTATAATAAAAGAAAAAGAGTACAAATTTTATACCTCCTAATATGCTTAGACAATAATGATGCGCCCTGACCTAAATTTTTTATGGGATCTTCATGCAAAAAATCTGTAATCTTTGATAATTAAAAGAAGTCTACGTAATCAATCTATTTTCTCCAAAGCCCTCATAATTTACACCTATATATATCATATGAGGACGATACTGTTCTTTTCTGCAGCGACTATAAATCCTCTATTCTCGTGCAGCCAAGAAACGTCATGCAGGGTTCATCTTTTTGTTCACGACAGGAGGACTCACCGGAATATTTTTAGTTAATTTTAAAATTTTATTCTTGGGCCTCAAAAAACTAGGAGTTGTTCACCTTTTATTTTTTATGTGAAACTTATTTTTATTTTTTATGTTGAAACTTATTTTGCAATCCATACTATTAACCACTGTCAGAAGGTACATAAATCTCCGTAAAAATATAAGGACTTTTACATATATACCCCCGTATAATTCGGTTTTGTCAAATATACCTCTTATCCGAGTATATTATCATGAATATCTTTCGTTTAGATAGAAATGTTACAGTTATAACCTTTTAATTTATTGTCGGATGAGAATATTCTGTGAAATATGTCATCTACCGTCATTAGATCTAAGATATATTTGACAAAATTGAATTTTACAAGAGTATATATACAAAAATTTTACTCTTTAACTCACATTTAACTCGGGTTAAACATACGAGAGTTACAACGAGGATATAATCGTGGCATTATCCGTATTTCGAAGATATTCATGATAATATGTTTCGATAAAAGACATATTTGATAAAATCGAACTTTACAACAAAAATCCCTACAAAATAAGGGGTGGACTGGGCCTAATTTCCTGACAGAGGCTGAAAAGTAAGTTAGAGACATTTTGACAGGGGGCACTAATTATTATTTTTACAGTGTTTTGTGGCATTTTGCATAAAAAATTGCCTCAAAGAAGTTATATTTCAGTGGTCGATTTCAAATCAGGGTTTGCCAGCCCGGTCGACTCGGTCGACCCGGTCTCGGCTTGGGTCGGGTCGGGTCGCTCCCGTCTCGGTCTGATCCGGTCCGTCCCGTTCTAAAATACCACTTTATATATATATATATATATATATATATTATAAAATAATAAAATAAAATAGAAAAACACACATTATATATAAAATAAAATATAATATAATATTAAAATAATAGACCGACCCATCCACGACCCATGGCCTGACCGACCCGGTCCCGACCTGGGTCGGGTCGGGTCGTGCGAGTCGGTGCGAGACGCACCGGGTCGGTAAACCCTATTTCAAATGAGTAATAGCGTAATACAACCACGTGCTAGCTTGGAGTGTCATTAGTTTTTTTTCAAAAAATATTTTTTCCATGCCGGTCTCAAATCGACCGGTATGTCATGCCGCCAAATCTTTTGATAGGATGGCTGAAAAAAAGAAGAAGATGAGGAACACTAATACTCGGCTCATAATTTTGGAAAAAAAAGATTGTTTATATAAATATTTTTTAATTTTCTCAATCAGACAATACCGACACGGAACTCATGTTGGGACTGATATAAGTTTTTTTTTTTTAAAAAATGGAGCGGTGCACCGAGTGGGACTCAGTTCAAATAGGAGTACATATGCTAAGGGGGTCTTCTACCTGCATTCTCCCCGGAGGGCTCCGCGTCTGTGCAAATGGCTTGAGAGGGGGCGGCCCGAGCATGGCTTCTTCTTCCTCCTCCGCGGCCTCCGGCTGTGTCAGGTCATGGCGGACGACCTTCCTCACCCTGAGGGACGAGGCCCTCGCATCTCCTCCACCCGCGGCCCTCTTGGGTATCCTCCGAGCCGTCGTCCTCTCCCACCCGCCGGGGGTTCTGGCCGCGGCCGCAACCGAGCTGCCTCCTCACGAGGTTTCGTGCCCTTGTCGCCTTATTTAAGTCCATCATTTTGTTGGTATTGTGCCTATTCTGCTGTTCTCTGTCTGATGTCGATGCGGACGGCTGGTGGAACAGGTCCTCTCGGATGTGGTGTTCCTGGCAGAACTGGGATCGGCCATCTGCGAGTGCGAAGGGCTAGGAGATACTCTCCTTCAAGTCTGCAGCCTGGTAGTTCTCATGCACAGATAAACAATTTTCTCATGTAAATGAAAAAACGCATTGTTGTACCCGATCTCGTAAATTCCCTGAGCAGCATCGTGCGTTCCTTTGCCGTCTAAGAGAGGATGGAGAACTGGAGTGTATGATTGCAACGGTTAACATTGGTGTATTGATCGATTGATCATGCATTCACTGTTTGAATGCTGCCGACTGGTTTGAAATCCTTATTCGGAATGTTTCTGTTAAGCTTACATTATTCCTCTGTTTAAAGTTTGGAATGTCGGATGCAAAATATCTTTATGTAAACATGATCAGAGTTGAGAGCCAACTGATCCAATTAACTGGCCTCGATTTTACAGAGACTAGCATATTGAATAAAGAGGAACTGCCTCATAGTTTGCCTGTTCACAATCATTGTATTGCACATTGATCTTGTAATCTACTGGGATACAATGCATTATTTAGGAGGTATGTATGTTGCATGATTACATGATTTCTTTTTTTTGAAATGTGGTATATTGCATGTATACATGATTCACGAGGCCACAGTTGCTCCCCCTTTTGGACCTAATAAAGTGAAGAAGACATGATTCATGAATAGGGACCATATTTTAATTTTAGTTAGCTAAAGTGAAATGTGTAGGCATTAGCTTCTAGCAAATTATTCAAACAAGTTGTGCACACAGAGTTATGCAAGATTCAGCTTAAAGTTCCACTTTTGGTTCCTTAATTGACTTGTTAATGAAATCAATTCACTCAAAAGGTGTGAAACTAAGGTTGGCTAGCTAAAGGTTCACACTACCTTTCTTCTAAGTGGCAAACTAGGGTGGGTGCGGTAAAACTAGCATGTTCTTTTTGGAAGGTGGCATAAAACCACATTTCATTAAAAGAGAAAATAAAAGGATACAGTCCCTTACAGCAGAAGCAGAAAAAAGTTTCATCAAGAGGGCAGAACCTCCCCCATTGGAAACAAAGCCCTTCAAGGAAGAAAAACAAAAATTACAAAATGAATTGTTTCCACCCTACCAATCTAGAAATAAGAGGGCATTGATGGCAAGATAACCCTCTAACCATGAAGTGCAAATCAAGTAAGCACTTGATACAATTTTGGATAATGGTAGGAGGATGTTTGAATTCCTCTCTAAACACTCTATTGTTCCTTTCCCTCCAGATAGACCAGAGCATATTTGGAAAACACATTCTCCAAATATCCTTCCCTTTTTTTACTAGATTTAAGAGCATCCATTCTGTAAGCCATTCCTCCATGTGATTCTTAATAGCCCAATGTGCCTCGGTAGCTTTGAAGAATTGAAGTCAGACCGTCTAGATGATGCCACAATTAAAGAAAAGGTGGTCCGAGTTCTCTCGATAGCAACCACAGAAGACACGTTGGATCCTTATGTTGGATTTGAATTTATGAACTCTATCAGCTGTTGAGATTCTCCTCCAATCAATTTTCCAAAGGAAAGTTCTTATTTTGATTGGAAGTTTGACATTCCACACTTGCTTATACTAAGGGATTTTCTGGTCTCCTTGCACTAGAATAAGGGAAGCAGATTCGACAGAATAATTCCCTGTTTTTTTCTCTATTTCTATGTCCTTGAGTCACTAGTTCCTTGAGTTAAACTTTTATGATCCAGTAGGTAGGAGAACTGCAAGAATTGTTGCCATTCCTCTTCATTCAATTTTTTTGAACTGTATATTCTACTGCAGCATGGAATTCCATCTCGCCGAGATCTCGCTTTCAGGGGGCTCAGCAAGAAATGGAGCCCCTGAGACTGAGATCTTCTTCCTCCCCCCCCGGTTTCCTCCTTCCTTTCTACCTGTCTCTCTATGTCCCGGCCCCCTTGAGCTCTCTCTCCCCCCCGTCTCTCTCTCTGTCTCTCCCTCTCTCCCTTGAGCCCTGAAGGATCGCAAGTAGGGGTGAGCACGGTTTGGTTTGAAGAGATTTTTTCCACAAACCCAACCAAACCTGATTAAGGGTTCAACCCGAACCATACCGAACCGAATGATTTTGTAACCAAACCAAAGCAAACCGAATTAATTCGGTTTGGTTCGGTTTGATCCATAATTGGGCAAGATAGACTCATTCTCATATTGGGCCTGCAAACACTCATTTTTCTTTCATTCCTGCTAAACCATTTCTTTGGATCCTTGGCTTCCCAATAAATCATTCCCAAGATTCTTCACTTTCCCATGAAACTTTGGAATGTAAATCCCTCCTCCCCCACAAAAGACTGCAGCACATGGCAAATTGGATGGAAGTTCAGTGGGCTATTTAATATATTTGAATTATCTAGAGGGGTTTGCATATACTGTAGCAGCGTTTTGATGTGAGAAAAAAAAGCTCAAAATAGTACTTTCTAAACCATTCTATCGGACTGGTAGAATGATGAGGTCTGACATGGTTATATTTAAAAAACTGGTGGAACAGAGAGAATAGCTCAACCAATGATGAGATATGATAAGACACAAAAAACACATTATACAAGTTGTTCTGCCATGGCTAAGCAAGACGGAGATTCTTAAAATCATTTTGGGGAATGCAATAAAAAATAACTCCTAAAATAGGACAAGTTTTAAGCAGAAACTCAGAAGAATCTGATATCATCCCACATATGTAAGTAAAAATTACCAGCCTGCTGCAGAAAATCTAGGAGAAGGTCGTTGATCCATGTTAGTCACCTCTTTGACCTTCGTGTATGACATGCTATTGCCGATGCAAACCAATGGCCTAACACTCTCAATCAAAAGAAACTGTCCCCCACTTGATGTCTAATTGTCAATACAAGAACTGATGACCCTTCTGCAAGAAAAGAGAACGAACACTTTGACAAAAACATGACGAGTAATAATCAATGAGACAGCATAAAAGCTTAGCCTCTGTTTAGTAGAATTCTATATCAATTCACAGCTTGGGTTGAATAAGAAAATGTAACCTTTCCACCACTCAATATCAAAACAAAATCCAAAAGCTTGAACATCCATCGGGTGCTCAACTTAAGTTCAGTATACACAAGCATTGTGATAATGCTGTCTCATTGATCTCCACAAGTGAACGGAACACTAGCATTTTCAACAGGGGACTTTAGCCCTCAATCTGATGAAAATAGGAACTAATCAGAACCTTTAGTCCTCAATCCAAAAGAAATGGAGGTTAATAGAACCAAAACCCTGGATTAACACACTTGGAAGCTGCAAAATCCAAAGTCCAAGCAGACAAATGGGAAGCATCACCAAATTAACCACTAGAAAAGGCAAAGACTACACCGCGGTCCAAATGCCACACCTGTACGCATGCAAGCAGAATTTAGGGGGAAAAGCAACATCGAATTTGAAAGGGGGGGGGGGAGAAAAACAACGCAGACGACCTTCCAGAGTGAAGCAACATTATCATCACAATTTGAAACCTTAAACTGTCAAAACCTTAGTGACAGAACAGGAGCATGCTCGAAGACTGTAGAAACATGCACGGAGAGAGAGAGATGGGGGGGGGAGAATGGAGAGGAGGAGTATAGTGGAGGGTGACCTACTTGTCCTACCCTTCGCTGGCTGCTTGGCTGGGTGAGTGGCTGCGAGAGAGCGCCAGGGGATGAGGTGACGGAGAAGGGGAAGACTGAAGAGGGCACGAGGTAGCAGGCCACACAGGGATGGGGGCGTGGTGGGCGCGCGGGGAGAGAAAAGAAGGGAGCGAAAACTCAGAGCCGGGATTACGGGTAGGATATTTTTACCAGAGTCAACCAAATTGACCGAAATATCCTAGAGAAACCGGTTTATCTGGTTTGGTTTGGTTTCAGGAAAATAAAAACCAATTCAAACCGTTTGTTTTTTATACGGTTCGATTTTAAATCAAACTGAAAATTTTAAATTTTTAACCCGAACCAAACCGGACCAAGTCTATCAGTCCGGTTTGGATTTCGGGTTGGACCCGAATAATGCACACCCCTAATCGCAAGAGCTTCCGAGGAAGTCACAAGAACCGCCGGAGGCAAAGGCCACTTCCCGGTGGCCGCTACACCCCCACACCTCCCCCGCTGGAAGAGGAAATCGTCGCCTGCGGCAGCACGACGCCCGCACCCGCTGGAGGTCTTTGTGTCAGCAACCTCGTCGCCTGCTCTGCTGCGAACATGGGCGCTTTGCCTTGGAAGAGTGCGGGTTGTGGACAAGAATAGTGCCTGGTCCGTGGGTTGCGACTAAGTAATTGGTAAAATGAAGCAGATCCGCACTGTCGGTAATCAAAACACTAGGACGGCCTAGAAGCCCGGCCTGCAAGTGGACCACACATCGGATTGGCCCGAAACCCGGCCTGGCTGCCCATCTGGAATGAACGGCGCATAAGAGGTCCCTGGACCACACCCCCGAGCCCAACTGCTGGCCCACTTGGGTTACCTCCTTGGCCCGCTCATTCATAATTTGAGTGGGGGCTGGGGGGCAGCCACGTACCCCCCTTTCACCTCCTCCTTTCTCATTGCACCGGGTCCCCGGACTGCGGTGGCCGAGAGGCTGCACTGCCGGCGAACTCCTTTGCTCCAACAGGACGTAGACCACACTGGAAAAAGCACACCTGCGATCTTAGTCACGACGATGATGGGCACCGCCCGAAAATGAGTGGTTAGTAGAAAAAAATAGGATTTTCTTAGAGATAGGCTATATATATTAATTTTTTTCCTGAAATTACCGAACCCAATCTCCTGAGATTTTTCTGAGATCTCTTCTCTTCTGTCTTTCTGAGACGGAACCGATGTCCGAGACAAAAAACCTTACCTTCGGGTTGTCTTCTGACTGAGACCATACATCATAAACACTCATCCCAGTCCTACAAGCAATGGCATAGAGGTTTGGGAAGGAGTCTTTGAGTGATTTACTCAGCAGCCAAATATCTTCTCAAAACTTTAATTTTCTTCTATCACCTGCAGAGATTGAAGAAGAGCAACTGTTGAAGTCTTTGAATCTCAAGATATTTCTCCAGATACTGTAAACAGGATTGCTGTGGGCTCCTTCAGAAAACGACCCATCAGTACCTTCCAAATACTTCTTTACAACTATAGTTCTCCATAATGTTGAATCATCCACTTCTGCTCTCCACAGCCATTTCATAAGCAGAACTTGATTAATTGTTTCAATGGGTGTCAAACCAACTCTACCTTCCTCCTTAGATCTGCAGACACATTTCCATGCAATAACATGAACACCTTTTTCTTCTGGACCTTTGCCTTTCGAAGTAAAGGAAGCTCTCAAGGACTCAAGCCTAAGACAAACATTCTTAGGAACCTTGAAGATAGACAAAAAATAGATAGCAATGTTACGTAAGACTGTTTTGAACAGAGCCCATCTCCCTCCGGCTGATAACAATTTACCTTTCCCAGCTGCAATGCAATCTCATACTTTTTTAGCAATACCATTCCAGTCTGAAGATTTTAAGCTTTCAGTAGTAAGTGGTAATCTCAGATATTTAATAGGGAACTTCCCCATTGGGCACCTAGAGTGTGAGCAATGAGACCTTTCTTTGATGTTGATCTCCACCAATTCACCTTTTAAGTAGTTTATTTTGGGACCAGCCACTGCTTCTAATAATCTTAGCATAATCCTCAGGTTGACTAACTTATCAATCTCAGTTGAAGCAAACAAAATCTATCACCAGCATACTGAAACTGAGTTACATCTTCATGACAGCTCCCTATTGAGACCCTAGAAATAAGGCTTGATAACCTTGCTTTGTTCCCCATAGCACTCAGCACTTGGCCTATAGTAACAAATAGCAAAGGGGAAAGAGGATCCCTTGCCTAAGTCCTTTGGTGCTCCCAAAGAGGCCATGGGGATTGAGGAGTACCATTCACCAGAGTAGAGAACCTTGCAGTATGAACACAGTATCAAATCCAGTCAATCCACTATTCCTTTAAACCCTATGCAATGGAGAACATGAAATAGACAGTTCCAGCAAACTTTATCATATGCTTTCTCAAAATCTAGCTTGAAAAGTAAGCATTCTTTCGTTTTGGCCTTCTGTTCATGCAAGCATTCATAAGTAGCCATGAAATTGTCCAGCATTAATTTACTAGTAATAAAAGCAGATTGATTGATGTCCACTAGACTATTGATAACCTCTTTAACCTGTTAGCCAGACTTGGTGATAATTTTATAAATTCCATTTAGCAAACTGATTGGCCAATACCCCTTAATTGATTCGACATTCTTTTTTCTTGGGGATTAACACAATAAAGGTGGAATTAAAGTATCTTACTGTTGCAGGGTTTCTCTGAAATTCTAACATAGCATCCATTGCATCATTCTTCACCACCTCCTAGAAGTGTTGGTAGAAGCCATCATCGAAGGCAGGACTGGATCGGATCGGCCCGGATAGGTCGACCTGATCGGCTTTGGGTCGATCCGATCCCGATGCAAGGGCTGGATCGGTCGAGATCGCCCTGGATCGGCCAGGATCGTCTCCTGATCGGCTGTTTCGGTGCAATCCCCACCCCTTACATTTTTAAAAAACGAGCAGGAAAAATTTCCTCCTTTTACTGTTCATCCGGCAGCAATACTGCTCATCTGGGATCGGATGAACAGTATCGAAAGAGGAAGATGGCTCACCTGTGATTGGATGAACAGTACCAAAGTAGAAGATGGTGCTGTTGCCGTTGCCAATGGCCTCCGAAGATGATGCCGTTGCCGTTGCCACCGGCCGCCGTTGCTCCTCATCGTTCTCCTCCTCCTCGACCTTACAAGGGGGGGAGCCTCCGTCGGCGTGGGGGAAGGGAAAAATGCTCCTCGAAGGACTAAAAGTTGAAGTGGTTTTTGTATAAAAAACCCTATAAAAGCATTTAAACTCGAATGAACTTCAAAGTAAAAAGAATACGGTAGGCTTGGATG
Source organism: Amorphophallus konjac (assembly GCA_022559845.1). Taxonomy (NCBI): domain Eukaryota; kingdom Viridiplantae; phylum Streptophyta; class Magnoliopsida; order Alismatales; family Araceae; genus Amorphophallus; species Amorphophallus konjac. Next base: position 7,299,228 of record CM040127.1, read on the forward strand.
TGATCGGGATCGGTTCGAGATCGGCCAAACTGGTTGACCCGGATTGGTTTGGGACTGGCCAATCTGATCTCGATCCCTGATCCATCCTTCCTTGGAAGCTATAGAAAACCCATTAGGACTGTGGGATTTGTTGGGATCCATGTTGAAAATAGAGTTTATCATTTACTCCTCAGAGAAGGGTCTAGTAAGTTTAAGAGCTTCAAATTCAGGGATCTTGTTGAAAACATCACTACAAATCTGTGGTCTCTACTCTTCTTCCTCTTTAAAAGGTTTCCCATAATTTTTTTGTAAGTGGATGGTACCACTGTATATATAAAATGTAAAGAAAGGGATTTACAAGTGTATGAAGTATGCTCTCAAAACATCCTTGTACAAAAAACACATCCAGAGGATGTGTCACGCACCTAGCCTCCTAGTAATTCCAAAAAGGAAGAGTTGTGCGTATCTATATTACAAAGGAGTTTAGCCTATTCTCTCTTTCTGTCCCCAACAAAATTCCCTATCCTCCCTGGAACCGTTGTCTTGTTTTTTTAAATTCTTTTGTTTCTCCTCCCACACGGCCCACAAGGTGGCATGGAGGATGAGCCACCAAATACACTTGTCTCCCTTAAGAGGCCATTTCCTATACCACTCCCTCATATGCCGGTGGACACTCTCACTTGGATGCAACCCACTCTGGAACTTGTTCAACACATGGGACCAAACGTCCTGCGAGAAGTGGTAGCTAATGAACAAGTGCTCAATATGTTCCTCCTCCTCCTCCCCGCATAAGCAGCAAAGGGTCTGGATACCTTCCATAATGATAAAGGATAGCTTGCTGAATGTCTGTTTCTTCATGAAATATATAATTTCCAACTTTTAACTTGTGAATGCTAATATGTCTTCTCTTGACACTTGCCATTGCAGGGAAGTACATTGTGTTTTTGTCTCCCTTTTTGAGCCATTGCTCCTTGACTCTTTTTTTTCATTTAATTTTCTCTATAAATAAGCACTCTTCATAATCCCTTTTCAACTCTACCCATTGCTTTCTTTCTTCCTTAGGCAACATCCCTTGGTCATTTTTGATATCGAATTCTTTAATTTCCTATAGGAACCTTTGTTTAAGGACTCCGCCAAAAGTCTCCTTACCCCCACATCTCATCTTCTGTTTCACCCATCTCAGTTTGCTGCTCAAATTCAGACAAGTAGGAGGACTAGTGGGAGCTTAAGACCTCCAAGAATTAATAAGATTTTAGTCTTCATGTCTTTGGCAAGCCCTTCTATACCTGAACAGTCTGGCTTGACTCATATCTATTCCTGTACTAATTATCAATGGGATGTGATCAGACAACTTTGGGAAGGCTTCTAACGGCGGCATTACTGATTTTTTGATGCCACTCCATACTAATGAAGACTTTGTTGAGCTTTGACTGAATTTTTCTCTCCCCTTCCCCTATCCAACTGTAAAACAGTGATTTGACCTGCATCTCCAACAACATAGCAGTTTGTACCCATTTCTCAAACAGCTCCATTTCATCTGTCCATCTGTGCTGGTCATGGAAGGAAGGATTGGATCGGATTGACCCAGATTGCCCGATACCGATCCCCGGGTCTCAATTCATGGATTGGATCGACCGGATCGGCCCCGGCCGATGCGGCACAATCCCCACCTGTATTTTTTTTAAATGAACAATTCCTCTCAAAGGAACAATAAAATTGAGGACAGTAACCGAAGACCTGCTTCACTGTCATCGTCGCCGTTGCCACTGGCCACAAATGCCGTTGCCACTGGCGTCCAGTGATTCCTCCTCCTCATTCTCTGTGGGTGGGAGCCTCAGCTGGCGTGGGGGAAGGAAGAGGCAACAAAGGGTATAGAAACCCTAAGAAAAACTTACCTGCTTCGCTGTCATTGTCGTCGTCGCCACTGGCGACAAATGCCGTTGCCACTGGCTGCCAGTGACTCCTCCTCGTTCTCTGTGGGTGGGAGCCTCAGCTGGCGTGGGGGAAGGAAGAGGCAACAAAGGGTATATAGACCCTTGCACTTTTGTATAAAGGTCCTGGTAAATTATCGTCCATTCAAATGCAAGTTTTGCTGGATCGCACCGTACTGGTGCGTACCAGCCGTGCGGATAGTGCCAGCGACCAGCACGCAGGCACATTAATGATTCAGATTCTTTGTTTCATATAAAATCCATTTTAATTATTTATTTGACCCAATTTTTTTTGTTCTCGGCAAGGTACTGTACTGTACCAGTTCGTACCTCTAGCAAATCGGCACATTTCGATCCAGTGGTATGGCAAACCTTGTTCAAATGAACCTCAAAATAAAAAAAAACTTACCCAGATCAGACCGGGATCGGATCGGGAGCAGCCCATCTGGCTGACCTGGATCGGGTTGGGACAGGCCGATCTCAATTCCCAATCCTTCCTTCTTTGGTGCTGGTTGACCCTTTCCCTCAGCTGTTTGACAGTATGAAAGTCTCCAATCACACACCTAACTTTTGTCTTCCTCCCGCACATGTAACTTAATTCTGCAAAAAAGCTCCATTTCAATTCATGTTGCACTAGTCCATAAACACCTGTAAAATACCAGGTGAATCCATTGTTCTTAAGCTCGAAGTTCTTTGTAATGAAGAACTGTTGAATAACTTCTTCCAAGCTTTCCAAGACATTAGAATTCCACAAGACGAACATGCCACCTTTTAGACCCTCAGCGGTTTTAAAAGCCCATCCTTGTAATTTGGAGCCACGTAAGATTTTAATATCCCCACTATCTATATTCTCCATTTTAGTTTCTTGGATGTACTGCAAGTCTATCCTATGTCTTTGGATCATTGACTTCACTTCCCTCATCTTCCTCTACCCTTTTAAACCTCTGACATTCCATGTGACTATTTTCATTGACACACTAATTTCTTCCCTTTCCCCTCACTGCTTTTCGGTCTTAGGCCATCAAGTAACTTAGTAATTCACAGAAACAACACCTCCTTGTTACCAATCTTTTCACCTCCAAGTCCTTTACTTTTAGCACTCAGTTGCAGGTTAAGATCCCTCTTATTTTTTTTTTCAAAGCTTTCCTGACACAATCCTCCCTCCCCTCAAAAGAGATTCCCACTGAAAGCCCACTTGCCTTAATGCATTGGTCAGACCACTCCATTTTCTGGGCCCATAGAAGCCAATGGGTTCACATTAACAACCTCTCTTTGTTGCAGAAGGTCAACATCCCCACTCCCTCAAAGAACTATGGCCTTGCTCTGATCTGTCAAAGAAGAGCTGCTACAGATAGACTTCTCTGCCTGTCTTCTATAGATATGAGGGTTTGTCCCGGCTCCGTCACAGTAGTTTGCCTCTTTGTCAGGCTGATCGCAACCACATGAACAGGCTTCAGAGCTGCACCTTCTGCAGAGACCACCGGAGGCCTTTGATAGCTCCCCCCAGAAAGACCAACTGCCGCATTCGCAAGACCTGGATTGGGGTGCCATCATTGGGAGCTGCTTGCCAACCTTGACTGTCCGACACCTTAAATCTGGGTTCGTCCAGGTTGTAGGCAATGACGTCGTTAGCAAGCAAATGACAAGAGCAGGTAGAAGATGAAGAGTTGTTGGCACAACTTGGCTCTACACGAGCTGGGAGAATAGAGGCATAGTGCATATGCACAGTACCTCTCATCGGGCGAGGGAGATGACCTGACAGTGGAGACCAACTCCCGAAAGGCCGATCCGGTGACGTACTCAAGAAGACATCAGCTGGACCATCCTGAAGACCCAGATCTGAAGACCCAGATGACTTACCTGCATCATCGATGACACGTCCAGGGCTGTCAGATCGTGTCTGGTCCCCAAGGACCCGACAATGTATATTGTCTCGACCCACTACCTCACCCCCTCCAGTCGTATGGGCTTCTGGGAACCCCGATCGAGATGGCACCTCGGAACTCATCAAGCCGTCTTCTTTCTCCTGTAATCCCGATTGAAGCACCACATGATGCTGGGGGCCCTTTCCCCAGAAGGCAAACTGGCGCCATTCTGCATCCCCAAGAGATATGATGTTTCAGAGTTGATATGGAGATTATCTACCCTTGAAAACTCCCGAGGAGACTGAGTAAGAGGCAGACTCAGCCCACCAACCGTAGAGAAACCCGGCCGATTCCCACCAAGTGAGACACCCTTTGCACCCAGGTGCGCCTTCCCCACCCAATCCCCTACAAGGTGAGCACCTTGTTTCTCCAGGCAATGCTTCAAGTAAGTTGCCACAACTTTTGCCTAGGTCCAGTGTACCGATCCACCATCTGACGTGGACGCCAATTCCTTTACAATGGAGATTTCAAATCTCGCCCCTCCAACCTTGGCAATAACCGCTTAAGGGATAATCCACCCCTCCTTGACTTATACCAAAAGTCTGGCAAAAGAAAGGCGTTCCCCATCCATCGTTTCTTTGTCAATCTTTTTCAGGCTTCCAAAGCAAGCAGCGATACTATGGAAGGTGTCCGGATTCCAGACATGAAGTGGGATGCCGGACACCGTGCACCATACGAACATCCCTTCCGACAGCTTCTTTGTGGCAGTTTCTTTCTTCCAAGGTGGCCAACTGAGAGTATGCCTGGCTCGTTGGATGGAGCCTAAAGATAAGCAGTGCCTTCTTTGCTGATCATCAGAGCAATACACGAGGAAAGATTCATCCAGCAACTCCCGAATCCACCAGCTTGCATCAGGCCAAGTATACTTGAGGAAATCTTCAACTACAGACTTAAGAGAGCCCCGCCCCCCTTTCACCTGCACCACGGCACATTTCTCCAGTTTTCTTCTATCTTCTGCCACCAAAGGTGACCAAAGAATCTCAACCACTGATCTGTTCCTCTCCTCCCTTGGGCAATCAGCTTTCTGCATTGACCCCCCTTCTTGAATGCTTCCAAGCTTCACAGACTCCCTCCCTAACTCTGCACTTTTTGCAAGCCCATCTTCTATGCTCAATATCTCTACATGCACGGCTTCTAACAACATTCCTGCAATTCCTAGTCCAGTGCCCTCTCTCCAGGCATCTAATACAGAAGTCAGCTTCTATCGGGAACTTTTTTCTATGATTAGCTCTACCCCCCCATTGCCTCTGCATAAGCTCCCTTCCTCCTGGACACCACCCTCCACTCTCCTCTGCCTCGATCCTGTTTCTCCATTCCTGGCACCTAGATATGAACGTTGGTAAAACTAACATGGTGTTGCAAGAAATATGCAACTTGCTTAGGGATGCCCTCTCTCAAGCCCTACCAATCAAAGGAGCAGGACTAGCCCTCCTGAAGGTGGTGTCTGATAAGACATAGGTGGTAGTATTTTCATGCTCTCTAAATGTCAATTTTGTATTCTTAGTATTTTCAAAATTTTCATATTATACTTGTTAGGGCAGATCACCTTCAATCGATGATGAGTAAATGACAATCAATTAACTGTATTGTATTTATTTAAAAATATTATATTCAGGCTCTCTGGTTGTCAATTTTGTACTTTTGTTATTATTTTGAAAATTCTCATATAATTCTTTTTCAGCCAGATCAGCTTGGTTCGCATCAGGATCAGCTGATGCAATCAGCTTTTTTGGCTAACCCATTTGGAGGCCAATCCTATGTTTTTCAATGCTTGATTGATCCTCGCATATGTTCTAGTCCCACTGCTGAATCTTTATAAATTGGCCAAACGTTGCTGATGATCTGCCTCTTCTGGAATATCTTCTGATGCCTTTGATGTTATCTATTTTTTTATAGATTGGTTATGCTAAATTCTTTTTCTTCTACATGCATTTTGGATGATCAATTTTCTTGCTGCACATTTGCTTCCACAAAGTTATTACTTTTGTCATTGTGTGATTATGTTCTTGTTCTTATGCTTAAGCAGATTCACAATGTCAGTGTGAAGGTTCGCATGGAATTAAATTCATCCTCATGGACCATTATGTTGGATTTTCTTGTGAAGATAGTTGATTGTGTCCATGGCAAAGGTGAGAGGAGGAGTGACTTTTCAAGTAGCATAGCTGGAATGAAATGCATGATAGAGATTATAGATATTCTCAGGTTTGTAAATGAGGAATTGTTTGGTCTTGACTTTATCCAATGTTTGGACTCTTATATTGACAGGAATTTTTAACAGAGTTGTCTCTTTGTCCTAATAGTTGTTATGCATTTTTCAGACAAATCGTCAAGGGATATGGAAAGAATTATTCGACATTAGAGAGCACAATGCTAGTCAATCTCCTTCTTCGCATTGTCTCATGTTCATATGCTGCACTGTTCTCTCATTCAAGTTATAACCTTCAGGAGAACAATATTAGTGGAATCAGAAATGCTAGATGCAGCAATTTGTGGGAGTTGCATACCATTACATTTTCTATGATAGGAGACATACTCTCAAGAAATGGTTCATTTGTTTCAGTGGACTCATGGCAGTCTGTACTCGAGGTTGGCATGCTTCAATCTATTTAAGTAATATTACTTACATATATTTCTTATCCTTTTGTTCTGGCTCATATAGGTCCTGAGGAAAGTCATGGACTTTTTGGCATCAAAGAACTTGCTATTAGAAGGCTATGAAATGTCCAGGTACTCTTTTCCATTGTTTATTTCTGTGACATTTTCTGAGCAATGATAAACAGAATGAGAAAAGAGCAAATGGGGTTTCCTTTTTCTTGCAGGTTTTATGCTGCTCTTCTAGACTGTTTGCACTTGGTCCTTTCAAGTCCAAAGATTTCTATCTCAGAACATGTATTCCTTGACTTGTATAGCATTCATATTATTTACATGTTTACCAATTAGGTACTATGTCTCTTCTCACAATCTTACTTGCTTGTCAACCCATAAGGTGGCATGTCTTCTGGTGGACCTACAAATGTTTCTCACATATGGCCTCAGTAGTAGATCCCTTTTATTTCCCGGGAATTCTGGTTGTAAGGAGAAGGAATTTGCTTCAAGACTGAAATCTGGATCAACGGAATCTAAAAATGTTGAGAATAGCCGATATATACCTCCGCATCTACGCAAAAGAGGGGTAGCGAGTTGTCATCCATCAAGTAGCACAGCTTTGGAATGTGAATCTTTCAAGCATGAAGTCACATCATCAGATTCAGAGCACAGTGATAGTGACAGAGCTGCAAAGGATGGTGATGTATTCAGAAGCTCTAAAGCTAGAATTGCTGCTCTTGTTTGCATACAGGTCAGATTTGTCTATGTATATGTATATATAGCTTCAGCTTCCTGTAGTGATTCTTCAAGCAAGAAGCTGCTTTGTTTGTTTATCTGTTTTTGGAAAGTGGATGGTACCAGAATACTATTAATGAAAGAAAAGGGAATCTACAATTATAAGAATGTAACAAAAGTCACTATAAAAAAATGGGTGGCCCACACCAAGGTGATGTGTACCAAGTTAGCCTTCCAAGAAAGTCAAAATAAAGGAGTTAGCACCCTTCAAGTTACACAAGAGTGTAGCCCATTCGTGGACTCTAGAATTCTTTCAGGTATTCTGCTCTCTCGTCTGAAGATCCTCCCATTCCTTTCGGTCCAAGGTTCCTGGTGGGTGGCATGAAGACCAACACCAAAGAAAGTCTCCTTTAAGGTTCCACCTTCGATTCCTGCTGAACATCAACCTGTGTACTGAAACTGGGATCTGAAAGGAGCACTGGCCTCTATAAAGCAGCAGTCTTCAGACCTCCCAAGCAAAGGAGCAGTCCACGAATAAATGGTCCATCTCTCTTCCTCCCTAGACAGACAGCAGACTGCATTGATGCCTCCAAAAGTGGGCCAGTCTGTCACAAGTAGGTACTAGGTAGCCTGCCATGAGAGATTCTCCACATAAGAAGCATCATCTTCAGTGGATTTTTTGGAGTCCATACATGCTTTGCCAAGGTGTGCAGTGTACTGCAATCAGTAATGAGCTTACAGGTAGATTTTACTGTGAACCTCTTCTCTCATCCCATCACTGCATTTTACTTGTTGGGCTTCACCCAATGATCCCAGAAAGGAAGGATAGGAGGCCTACCAACTGAAAAACTTTTTTGTTTGTCAAGTTCCTTCTGGAAAGAGGTATCTGGCTTCCTTTGGTGTAGTTTTGTAAAATTGATCCACCATGGCCGAAGGGTTTCTGGACAACCGATCAAGTTACGGAGATTTGACACAATTTTTCTCTACAAAATGAACGTCTCTAACTAATACCAAGGTTCATGACATTCATAGTGTGGAGTCTACCACTCCATACTAAAGAAACATTACCCATGCAAGGAGACAATTCCTACTCTCTAGACCTCCTATAGTATTTCTGTCTAATCACATCTAGCCATAAGCCCTTGTCCTCTGCAAGGAATTTCAAGATAGTTCAGGCAATGGGATGGGTATGCCTGATCCCATCTGGATTGGCTGGATTGCCAATGCAAGGGAAGTGATATAATATAATTTTACAAAAAATTAAAAGATTTTTCATGAATAGAAAAAGGTATTTTTGTAAATAAAAAGTATAATTACAAATGAAAGTGTTTTTACAAACACAAAAAATATAAGGGTGTTTTCCTAAAGCTTTACCCCTTTAAACTCAAATCCTAATTGGCCAAAATCGGCTGATCCATTCAGGAGACGGCTGATCCATGACAGATCTGGCTGATTCAGCCTCTGTCAAACCAAATAAAATCGAAATTTCGTCTTTTATTTATTTTTTTCAATTTGGATCAGCTTTGATGGCGGAAAATAGGACAGCTATATATATATTCTGTTTTATTTATTCTTTTAGTGAGAAGTACTTGATATAACCCGAAGGAATCTATGAAATAGTTTCACATATCTTTTTTCAACCTTTGGCACACTTTTCATCAAATAAATTACTTCATATGCTTCTTTTGTTTTATGGGGAAAGATAAAATTTCATCCCCGTATTTACTTAGAAAAGGAACATATGATACATGAGTATATGTTTAAGTTGGTTTCTCAAATTGATTTCCTCATAGGTTAATTTTGCAAAAGAATAATTTCTCATCAACAAGTTTGTATTGATTGCCGGACATGTTGCTTGTAATCTTATTGGCATCTTGTAGGTTGCCATTCTGTTACTTGATCTCATATTATCCCTCCTCTTACACTTTCTTTTTATGTTTTATTATTGTCAGCTTTTTTTCAAGTGTTTCTTTATATTCTTTTTTGTTAAATCATCCAATGCCAGTTTGAAACATGTAATATCTATTCTGATGACGTTTTGAGGATAATATTTCCTCAAAAGTATACATTTGAGGCTTCGCCACTTCGGTGACCCTCTTGTCACCCTGGCCACCCTTTACCTTCAACTACATTGTTCATGACCCATGATGGGATGCTTGCCTCATATTGGTCGTTATAGTGTTGCCTCAGTCTTCACATTTATCTTCATATAGTGATTATTACCTGTAGTGCATAAAACATCTTAGAGGGCCAATTGCTTAGGGAACTGATGACAATATCTATAGAACCTCAGACTTTTTCTGGTTGTTGTATCAAGCTGTTATGATAATGACTAATGAGTAAATGTTGACAAATTGTTCCTGTATATTGAAGGATCTATGTCGAGCTGATCCTAAGTCACTCACTTCTATTTGGACAATTCTCTTGCCCACGAATGATGTGCTACAACCACGGTGAGATATTGTCTTATCTTCTCATTTTGTGTGAGTATGCTAATGTAGATAATTATATGCATTGCTAATATTCCATTCATTTCTTTTCTTTCCACTGCACAGGAAACATCAGGGGACTTTAATGGCATGTTTACTTTTTGATCCTGCATTGAAGGTTTTATTCACTATGTTTTCAACAGTTCTTGAAAAATCTTTCATGAAGTTTCGTACAATAGTTCATTGATGATAATAATGCACCTATATTTGTCGTTCTTCTATTTAGCTAATGGATTGTTCCTACTGTTCCTGTGCAGACACGGATGGCATCTTCATCAGCTTTAACTGCTTTGGTGGAGTCATATTCTTCAGTTTTTCTACAAGTGGCGGAACACAAGGAATCTTCAAAATGTGAATCATTCACAACACTTTCTAGTTCGCTTGGTCAAATTCTGATGCAAATACATAGAGGTATATGCAAGCAGCCATTCTTATAATTCATGATATCCAACTGCATTAATTTTAAAAAGTTGGGGTATTTTAAATGGTATTTGGTTTTTTTATCCTGAAGATATTACAATTTTCTGTAATTCTTGTGTGACTGCCTATGCTCTCCACATGATCACAAATGATATTTGGCTTTTACATACTGAAAACATTGCGTTGTCTAGTGCAGTTATCACTTTTCTACTTTAAATTGTGGTACCATTACCAACTTATGTATTGTAGTGAGAACAGTAATCATATATGGATGTACCATTCATTCATATACTTGGTGGTATTCAGATCCTGTATCTGAGCACTAATGTTAAAGGCGTCTTATGTCCATCTGAAGGTGATGCATGATGCATCTTTCTTGCCTTTTCCAATTTTATTTATTTGGGATTATCCTATCCAATATCTACATATTGCATTTGAGCCTGTGCTCATGTCATTGTAAAATAGTACAGTGCCTCCCCTTGCTGTATGTCATTCACTCTTTACTCTCTCCATGTTCCTGACTGATATGGGGTGATTGTGTTTTCCACCCACTTTGTTTGCTAAGGTTCTGTTGAACTCTGATTTTTTTTTTTGGAAAAAAAGGGAGGTTGCAAGTGCACCTCCCTCCACCCTCTCTCCCTCTCTCAAACATGCAGGGGCATCGGAGGGGGACCCCCTCCGGTCAGGCAGCACCGGAGGGGGGCCCTCTGGTTACACAAGCACCGGAGGAGGCCCCCTCCAGTTGTGCAAACCGGAGGAGACCCCCTCTGGTTGTGCAGACCGGAGGAGACCCCCTCCGGTCACTGCACCACCGGAGGGAGGCCCCTCTGGTGTCAATCAACCGGAGGAGGAGCCCCTCCGGTCCCTCTTTCATGCGTAACAGACCCCCCAAAAAGAAAAAGAGAAGAAGAAGAGAAAGAAATAAGAGAAGGGTGGGGAGGAGGCAGCCACCTGTTGAGATCCCACCGGAGGGGGGGAGGCAGCCACCGGTTGAGGTTCCACCGGAGGGGGATGTCTTGAAGCCTCTAACCGGAGGCACCATGCCTCCGGTCCCTGTCCCATGCCTATATAAAGGAGCAGCAGCAGAACTCCAGAAAAAAAGAGACCGGCAGGGAAACTCCACAGCAACTGCAGCAGAGGAATGCAAGGAAGAACAGCAGCTTGTGGAAGTGTAGCAGTGGGGAGGAGGAAATTGCTGCAAAGGGAAGGCAAGTTGCCTTGTTACCACTATAAAGCGCCCCCCCCCCCCCCCCCCCTAGGAGATGTGGTCACCTCCTTTGGGAGTGGTGACCCTAAGAGATTTGTCACCTTCATAAGCTATGAAGGAAAAAAGATAATGTTGATGGCCTGCTGTGCTGCTGGATGGGTTGTGCTGTGTTGTACAGTGAAATGAAAATCTGAAGGAAAATCAAAATATATGGAAGGGAAAGAGAAAATAAAATGAAGATGTATTGAAGGGAAAATCAAAATGACCAAAAAGGAGATCAAAGCGGTGTTGTAAAATGAAGGAAAATGACTTAGTGTCTTGCAAACTTGTAGAAATGTTCGAAGTTCTACAAACTTTGTGAAAAGATTGCATAAATGTCCCCGATGAAGGAAAAATTGTAGAAACATCCTCGACGGTGGGACAATTGTAGAAATGTTCTCGATGAAAGAAAAATCGAATAAATATCTCCGATAGCAGGAAAATTGTAGAAATGGCCCCGATGACGAAAAAAATTACAGAAATATCCCCGATAGTCAAGGATGACAGTATCGGTTTCGGTACTGGTTTCAGTTTCGGCCGAAACCAGTTGAAACCATTCAAAAAACTCAAAAAAATAGTGAACCTGTCTGGTTTCGGCCGAAACCGTCTGGTTTCAGACCGAAACCATCCGGTTTCGGACCGAAACAGGTGAGTTTCGGTCGAAACTGATACGAGAAAATTGTAGAAATATTCTTGATGGCGGGAAAATTGCAGAAATGCTCCCGATGTCGGGAAAATTGTAGAAATACCCGATGGTGAAAAATTGTAGAAACACATCCTGATGGCAGGAAAATTGTAGAAATATCCCAGTGGTGTGAAAATTGCAGAAATGCCCCCGATGATGGAAAAATTGTAGAAATACTCATGATGATGGGAAAATTGTAGAAGTCCCCCCGGTGGTGGGAAAATTGTAGAAATATCATCCTCGGGGGAAGTTCTTGACTTATCTCAAAATTACCAAAGAATGCTCTTGTTCTGGTTTACGCCGTTTGCACGACTCGGTGGAGCGGGGCCACGCCGCTTTCCCTGAAGCGGTGTGCGCTCTCCCGAGTTCGGCTTATGGCTAGCCATCTAAATCCATGAATCTTTTTCATAGCCAAGAGCTATCATGGCCGGAATCTCAGAAATGGGTGAAATTGCAAATAAACCGTGAGAATTCAAGAAATTAAGACGAGAAGTGCCCAAGAAGTTAAATGACGGGGTTATTCTCGAGAAGTCAAGAAATTAGACGAGGAATACCCAAGAAGTCAAATGACGGTGCTATTTCAGGGAAGTCTAGAAATTAAGACGAGGAATACCCCAGAAGTCAAATGATGGGGCTATTTTCGAGAAGTCAAGAAATCAAGACGAGAAATATCCAAGAAGTCAAATGACGGGGCTATTACCGAGAAGTCAAGAAATCAAGACAAGGAGTGTCTAGAAAGTCAAATGACGGGGCTATTCCCGAAAAGTCAAGAAATGAAATCAGGAGCGCCCAGGAAGTCAAACGACGGGGCGATCTCCTAAGAAGTTGAGAAATGACAGATGTCCAAAAAGGCAGAAATGCCCATGGTCTTTCTGAAACTGCAAGAACACCCTCATGTTCGGGAAAACCGCAGAAATATCATGGTGGAGGAAAATTACAAATATATCCTGCCTCAGGCGGAAATGTCCTTTATGGACACTAGAGCAACTTAAGGGTTCAATCACAATCAAAAGAATGATCATGACCATGAAGTAACTCTGACGGATCGACGGTGATCGTCTTGGCGATCCAACGGTCCGATCATGAGAGAATTCAAATTCAACCGTCCGATCATGGGACAAAAGTAAATTCAATGACCCGGTGTTGACCCCATAAAATATTTTCATTGATCTCAGAATGAATATTAATGGTGCCCATTTAGGCCTTAAGAAACATGTTTATTTGACTACTGACTCAAATAAACATGTTTGACAAAGAACAACATTCCAGGAGTAGCCACTTGATTCCACCCGAAGAAAATTCAGTCGATTGCTTCCGAAGTAGTCAAAGTGGCGCAGCAAAGCTCTGGATGCTGCTATAAGACTCTGCGGGAAATATTTCCCAACTATAAATTTGGGTACCAGTGAGGTGATTTTGGAAGCCAACAGAAACTTGGGTGATGGCACAAATTGTCGATTATGCTTCTCATGTTACTAGCATAATCGCATGCACAATAAGAAATCTGTGTGAATTGGGGACTCTTGCAGTTGCTGGTGGGGGGAGTCTGGTGACAATTTTAAACGTGTCATGGAAAGGTGTGGTTTCTCTTCTGCAGCTTGGCAAAAGAGTTTTATCTGATGGAGATAAGTAGATGTCTCTTGCTGGTGTCATCTTTTGGCATTTTATTTAGCAGAGAAGTAAATATGCGAGCTACAAGTGAGGCATTGGCAGATGTTGTAGAGCCAATGTCTAATCTTCTGCTACATGCCATTTATAAACTCAACTGACATAGAGCTTGAGTCCAAATTACAGGTATTGGACTGTTTGTTCACAGATCAAGATGATGCTTGCACTTTGCATTCAGATGGTGTTGATCCTTTTACAAGTCAAATGACTTCATTTGATGGAATACTAGTTGTGGAAGATGGAATGCCTGGAGCTGGAACACTAATGCTAGTTCTGTACCAAACAGTGGAACACATGAGAAGTCTGAAGTAAGGGATTGGATTGAGTAAAGTAAAGGCAACAAAAGATTAGAGCAGAGATCTGCAGCATGCTCTAACTACAATGCTCTAACTACATGGATCAGCATGCTCTAACTACATGGATTCAGAGATTGAAACAGACAGTGAGACCAATGGTAAACCAACTCCAAGTTTCCTTATCAAGGAATATAATGGGTTTAATCCAAATGGAGAAAGGAATTTGCTTGATGAGCATCTAAGTTCACATGTGACTAAAGAATCATCTACTCAAAATGGTTTATCCAATGAAAGAATTTTCAGTCCTCCTAAGGAAGATTCATTATTCAGTTCAGTTGATGCAACACCCACACATGGTCTCACAAGAAAAGAGCCAAAGACAAGATGAGAATCCTCCGTACAAGTCAAAGAACACAAAGAAGCTTTCCACGTGTTGAGGGGAATTTTTTTTAAGAAGTACGGACTCCTTTTATAGGAGAAAGAGACCCCAATAGGCCGGAGGGGCCCTCCACCCTGCCTGCGGGCCGGAGGGTGCTCCTCCGCCCTGCTGACAGGCCGGAGGGGCCCTCCGACCTGCTGGCAGGCCGGAGGAAAACCCTCCGCCCTGTTAGCAGGCCGGAGGGAGTTCCTCCGCCCTGCTGACAGGTCGGAGGGGTCCTCCAACCTGTTAGCAGGCCGGAGGGAGTTCCTCCGCCCTGCCAGCAGGCCGGAGGGGCCCCCCCCCCCTGCTAGCAGGCCGGAGGACCCTCCTCCGCCCTGTTAGTAGGCCGGAGGAGGCCTTCCTCCGCCCATGGTCTTGCGGTTACCAAAAAAAAAAGAAGAAAGAGAAAAGAAAAGAAGGAAAGAAAATAAATGTTGCAGTTACGGCATATGAAAAGGCAGGGAGGAGAAGATGAGGGGCTTACCTTTTCGAATTCCACCGGAGGAGAAGAAGAGGATTCCCCTCCGCCCTTTCTCCAATCCAATATAAAAGGCTCCCACTAGGAGCCAAGGAGGGGGACATCCACAGTAAAAAGGAAAGCAACCACAAGAAAAGAAAGAGAGGGACAGCAGCAAGAAGACAAGAGGTGATAAGAAGACAAAAAAGGAAGGAGAAAGATACAAGGGAAGAAAAAAAAGACAAGGACAGCCAGCAGCCTTCTTTTTTTTCCAACAGGTCGCAGCCTTCTATTCTGTGGGGTTTTGTTGAAACGAAACATACTTTATGTGGAGAGGATGTTTAAGAAGACTTGACTAAGATACCCTCTATTAAGAGTGATATGTACAAAAAGGCCTAAATAGGCTCATGTAAATTCAAGTGCTTCTACCTATAGCTATTTGACGGGCTAGGAAGAATGTTGCTTCAAGTCCTTATATTCAAGAGATTATGACGTACAAAATTATGCATTTATCCCTACTTTATTGGGAAATCACATAAATATTTCAGAGCGGATCAAGCAAGGACTTTTTTAAAAATCTAAAATTCAATAGTGAAGGCCTCATTGCTCCCTCATGTAGCTAAAGTTGGCAAAAGATCATACCATGACTACGAGGATATAAAATTGCAAATATACCCTTTAAGTATAGGAAATTATGCAAGTATCCAATAATCTGATCAGATTTCAGATTAACAAATTTTAAGTATAGGAAATTATGCAACTGACAACGACTATCTTGACAAAAGGGGCTAATACTATGAGGGCAAGAAAATGTCTTTAGCAGTTTTAATCAAGGGTGTTCGGATTTATCCGATGTAAATTAACACCGATTCCGATCGGTGGGGAAGAGTCCAGTACACGAATTCTTAAATCGTCTGATAAAACACGCGCGCGGAAATCATAACATGCGAGTTTAAAAAGTCAAAATACAGATACGCATGTTTTGTTTCCTTACCGGAACGGAATTATTATTTTTTTTCCGCGTGTAAACAGACTGGCACGCCCGGTGGGACTTTTCCCGCCCTTCATTTAACTGCTAAAGTCCTTTCAATGCCCTTACAAAGACCCTAACTCTTCTTCCCTATTGAACAGGAGGAAGGAGGAAACAGGAAGCAGTTCAAAAGCAAAGGAAAGTCTGGTAATGGCGGCAGTTGCCTACGGCCCGTTCGCCGTCGCCAGCCATGCGAGCCATGGCTACCTCACTGTCCCCCTTGTGTTTGGGGATTTCCCAGCAGTTGTGGGTTCCCCCTTCTTCTTGGGGGTGATCCCTGCCGTCCAGCAAGAGGTACCTTCTTCAGCCCCATCTGCTGTTGCTGGGGGCAACAAGCTCCGTCCGGTCCAAACTCGCGTGTTCTCTGTGAACACGCTCACTGCTGATGTCGTCCCTACCAAATGGGGGCAGCATCGCCGCCGCCAGAATAGGAGGCCAGCAGCCAAGACCTCAAGGTCCGGCAAGTCCATACTTGTCGGGGATCTACGTGTTCGGCTCGACGGCACCGAACCGAGGGTTCCACGGGACCGATGTGTCCCCAATATATCCACTTCCAATCGCTTCTCGCTCTTACACAAAATGCGAGAGGATGGACTGGATTTCAAAAAGAAAATCAAATCCGATGATAGCCATAAGGCCTCTGAGCGGCGTCCCCGCAAGGTCAAACAAATTTGGGTTACCAAGCAGGAGGCCCAGGCAATTAAGCAGGCCAGGGCCACCAAGCCTGCGCGGACCCAGCCCCAAGCCGACATGGCATCATCCGGCGCTACGCAAGGGCGGAAGAGGAAGGGGGCTTATCGCAAGCCCAACTTCATATCCCAAAGCTCTGGATCTATCCGAGCTAAGACAGGCAGCTGTGCCCAAGCATCTACTCAACGGGTTTCCGTCTTTGAAAGACTAACGGAAACCCTTCCTGTGAAAACCTCCGTCTTTGATCGATTGGGGCACCCCTTCGTCCTGGTGGCCATGTGCCCAAGAGACGAAGAGTAGTCCAGATGGCAGAAGCAGGTGGGAATATGAAAATCTACACCTGTTACACCTCCGGTAGGCAACAAATGGAGCAAACTGGCAACCCTGTCAACCCGGCTGACCCCGTCGGGGTGAATGATCCAAATCTGGTAACAGATGCAGACGCGGTATACCGCAATACTCGCAATGTTGCTAGAAGGAGTCTCCAAGCACAACTTAGTGGTCAAGAAGGGACTTCCTCCGAGGGGCAGTACCGAGAAATTCCCCAGGAGCTTCTTCAAAACCAGGGCGAGAACCTACCACGAGTAGAAGTTGATGCCGATGATGTCATGAGCATTCGTGATGATGGTTATCCCAATTTGCCCTTTGAGCCACCGACAAAGACCGCTTTCCAGGCAATGTCCGATGATGCCAAATTTGAAACTATGCAGAGATGGCACATAGAAATGACCAATCTCATGCTGGAAATGAAGCGGCAAATGGATACAAGCGCCCGAAGGCCTCCGACACCGATGCATGGTCGCGACCTTCGACGAGAGCAACAGCTACCTAACTCGGTCATCGCCAGTCGGCAAGCTGGACACCCGCATAGTGCCCATACCGAGGCAGGGGCCGAACCACTCCGAGCCCAGCTCAATATTCAGTCTTCTCAAATCACGGGAGCGGAAGAGGCAATCGCCCAACGCCGCATGATTGAGAAGATTATTGAAGACAAATTCGCCCAGCGTGGCGAGGGTATCGCTACTGTTGACTTATACAGTGCGCCTTACCCTATTCATCACCAATTCAAGAAACTCCCTCCGGAGTGCCCGAAGGCGCCTAAATTGCAAAAGTTTAATGGCAGGGTTCGCCACACGAGCATCTCGCCTACTATATGACTGCTATGGGCGACCTGGCCCTTGAGGAATCTTATCTCCTCCGATATTTTGCAACTTCTCTTACCGGAAGCGCTTTTCAATGGTACTCAAGGTTAAAACCCAACTCTGTCGCTGACTGGGCCGACATGCAGAAGAAATTCATTGATCGGTTCCAGTTGGCTGAAAGGAAGGTATCCCTCGCCGAGCTTTGCTCACTTAAGCAGAAGAGGGGGGAAACGGCTCTGGATTTCATCAAACGCTGGAGGGATCTCAGCATGCGCTGTGACAATCCCCCGGCACAAGAAGATGCCATAACTATATGCCGGAGGGGGCTCTCCCCCGAAGTCAGTGAACGGCTTCTGGGGGCAAATATCAAGGGATTCGACCAATTGAACTCTGTGGTCGCGGAGATTGAGATGTTCTTCGCTGACAATCCCACTTTCATGCCATCAAAGCCTAAGCCACCCAAGGAGCGTTCTGCTACGGGGAAGGAAGCAAATGCAGTGGACTTCTCTCCAACCACCGAAACCAGTCAGGCAACATCGTCGGGTGATTCTGGCCAAAAGTCTGAAAAGAGGGCGCCAACTACAAAGCTGGCTGAGCGTATGAAGACTCCTTACTCTTTTAAGAAGGAGCACACTAGCAAACTCTTCAATCTATGCATGAAGAACAAGTTAATAGCCCTTCCAGAGCCTAAGAAGCCAGAAGAGGCCGGCAAGACCGATGATCCCAATTACTGTCCATATCATCGTCTGTTGGGGCACACTATTGACAATTGTTATGTCTTCAAAGATGAGCTGGAGAAAATGATACAAAATCAGCTCATCACAATGAAGGGGACTCGGGTTGACCCTCCTCAACCTCATATCTGGGACCGGGTGACCCGTTCGGCTAATGTCATTAGCCATCGGCCGACTCGACAAATTTATCAAATGGCAGCCTTCACATTCCCCGATCCGGGGGCAGAAGAAGCAGGCCCTAGTGGGATAAAACCCACTTTGTGGTATCCAGGATGGAGGCCTTCCCACCAGTGCTCTTTTCCAAAGGAAAACACGAAGAAGATATTTGATATTCTTCTAGAGGAAGGTCACATTATGGTGCATGACCCCCCTCCTACCTACACTGAGGTTGAGAAAGCCCATCCAAGATATTGTGAGTTCCATGCTGTGATATCGCATCCCACCCGAGAATGTGAAGAGCTACAAGATTGCATTGAAACCCTCATCCAAAGGGGAGAGATCGACACGCAAGGAGAAAGCATGGTAAGAAAGAGGCTTCGCGAAGCTGCTGAGCACATTCTAAATAAAAGAAGCACCGAGAAATACCCCCTGAGCCTCACATCCACGAAGGATCGAGGTTTTCGGTAAATGTCATTCAGAAAATCTCCGAGAAAAGTCAGGCTAGGGATCCACGGCGTGGTCTGGACTCAGCCCCTGTCCCGCCAGGTACCTCCTTGGCAGGAGGCTATTTCTTAATGTCCGAATGTCTGTCCATTCGGAAGGCTGTCCGAAAGCTTAAAAGGGAAGTTAGGCATCTGCAGCGTGATCAGCAAGAGCTACTGCGGCTCGTAAGGCGCATAGACGACCGCCTGACGGCTCTGACCCTAACGCCTTCAACGGGAGGAGCCACTCCAGCTTCCACTCGTAACTCAGAAGCCACGGTGGAGCCCAGAAGACGGCCGAGGGCCGGAGGGTGGCTATCCGAAGATTCAAAAGGCTCGCCTACTGCAGAGCCCCCAGAAAAGTTGTATTCTTTTCCCCAACACAAAACTCTGGAGATATTTAAGATCTGCCAGAGGGAGGGATTAATACAACTCCCTAAACCGGACAGTGATTTGATGATCGGTATGACGCACCGGCATGGCTACTGCTTATATCACCGTGCCATGGGACATGTCATTTATGACTGTCCCACCTTCAAAGGCATCGCCGAGGATCTGATTACCCGGCGGATTATCAGGCTAAAGGAGGGTTCTCAAGCTCCCTCGGCGTCCTCTCCATGGGGACGGTCGCCGTTCTCAGTAAATGTTATACATGCATCAACTTCTCGCGGGAAGTCAACATCACAAGCACCAAAGACTGGGCCCGCCCCAGATAGATCCTCAGACAGGAGCCTTGAGTGGCGACCCTGGCAGGACCTAGAGTCCTTACCTTTTCCAAAGGAAGAAACTAAAAAATTGCTGGATATCCTGTTCGGCGGAAAGGAAATTTTGGTACGCGAATCTCCGCACTCTGTCCAAGTCAACTCTTCCCGCTTGGAGCAGAATCCCCCTGTCTCACGAAAGAGTGGAAAGGACAAAGATTCTCATTGTGAAGTTCCATCCCTCTCTCCGCAAGGGGCCATCGGCTCGTATGAGAGTGCCACTCTGAAAAACAACATGTACCGGACTGTCTCTCAAAGTGATAGTCCGTGTGTCTCCATTAAAGGGTCTTCCGCCTCCCTTAGGAAAGGCAAGTCATCTGCTTTCGAGCACACTCCCAGGTCAGCCATGGGAGATACAAAGCATAAAGCAGCAATACCCAGAATGGGGGAAGCTCGTCCCCGCCATGGGAGCTCCGATTTGATCCCTAAAAGCCCGGTCCGAGCTTCATCCACTCCAGCCTTGAGCGAGTTGCGTCGTCACCCGCTCCAGTCAAATGTCCAGGAAATGCAAAAAGGAAGCCACCGAAGGGTGAGGACAAGTCTAAGCTTAAGCAAGTGCACCAAGATAGTTCTCAGTTGCAGAACAGTGCTATGAGTTATGGGAGCAGACAAAAGAGTAAGGCCGAGTTGGGACCATGCAAATCAGGCCCCGGGCCTATTAGTCGGCAAGTCAATGAAGGAGCCGACATTCTTTGCGGCTTTGGCCCCTTTGTGGCCGAATTTCAAGAATTGCCTCCTGAAATTGTTGAGAGAGCAATTAACGCAACTTTCCAAACTCCTGAGCAAGGGGGAGAGTGGATTACTGTGACCCCGAGAAAGAACCTCCATTTGAAGTCATCTAAAGGAAAGAGCCAGCCTAGTGGCTCAAAAGCCAAGGGCATTCCCCAGACATCTACGAGAAAGGTTGCCCCGTCTCAAGAAGAGCTGGCGCGAGCCCAGAAGCAGGAAAAGAACAGGAGAAAGAATCTAAAAAGGAGATTAAAAAAACAGGCCGAGCAGGCGGCGGCCATGGAAGCACCTAGAGAGTTAACCCCTTTGCAGAGACTTCACAAGTTAATTGAAGAGTTAGAAGAGTATGTACCCTCTGTCCCAACCGGGCCTGTCCCACTGGGCAAGTATATCCCGTGGGAAGACTTGGAGCGGAAAACCCGGCTTAAAGGTTGGCTCCAACAAATGCTCGAACGAGCTAAGGAGGGCGAAAAACTTTCTATTCCGGAGGAGCTCTCCGTCTTCTATAAAGATGAAGAACTCACTATAGAGAAGTTAGAGGAAATGCTAAAGAACTTCTCATGCAATATGGTGTCAATCCCTCCGCCAGAAAGTTTACGGGGGTCAAGCAAAGATAATGCCACCTTCTCCGCAGCTGGGGATAGGATCACTATGGCTACTTACCGCCGTCGCAATGCGGAACTCCGAAACCGCGGTCGCAGTAGAGGCCGTGGACGCGGGCGGGGAAGACATTCAACATCCTCCAATGGGCACACATCCCAGCCAACTACCTCCCAAAGAGTGATCATCTTTCGAGGAGAAGAACCCAATGAGCCCCCTGAGGCGCAAGTACGGGCTGAAACTTTCATCTTCGACCCCTCAGACGAGGATGAGGAGCCCGTCGAGCCGATCTCTCAGGAGAGAGTAAGTGCTATTCCATTCGATCCAACGGATGAAGAGACTGATCCCGTTGGTTCCCTCTCCCAAGAGCAGCCTGCTGATCCAGCCCAAGCAGGCACTTCAGGCAAGGACAATGAAGAGCTTCTAGTTCCGGAAGAGGAATCTTTAGCCCCGCTGTTCCAAGAAGAAACAAATGACCAGGGAAAGTTGGAGCCGGCCCAGAAGCCCCCTTATCAGCCTAAGTCCCTGGTGGAGATGATCCCTCCACTAGATCAAGCCCGGGCTCGGGCTGATCGTAAGATCATTCAACACATGAAGCGAATGCCAACTATGGTTAGCATATGGGAGGCCATTGCCTGGAGTAAAGAGTTGAGGGAGGCTCTCATTAAAGTCCTCCAAGAACCAGAAGTCTATGAGACTCATGTAGCTGAAATTCAAACACAGACATACGAGGCATTAGCCGCGACAGTCACTTTCTCTGATAAGGACATGTTGATGTCTTCTCCATGTCATAATCGCCCATTGTACATGCAAGGGAAGATTAATGGGCACGAGCTAAACAGGATCCTTGTGGACCCCGGTGCCTCTGTCAACATAATGCCTCTCAAGACCTTTAAGTCTTTATTTCTTATGCCCTATCTTCAAAGGGTGTATGATGTCAAAATCTCGGGATTCAATCAGAACTCCGAGGATGCGTTGGGAAAAGTGGAGGTGGAGTTGACCATGGACACCTTCGTCACTAAGGCTACATTTTACATCATTAATGCCACGACCGCATACAAAGCCTTACTGGGTAGGCCATGGCTTCACAAAAATTGGGTCGTCCCTTCAACTCTCCATCAGTGTATTAAGTATGCGAAGGGCGGCGAGCAACATACAGTCTTTGCTGATAAGTCTCCCTTTCGACCAAATGAATGCAATTTGACTGATGCTCAGTTGTACTTTGGGGAGCCAACTGTTGAACCCCCAGTTGAGATCCAAGATAAAGGAAAGCAAAAGGTGATTGTTGAGGAAGAAGATGAAGATGAACTCTTTGTGGTAAATGAAGACCTTGCCAGGATGCATCGACTCAGCTTGCAAGCTGACGCCCCTGCAGCGAAGCCAACTCGGCCCGAGAGGCGGGAAATTAACTTTGAAGCCAACTTCATTAATCAATCAATAGATAAGAGCATCCTTCTGCCGCCTGCCTGTATGCAGTTGGTCTCTCAGAGGGAGGAGCACGGGGTCGAGACCCTAAAGACATTCATTGTCACATATCAAGCGAAAGGGAAGAAGAACACCAAGGGGCGTCTTAAGCCCATTATCTTTTACAAGGGAGATATGGTGCCTCGCGCCCCCTCGGATGACGATTTCGGCTGGAGCGAGCAGCCCAAGAATGCTCCTGAGTCTGTCCAAGAAATGCCTGACATGGCTAAGCACATTAAACAGATGTGTCAGAAACAAAATATCCCACAGACGGAACAAGCGGCTCGGCGTAATTACTTCCAACAGCTCTGGTACCCTCCTCAAGTCAGAGGGCAGCCTCCCTTCCCTAAGAATGATCGAAGAGGGTTGGGCTATGACCCAGAGCCAGACTTTAGAGTCTATTATGCTGTAAATACCGTCGGGACCTTGCCCCCTCCCGGCCATTCCGATCTTACTCAGGGGAATGCTCCTTGCATAATTGAGGGAAAAGAAGAATTCGGGCCAGAGGTCTCCGATGTTAATAGCTTGCACAGTCATAATGTCAGGACCAGAGATGATGAGATCATTGTCCTACAGCCCGTTTTGCAAGAACTTGGCGAAACTGGGCGCGAAGCCCTGAGTCAATTAGCTGGGCTCGACATCACGGAGGACGAGCACCCCATATCGGACGACGATTATGTTCCTGCTACTGAACAAGGAGGGGACCCTGCCGATACAATAAAGTTGTTGAAACAAGAGAACCAAGCATTAAAGACTTTTGTACAAGAGCTATTGCGAGAACGAGATGTTCTGCTTAGACATCTCACCTTTCCTTCAAAAAACCATAATGATCCCAAGAGCCATATGGTGGAAGATAGGTCTCAAGGGACTAGGCCGAACCAGTCTTCTGCGGAATCTAAAGGCAAAGCACCCGTGATGAGATTGGCACAGCGGATGCAAGCTCCATACTCCTTTGCCAAGGCCCATACCGAGTCATTGTTTGAATTTTGTATGGCTCGGGGTCTTATTCAGCTTCCTCCGGCCCACAGGCCCTATAGAGCTAGTGATGCCAAAAGCTCCAGCTTCTGCCGGTACCATCGAATGGCAGGACATGCTACAGAAGATTGTTATGTCCTTAAAGACCAACTTGAGGATTTAATACAACGGGGAGTTATCCAGCTCAAGCAGCATCGGGTTTTTCCCCCACAGCCGCATCCTTGGAATCAGTCCAAGCCTTCCAATAAAAAGGTCCTCGTGGAAGCTACGTCTACACTGCCTAAATTTATTGCAAGTGAAGTAAGGAGCAAGCCTCCGTGTGGGGAGCCCAGCCTTAAGATTCACTATTCTGTCAACACTATAGGGTTATCACCCTCTCCCAGTAGCTCAGACTCTGGCGAGGGGCCTAGCGATTCTACAAGAGAACAACCAAAAGAAGTGGCCCTCGAAGACCGGGATGAGCAGCTTCAGTCGGCCGTTATCAACAACTTAGACTACTGTGACTTCCACATAGTCAATGTTGACGAAGATGAAGACTTCATGGATCTACAGCCTGCCCCATGGGAACTTGAAGATGGTGGGCAAGCAACAGTTGATGAATTGATCGAGCTCAACCTTGGGGATGCTAATGAACCCCGACCCATCTTCATTAGTGCCCTCCTTACTAAGCAGGAAAGACAAGCTTACAAACAACTCCTATTGGAGTACAGAGATTGTTTTGCCTGGACTTACAAAGAGATGCCCGGGCTGGAGCCCTCGGTGGCTGAACATGAACTAGCCATATTGCCCACTATTAAGCCTGTCAAGCAAGCTCAGAGACGCATGCGTCACGAGCTGGAACTTAAAGTAAATGCTGAAGTTGACAAGCTCCTGGAGGTGGATTTCATAGAGCCCTGTCTTTATCCAGTGTGGCTCGCCAATATAGTCCCGGTCAAAAAGAAAAATGGTCAAGTCCGAGTTTGTATTGACTTCAGAGACTTGAATAAAGCCTGCCCAAAGGACGATTTTCCGGTTCCAATTACTGAAACTATGGTTGATATGACCACAGGATATGAAGCTCTGTCCTTCATGGATGGGTCCTCGGGCTACAATCAGATACGAATGGCCATTAAAGATAAGGACCATACGGCATTCCGATCCCCCAAAGGGATTTTCAATTACAAAAGGATGCCCTTCGGCCTGAAAAATGCTGGAGCCACCTATCAAAGGGCTATGACTAAGATTTTTGATGAAATGCTGCACGACTTGGTCGAGTGCTATGTTGACGACCTCGTCGTTAAAACCCGCAAGCATGAAAATCACTTAGATGACTTGCGGCGGGTTTTTGACAGACTCCGTCAATACAAGCTCAAGATGAATCCTATGAAGTGTGCTTTTGGTGTCTCAAGTGGCAAGTTCCTCGGCTTCATTGTTAAGTATCGGGGAATAGAGATTGATCCCGACAAAATTAAAGCAATTCGGGAATTGCCGCCGCCCAAGAATATAACAGAACTGCGATCTCTACAGGGGAGGCTAGCCTATATTAGGCGTTTCATATCTAACCTCTCTGGAAGATGTGCACCATTTGGGAAACTGATGAAAAAGGGTGCCCCATTTATATGGGACCAAGAATGTCAAGGAGCATTGGAGCGGATCAAGGAGTACCTCCTCACTCCCCCAGTGCTCGGAGCACCTATCAAGGGAAAACCTCTGATTCTCTATATTGCTGCCATGGACGCTTCCTTGGGGGCGTTGCTTGCACAAATAAATGAAGAAGGTAAAGAGCAACCGTTATATTACCTCAGTAGAAAGCTGGTGGGCCCTGAGCATCGCTATTCCCGATGGAGAAAGTATGTTTGGCATTGGTGTTCGCCGTCCAGAAGCTAAGACATTACCTCCTGTCCCACCAGGTGGAGTTAATCTCAAAATACGACCCACTCAAGTTCCTCCTTAAACAGCCTGTCTTGTCGGGTCGAATGGGAAAATGGGCATTACTCCTTATGGAGTTTGATATAACATTTGTTCCCCAAAAGGCAATTAAGGGACAAGGAATGGCGGAGTTTCTGGCAGCACACCCAATTCCGACCGATTCTCCTCTTAACATTGAACTGCCCGATGAAGAAATACTTCCATCCCAATCGGGAATTGAAGAACAAACCGAGGGCGGTCCAGTGCAAAAAGGGGAAGAGTCCCTGACTATTGATGTGCCCTGCTGGGAGCTCTACTTTGATGGAGCTTCTCGAACAATTAAAGAGGCTAACGGGGCAACCACACTCGCCTCAGGGGCTGGCATCGTTTTTGTCACTCCTCAAGGGGGAATTCTCCACAATTCCTGTGCCCTCATGAAGCCGTTGACAAACAATGAGGCAGAATATGAAGCATTGATCGTTGGGCTTCAGCTAGCCATAGAAATGAAGATCAAATGCATTAAAGTTTATGGCGACTCGCAGCTCGTCATACGACAAGTTTTGGGCGACTATGATGTGCGGAAGCAAGAGCTAGTGCCTTATCACACAACCGTCCTGAACTTGAAGGAGAAATTCTATCTCTTTGAGATAAACCATGTCCCCAGGAGCAAGAATTCTCAGGCAGATGCCCTAGCCAAGTTAGCCTCTGCTATAAAGCTACCTCCGGAGGAGAAGTAGACATAACTGTCAGGCACAGGAGACTTATGCCAAGCGTCCTGGACGAAGATGCTGATCCCACAATTTCTGAGGTTAATACCTTGGAAGAAGACATGCTAATCAGGAGGAGTATGACTGGCGTCAACCCATTATTGACATAAAAAATGGGCGTCTCCCTCCTGACCGGGCCCAAAGGGTTCAATTCTTGCGCAGAGCGGCGTCCTATCAGCTAATAGGCGACCAACTGTATAGATTGGTCCATGAAAAAGATAAATCTGTTCTCCTCCGTTGCCTTTCGCCCAAGGAAGCTAAAATAGTCATGCGCGAGGTCCACTCAGGACTTTGCGGGGCTCACCAAGCTGGAGATAAAATGAAGATCAATATAAAGCTTAAAGGCTTTTATTGGCCCGCAATGTATGCGGACTGCAATCGATACGCCCGCACATGCCACCAATGCCAAGCCTTTGGTCCGGTCCCGAGAAAGCCGCCAGGCTCGCTACACCCAACGGCCCCTACTTGGCCATTTGCAGAATGGGGAATGGACATTGTTGGACCTTTCCCTCCATCCTCTAAAGGTCATAAGTTCATATTGGCTGCAACAGACTATTTTTCTCGTTGGGCTGAAGCAGTCCCCCTACGGGAAGTCACAGGAGAAGCTGTCGCTCAATTCGTCAGACATAACATTATATACAGGTTCGGCACGCCAAGTCGGATTATGTCAGACAATGGCACGCCATTCAAAAACAGAACAATATATGCGCTCGCAGCCAAGTTTCATATAGACTGGAGAACCTCAACAATATATAACCCTCAAGCCAATGGGTTAGCTGAAGCTTTCAACAAGACTCTTTGCAAGTTACTTGCCAAGATAGTAGGCAGCCGCAAAAAGGACTGGGGAGAGAAAATTCATGAAGCTCTCTGGGCATACCGGACCGTGTACAAGACTCCTACTGGCTGCTCACCCTTCTCTCTAGTATATGGGGCGGAGGCCGTAATCCCAGTTGAGATTGAAATGTCCTCCTACAGGGTAGCTTTGCATGCTGGCCTCCAAGCCCACGAACAAGACGAAATACAGAGAAGACTTGAAGAGCTCTCTGATCTAGAAGGCAAAAGGTTGGAAGCTTATAAACACCTGCAACTTTATCAAGCCCGAATGATTCGAGCCTATGATAAGCTTGTGAGACAAAGAGCATTCAAAAAGGGTGATCTCGTCATGATTAAAGAAAGAGAAGTCATGGCCGGAAAGTCCAGTGGCAAATTACAACCAAATTGGCGAGGACCATATATCGTCTCCAAAGTCTATGAAGGAGGCGCTTATAAGGTCGTCGACCATAAAGGGGAGAACCCCTTTGCACCATTGAATGGAAAGCATTTGAAATTATACTATGCTCCTGAGCATGAGTTCCAACAACAACCTACACAAGACTTGCCCTCTCCGTAGGAGACTAAGGAAGGATAGGGGAGTTTTTCCCCCCAAGAAAAAACTCAAAAGTCACAGATGTTTTGAACAATTCTTGTTCATGCCCACCGTGCCAAATCTCAAATTTCAAGTTCTGGCTTGCCAACATAGTTGGCCGGCCCCTAAATCAAAAAATCCAAGTTTCGGCTTTCCAATTTCATTGGTCAGCCACCCAAAATCAAAATTCTAAATTTCGGCTTTCCAATTTCATTGGTCAGCCACCCTAAATCCAAAATCCCAAGTTTTGGCTTTCCAATTCCATTGGTCAGCCACCCAAAATCAAAAATCCCAAGTTTCGGCTTTCCAATTTCATTGATCAGCCACCCTAAATCCCAAAATTCTAAATTTCGGCTTTCCAATTCCATTGGTCAGCCACCCAAATCAAAAACCCCAAGTTTCGGCTTTCCAATTTCATTGGTCAGCCACCCTAAATCCCAAAATTCCAAGTTTCGGCTTTCCAATTCCATTGGTCAGCCACCCAAAATCAAAAATCCCAAGTTTCGGCTTTCCAATTTCATTGGTCGGCCATCCTAAACCCCAAAATCCCAAGTTTCGGCTTTCCAATCTCATTGGTCAGCCCCCCCTAAATCCAAAATTCCAAGTTTCGACTTTCCAATTTCATTGGTCAGTCCCCTAAATCCCAAATTTCGAGTTTTGACTTTCCAATTTCATTGGTTAGCACCAAGTCCCTGAATCTTCGGCCTCCAAGTTTCCTGGCCGACTACAACTCATCCACTTATACCCCGAGGGTGTAACCTCGTTGTCAAGAGTGATCCTAAAAAAAAAAAAAAAAAGAGGGGCTTAAAATATAGGTGCCCCGACGGACTTGAGTGGTTAATCTTCTGGCTACTCAAGGGCAAAAAAGTCATAACCCGGCTGAGGTGAAAACCCGAAAGGGCGCCTCAGGCAAAATTGGGTAACCCCTCAGCGTGAAAATCCGAAAGGGCGCGCTGGAAAAAGCTAAAGAGGGCCAGCTTCGGCGAAAACCCGAAAGGGCGCTGAAGTTGGTAATGTGAAATAAAAAGAAAAAAAAAGAAGAAAAAAGAGAAAGAAGAAATTATCAAAAGTTTCCAGAACAAAAGAATTTATACCTCCATCAATGTATGGACAATTTTACTATTCATATGCAAAATTGGAGCCCAAGACAAGCCCCTGGGGGTAACTGCAAAATGATGAATGAAAAAGAATATGAAACTAGCAACGGGCTGAAGAAAAAGAAGTATACAGACTCAAAGATGAGAGGGCTTTTTCTTCATTAAATCGGCAAGCTCATGTTCTTTTGTGGCAAGGGCCTCCTCCACGCTTGAGCACTCCACAGCAAGAAAGCTCTTCTCGGCCTGCGCCTCCTGAATCGCTTTGACATTAGCTTCACCAGAGGCCTCCAAGGAAGCGATTCGCTGCAAGATGGTCCGCACAGTCTCTTGGAGCGAGGCAATTTGACTCCTGTTCTCAGCTACGGCAGTCTCAAGGGAGTCGCAGCGCTCTTGAACCATCTCGGCCTGAGACCTCCTCTCGCGGACCTGGTCGCGCATTATTTTTATTTCATCCTCCAGCTGCTTGACCCTTAACTCTTGGGCTTTCCAACTTGAGGCTTCATACAGCTGCTGAAATTCTTGCCAAGCACTGTCCACTGCCGCCATCCACGGCTCTTTCGGCAGCCCTAAACCATGATAACTCCGCGTGGCAGCCTTAAGGGTGTTGCAAACAGTCTCCACTGGAGGAAGCTCGACCCCCAGGAACAAACTCCGGGCGCCGCCAATCAGGGTATCAACCATGTGGGCCGCCCCCACAAAAGGCGCAATCTGAGGGCCGTCTGGCCACTCAATCCCATGGCATGGGAAGCCGTTCATCTGCGGGAGGATTTCCTTGAAACAAGCTGCCAGAACAAAAAGGCGAAAAGAGAGGAAAAACAATGAGAATAGCTATGATCCCTATTTTTCAACCCACATCAAATTTGATAGCATGTGAATAGAAAAGACTACCTGAAACGGTGGGAATCTCTGAAGGCTTCTCTAGCTGGGAGGACTTAGAAGCTTCAGCTCTTATAATTAGGGGGTCACCAGGGGTTGAGGCATCCCGAATTTCCTCCTGCAGCTCTACTCCCCCTATTGGGCATCATAAGAAGAGTAATGGTTAGCAGCTGACAAAATCAAAGCAGTTAGTCATGTAAAAAAAAGAAAAAGAGAGAGTATGAAGGGACCTAATGCAGCAGAATCCAAGGACTCTTTATCTTTGCTCAACAAGGCAAATTCAGCCCCTTGAATGTCCCCTGCAAAGAAGAATCAAGGGTTAACTCACAGAGCCACTTCAATACAAGAAATACTGTTATGAAGAAGTAGAAATACCTCTCTGACCAGTCTCCTCCCCGTCAGAAAGACAGACAGTGTCTCCTGAGGAACAAGAAAAATCTTCAGGATTTCCCTCTATGGGAGTCAAGGCTGGGCTCTCCTCCATAGCTACAATGCCATCACCGTTACGCCTCAGTGCGGTTTCCTCGGCGTCAACAGTGGCGCCTAAGGCAGCACCCCCTGAATCCAAAGCCACAACACCTCTGCTCATCCCCTCTAAGGATTCCAAGGGATCATGAACATGAGGGTTACCAGTGCATAAGATACTCAAATGATAAATCTGCGCAGCAATGTCAGCAATTTCAAGTTCAACATTAAATGCAACTACCTGTTGTGTGGGGTATACGGTCACTTCCATGTAGCGGAGAGCTTGACAAAGTGCCAGGATCATCCCTCTGTCCCTCTAAGGGTGGAGTCTGTTCTCTATAAATTTCATCAAGAAGAGCTTGAGAATATTTGTTTATCATCTCTTTATCTGCTGAAGGATTGGCAGAATAATCTGGCAAATCCATATTCATCCCGGAGCTAAGAAGTGTAGTGAATTCCTGCACAGAAATCGCTGCGGATGCGTCCAAACCACATGGAAATGAGATTGTCAGGTCACCTCCCACAAAATCAACTCAAAGAAGAATGAGGTACATCCTTACTCGAAGAAGGTAAGGCGATGGTCGACTCCGGCTCATGCCTACGAGCCGCAGCTATCTCCCTATCCTCATGAACCTCTGGTATAAAAAGGGAAAAGGAAGAGAGAAGTCATGTCAACAAGGGCAAAAAAAAAGGGGGGGGGATCAAAAGAACAACACAAGGAAAAGGCAGACAATGTAATGTCTCGAGATCATCATACCACAGCCAACGGAGTTATGGCGATCCCCACATGAATATGGGGGTGAGGCACTAGACACAGGATTATAATCATCATCCTGTAACTCTCCATCTTCCATGTCACGCTCTGACCCCGGGACCACCACCCCATGTGTGGGGGAAAATGTGGGTATGATCGTGCCGATGGAAGAACCTGAAGATCAAAGAAAAAGGGGTCAACAATGAAGCATTACGAAGTATTCAAAAGGCAAGGCTATAAACCCACGAAGGTCACCTCGTCGCCCTTTCGAGGAGCTCCCTTTGGAGCGAGGTAGACGAGCTCGGGCTCTTGGTCCCTCCTCCTCGGAGGACCTTACCCGCTTCGCCGGCCCGGGGGCTTTCTTCCCTTTTACAGCGACATTCGCTATTGTGACAAAGCTCCCTGCGAAAAAAAAAAGGGGGAGGAAGAGGAGAAAATCAAAACCACATATAAGTGAAGCATAAAGAACAGCTCAACTAATCATAGGAAAAGAAGGAAAAAGAGGGAACAAAAGTTACGCTACTCACCCTCAGGGGCAGGCGAGAAAGTGGGCCTTAGCACTGCTTGCTCAGCCTGAAGGCCAACAATCTCCCCTGCCGTAACTACTGCATCCCAGACATCTTGCAGGCAAACACTATTCTCCAGTAAGGAGAGTTGCTCAGACGGGCCGATGCGCACAATGGAACTCATCAAATGTCTTTGCCACTGTGGCCATAAGTTGTTGCTGAAGCTTTCAGGATGAAGGCGAATGGCTTTATCAGCATTCGGAGGGTAGCCGCAGTCTGACAAGAAATGCTCCCACCATGAATACACTTTATGCACTGCAGCAGCTGTACCGTGTTCTGAGGGAGCACTGGCACGCCGCCTCAAGGGCTTAATGGCCCCAGTGTAGGCCTGCCGATCAATAGTAACTGGCCCGTTCTTCGCCTCCCATTCAGCACGAAAGTCTCGTACATTTCTAGCAATTTGCGGGAAATGAGTATGAAGGAAAGATCTGTCAATAATCAGAGGCGGCAGATCTGTCTGCTTCAGACGGGCTTCTTCTCTTTCTTTTAATTCATGTGGAGACTGCCTGAATACATTACTGTGCCTGAACCACCAGCGGGCATAATATATATCAACTTGACCCACCCTCCTGGCGTCTGGAAAGGTACAGCGTGGTCCTGATGATCCTCTGAAGAAGAAATCCCACCAGCTGCTAGTAACCAAGTGAATATCCTGACCCCGGTGTATCCGCCCAGTCAAGCCGAAATCAGCATCCGGAGGAACTGACTGGTCATACCCAAAGTTTCGTGCGAAACGATGGGGAAAATAAGGCTCCAAGAAAACAGTGTTGCCCTTCCTGAAAACAAGGACACTGGGTCGAATACTGCAAAGCCAGGCTTCATAAAATGAGGGGTCAGCAACCTGGCAATATGGGATGCCATAAGAAATCCCATCCGAGCTCTCAATCACAAAAGGCCTGAAGTCGTAAGAGCAATGGGCTATAGGCAAGCCCTCTTTCCCCTGTGTAGGAACAAAAGATAATAACTTGCGAGCCTTCCATAGCTGATCCGATGGACGTGGGTCCGGACGGTTCCTGAATAAGAAAATTAAAGGGGCTGCTGGGTTCTCAACTGAAATATTCTGACACAAAGAGGGCAGCAAAAGACCAGCCCATGCACTCAGATAATGAGTAGCCATACATAACTCCGATCTCTCGGAGAGCTGTGAGACGTCAAATTACCTAAGCCATGATAGATATTTGCAAGAGCAGCAGGTGCAAGGGCGAGTCTATGTCCATCTGCAAGAGTACAAGCAGGATAAATAAGCTCGGGCCGAACAAGGCCCTCCTCTCCATAAGGTACAACAAAAGTAGCAAGCCAGTAAACGAGATAAGCGGCAAGATAGGTCCGGTCTGGAATGTTGCGGGGGTTCCACCCCGCGTTCACTGGCGCAAGTAAATGGCGGCTACTCTCCTGAGGATGCAAGACAAGCTGATAATTCTGAGTCAAAGGTCTGTCATCCTCTGCAAAGCTCTCATGAAAACAGAACGGCCCATTGTAGAAATAAGAAACCCATGCATTGAGGCTGACCTTCACAGCACCAGAGGAAGCAGAAGGGGCCTTGCTTTTCCCAGCCCGGGCCAATCCCGCC